>JAQQAC010018242.1:146060-170935 GCA_029783875.1 Phataginus tricuspis | reverse complement strand
TGAACATCCTAAAATGCACAGGGCAGACTCCACCACAGACAAGCCCCGGCTCAGAATATCAGTATTGTCGAGCCAGAGAAGTACTGCATAAAGGAAATCATTTGTAATATAGCTGTCTTAAGGTTGTTTTCCAATATTAAAAGTTTCCTTCTCTGCCAAAAAATTGAGAGTCCCTCTTTGTCTATCATATTAAAAGTTCCAACTCCAATCAGTGTGACACCTCTTTAAGACTTTTTTCCCAAAGCTGACAGTTTTTAAAGACATTTCTTGTTTTCTTAAATTATCTCTGATTCAGCAAAATTAATGTATTTTAAAACCCTTTCTATTTACCTATTATTATTATACACTCATATATTATTTGGGCATCTTTTTATAGTTGTCAGCATTTCACATGATTTCTGCAGGTTATTCTCAATTGAACTGTGAAGCAAAATTTTGATCATAAACTTTAAAAAATATTATTACAAGTATGTTTTTACTTCTGAATTTATTGCCTTTTTAAAGATGTTTTTGCCCCCCCTGTATATTTTTTATGTAGTGTTCTTCCTGTTCATCTAAAATGTACTTGCTAGACTTACTTGGAAGTTGTAATCACTCTGACTTTTTGTAAGATGTCCTAAGATGTCATATTCTTCCAAGTAGATAGCCTTTTGTGCTATTACTTAGCAATTCAACCTTTTACAAATACATTGAAATACAACCGTGTCATATGATAAATGCCCATATATATTGATATATAATTCCTGATCATTCAACAAATAATAAATGAGGATCTGCTACAGGCCAGATCATTGTAGGAACATTATGTTTTACATTCTTTTATGTCCAGGTCTTTGACAATTTAATTATTGACCCTTGTTAATATCATTAACTTACTGCTATGTTTTTTTATTAAGGTATCATTGATATACAATCTTTTGAAGGTTTCATATGAAAAGCATTGTGGTTACAACACACACCTATGTTATCAAGTCCACCTCACACACCCCCTTGCTGTCATTGTCCATCAGGGTACTAAGATGCTATAGAGTCACTACTTGTCTTCTCCATGCTGCACTGACTTCCCCATGACCCACCTACATTATGTGTGCTAATCAGAATGCCCTTAAATCCCCTTCTACCTCCCTCCTGATGAACCCAACCAACCCCATCATTTTGATAACTGCTATACACTTCTTGGAGTCTGTGAGTCTGCTGTTATTTTGTTCTTTCAGTTTTGCTTTGTTGTTATACTCCACAAATGAGTGAAATGCCCTAAATCCCTTTCTCCCTCCTTCCTGATGCACCCTCCCCAACCCCTTCACTTTGATAACTGCTTAACCCTTCTTGAAGTCTGCAAGTCTGGGGCTGTTCTGTTCCTTCAGTTTTGCTAGTTATGCTCCACAAATGAGGGAAATCATTTGGTACGTGTTTTTCTCCACCTGGCTTATTTCACTGAGCATAATATCCTCCAGCTCCATTCATGTTGTTGTAAATGGTAGGATTTGTATTCTACTTATGACTGAATAATATTCCATTGGGTATATGTACCACATCTTCTTTATCCATTCATTTACTGATGCACACTTGGGTTGCTTCCATATCTTTGCTATTGTAAATAATGCAGTGCTAAACATAGTGGTGCATATGTCTTTTTGAATCAAGTTTAATTAATGGGTCAAATGGTATTTCTATTTTTAGTTTTTTGAGGAACCTCCATATTGCTTTCCACAATGGTTGAACTAATATACATTCTCACCAACACTGTGGGGGTTTCCATTTCTCCACATCCTTACCAGCATTTGATGTTTCTTGTTTTGTGGATGTCGGCCATCCTAACTGGTGTGAGGTGATAGCTCACTGTGATTTTAATTTGCATTTCCCTCATCATTAGTGACATTGAGCATATTTCCATGTGCCTGTTTTCCATCTAAATTTCTTCTTTGGAAAAGTGCCTCTTTGGTAATCTGCCCATTTTTAATTGATTATGTGCTTTTTGGTATTGTGGCATGTGAGCTCTTTATATATTTTGGATGCTAACCCCTTATCGGATATGTCATTTACAAATATATTCTCCCACACTGTAGGGTGCCTTTTTGATCTGCTGATGGTGTCCTTTACTATACAGAAGCGTTTTAGTTTGATGTAGACCCATTTGTTCATTTTTGCTTTTGTTTCCATTGTTTGGGGAGATGTGTTTGTGAAAAATTTGCTCATGTTTATATATTCAAGAGATTTTTCTCTATGTTTTTTTCTAAGAGTTTTATGGTTTCATGACTTACATTCAGGTCTTTTATCTATTTCAAGTTTACTTTTTTGTATGGAGTTAGACAATAATTAATCCAGTTTCATTCTCTGACATGTAGCTGTCCAGTTTTGCCAACACCAGTTGTTGAAGAGGCTGTAATTTCCCCATTGTATACCCATGGCTCCTTTACTTTGTATGAATTGGACATATATGTGTGGGTTTATTCTGGGCTCTTTATTCTGTTCCATTGATCTATGGTTCTGTTCTTGTTCCAGTACCAAATTGTTTTGATTACTGTGGCTTTGTAGTAGAGCTTGAAGTCAGGGAGCATAATACCCATAGATTTGTTATTCCTTCTCCTGATTGCTTTGACTCTTTGGGGTCTTTTGTGCTTCCATATGAATTTTAGAACTATTTGTTCTAGTTCATTGAAGAATGTTGTTAGTATTTTGATAAGGATTGCACTGAATCTGTAGATTTCTTTAGGAAGGATTGCCATATTGACAACATAAATTCTTTCTGTCCATGTGCACAGGAGGTATTTCCACTTATTGTTGTCTTCTTTAATTTCTCTCATGAGTGTTTTATAGTTTTCAGGGTATAGTTCTTTCACCTCCTTGTTTTGGTTTATTACTAGGTATTTTACTATTTTTGATGCAATTGTAAATGGAGTTTTTCTGATTTCTCTTTCTGGTAGTTCATCATTAGTATATAGAAATACAACATATTTCTGCATATTAATTTTGTATCCTGCAACTTTGCTGAATTTAGATATTCTAGTAGTTTGGGAGTGGATTCTTTAGGGTTTTTTAGTATAATATCATGTCATCTGCAAGCATTGGCAGTTTGACTTCTTGCTTACCTATCTGAATTCCTTTTATTTCTTTGTGTTGTTTCATTGCTGTGGCTATGACCTCCATAACTATGTGGAATAAAAGTGGGCAGAGAGGGCATCCCGGCCTTCTTCTTTATATTAGAGGAAAAGCTTTCAGCTTCTTGCTGTTAAGTATGATATTGGCTGTAGGTTTGTCATATCTGGCCTTTAGTATGTTGAGATAATTGCCCTCTATACCCATGTTGTTGAGAGTTTTTATCATGAATGAAGTTGAATTTTGTCAATTGCTTTTTCAGCATCTATGAACACGATCATGTGTTTTTTGGCCTACTTTTTGTTGATGTGGTGGATGATGTTGATGGATTTCAAATGTTGTACAATCATTGCATCCCTGGGATGAATCCCACTTGATGATGATGTATGATCCTCATGATGTATTTTTTAATTCAGTTTGCTTATATTTTGTTGAGTATTTTTGCATCTATGTTCATCAGGTATATTGATCTGCAGTTTTCCTTATTTGTGGTGTCTTTGCCTGGTTTTGGTATTAGGGTGATGCTGGCTTCATAGAATGAGTTTGGAAGTATTCCCTCCTCTTCTATTTTTTGGAAAACTTTAAGGACAATGGGTATTATGTCTTCCTTAAATGTCTGATAAAATTCAGCAGTGAATGCATCTGGTCTAGGGTTTCTGTTCTTGGGTAGTTTTTTGATTACTGATTCAATTTCATTTTGTGTATAATTTCTGTTTCTTCCTGGGTCAGTCTTCAAAGGTTGTATTTTTCTAGAAAGTTGTCCATTTCTTCTAGGTTATCCAGTTTGTTAGCATATAATTTTTCATAGTGTTCTCTAATAATTCTTTGTATTTCTGTGTTGTGTTTAGTGATTTTTTTCTTTCTATTTCTGATTCTGTTCACATGATTAGAATCTCTTTTTTTCTTGATAAGTCTGGCTAGGGGTTTATCTTTTCTGCTTATTTTCTCAAAGAACAAGCTCCTGATTTCATTGATTCATTCTATTGTTTTATTCTTCTCGATTGTATTTATTTATCCTCTGATTATTATTATGTCCCTCCTTCTACTGACTTTGGGCCTCATATATTCATTTTTTTCTTCTTTCATTAATTTGGAGTTTAGACTGTTCATATGGTATTGTTCTTATTTCCTGAGGAAAGCCTATATTGCAATATACCTCCTTCTTAGCATCTTCTTCACTACGTCCCACAGATTTGCAGTGTTGAGTAGTCGTTGTTATTTGTCTCCATATATTGCTTGATATGTTTTCATTCAGTCCTTGATCCATTGGTTATTTAGGAGCATGTTGTGATGGCTCCATGTGTTTGTGGGCTTTTTTGTTTTATTGCATATTTTATTGCTAATTTCATACCTTTGTGGTCTGAGGAGCAGGTTCATAGAATTTCAGTCTTTTTGAATCTACTGAGGCTCTGTTTGTGGCCTAGACTATGATCTCATATTGAAAATGTTCCATGTGCACCTGAGAGGAATGTGTATCTTACAGATTTGGGGTGAAGTGTTCTATACATGCCTGTTAGGTACATCTGTTTCAATGTATTGTTCAGTGCCTATGTCTCCTTACTTATTTTCTGTCTGGTTGACCTGTCCTTTGGAGCAAATGGTGTGTTGAGGCCTCCTAAAATGAATTCATTGCATTAAATTTCTGTCTTTAATTCTGCTAGTATTTGTTTCACATATGTGGGTGCTCCTATGTTGGGTGTATAGATATTTTAATGGTTATATCCTCTTGTTAGACAGACCCTCTTATCATTATATAATGTCCTTCTTTGTCTTTTGTTACTTTCTTTGTGTTGAAGTCAATTTTACCTGATACAAGTATTGCAACTCCTGCTTTTTTCTCCCTATTAGTTGCATGAAATATCCTTTTCCATCCCTTCACTGTCAGTCTGTGTTTATCTTTGAGGTTTGAAGTGAGTCTCTTGCAGGCAGCATATTGATGAGTCTTGTTTTTTTATCCATTCTCTAACTATATGTCTTTTGATTGTTACATTCAGTGAATTTACATTTAGGGTGATTACTGATAGATACATACATAGATGTAGGTTTTGGCTTTGTATTTATTAATGGTTCAAATGCAGGTTCGTTTATATCTGACAGTCTAACTTAACTTGCTTATTATGCTATTATAAACACAATCTTAAGATTCCTTTTTCTCTCCCTTCTTTTTTTACTTCCTCCACTCTTTGTATGTCAGGTATCATATTCTATACTCTGTATCCCTTGCCTGACTTTGTGTGTAGCTGATTTAATTTTACATTTGATTAGTAATTAATTGGTCTACTTTCTTTACTGTGGCTTTATTTTCTCTGTTGACAGCTATTTAGCCTTAGGAGTACTTCCATCTGTAGCAGTCACTTTAAAATACACAGCCAGTGCCTACCAGGAGGAAATAATTCTTTCCTATTTCCTGGCTGCATTACTGCCTCCACTGCCAGGGCCAGTGGCCAAGTGCTGGCAGGGAGGAACCTCTGCCGAATGCTCATATTGCTGCTATAGTTGGGGCTGCCCTCTGGTTGGCTTGTCGTGATGGCAGGGGCAGCAGATGTGTAGACTGTTTCCTGCCAGGAGGAAGGAGTGCAAGTCTGCATATAGGAGTTGAGGCCCTTAACTCTGTGTTGTCAGCCAGTGTGATGGAGCATCTGAAGATGCTTAAAGTTTACAACCTGTTGGGCTCAGTGTGACAGGATGATTTTGTCCACCTGCCTTTTCTCCTGAGAAACAAACTTTGCATAATACTTGTCCCTTTATCACCCTTCTCACTGTTGGGAAGGCTTTCAAAGTGCTTGCTTTTATTTTGTCCCAGAATGGCCAGATGTGTGTTCCTGTTCTCCACAAGCAGATGGAATCGTAATCTCCAAGAATTGTGCCTGACTTTGCTTTCTAACTCCTCTAATCTCCAGAGAACCATGTACTGTGGGTTTGTGCTCCTGGAAAAGATCTCTGGGGTGTGGCTGTTTAGCAGCCTTGGGCTTCTACTCCCTCTGTGCTGTTTCTCATCCTATGGCCTGTGAATTGGGTTGGGGGTAGGGCTTGTATCCTGCTGGATCATGGCTTTGCTACTTTACCTTTTCCCTCAGATATAGGCAGTCTGTTGTAGTCTTTGGGTCTTTCTTTCAGGATTAGTTGTATTTGCTATATTTTCATTTATATGTGGTTTTGGGAGGATGTTTCTGCCTCACTTCTCACAATGCCTACTTTATTCCCAACTTACTGCTATTTCATATCTTGTTTCAATAACTAATTCCTCATTCAATATTCTTATGACAGTTGTTTGAAACTACTCACTTAAACCTGTTTTTTATCCCTTCATTATTTCCATTTTTGACTTATCATATTCTTGGATTTGTTTCTATATAAGTACACATGTATCACATATATTTGTGCAAAGTACAGAGATGAACAAAGCAGGTGAGGTCTGCTGTGTTTTGGATCATGCATTAGAACAGCAAGGACAGACTACAATGCTATACATGTCTCTATAACATAATGCCTTCCGGCACAATCACACAAAGAAAGATTTTTGGTATAAAAAAGAATTTCCATGGTGTGGAAAAGATGTAGAAGGTCTGCGGAGGCCTTTGACCATTGCAAAGTCCACAAGTATGACTTGACTGTGCCCAGTGGATTTGTCAAAAATAAGATCAACCCAATATGAAAGGGAAAGAAAAGATGCCACCTAAGAAAATGGAAAAGGGTGCTAACTTCATCCCCTACGAGACCCTATAAAAATGAAGTTTCAAATAACTATGGGCTTGGCATAGGACAAACAAGTATTCTAGCACTTGATATTAAAAGTATCTGTCCTTGCTTATAGTGTGTATTTTCCTTTGTGAAGTGTTGATTTATCCCTTGGCTCATTTACTCTGGGATATACATGAGGTAGGCTGTCTGACTCCAGAAGGCATCACTAGTGTTGTCTTTTGGAAAAGTTTATTTTTGTTCTCTTAATATATTTTCTGGGTCCCAAGGGAACATAATCAGGGTTCAATGCCTGCCAGAACTAATTAAGATTATTCTCTCTCACAGTCTCTCATGGAACACCTGAGCTTCTAAGATCAGTGTTCTTCCTCATCCATTTCATGCTTCTGACTCTCTGTGTCTCTGTCTTTCTCCATTTTTGAACACAAATTTTATGTTTCACTAAATGCATGACAGTAAGTGACATTCCAAATGTGGAGACCAAGTGTATTTGCCCATGGGGGGCCTCAGAATTGGAAATCATGGGTACTAATTCTGTATCACAGAGGAGAAAGATAATTGATCTGGGCCACTTTTTATCTGTCCGTTCCTAGAATAGTCAGTAAGGCTAGAGCTTAGAAACAAATGTAGACAACACACTGAGGACATCATGGTGTGCCAAATGCCTGTGTGTGAGTGTGTGTGTGTGTGTGTGTGAACATCCTCAGGAAAGGGGTACCTACGGTCATACATTCCAAGGTGAGTCTTACAATACAGGTGTCAGTTCTCAATCAAGAGAGGGTAGTGCACAGGGAATCTGTTTTAATTCATAAATGCATTGGCAGCAAGACTGTATGGGAAGTGTGGATGAGGAAGTCCATGTGCCTTGAGGCTTCAGAACCACTAATCTCCTCACCATGTCTTACACCACCACTCTTCAAACTCCCTCATGTCCATCATTTTGCAATCTGACTTCATCTTTTCTAAGTTGAACATTTGAAACAAGCACCTTCCTCAGGGCCTTTGCATTGGCTATTTCCTCAGCCAAGCACACACTTCCCCATCTAATTGTTCATCTCTGTTCCTCTCTTACTTGAAGTTTCTGTTCAATTGTCACCTTATTTGCAGACCTTCCATAAATAGCAATGGAAAATAGAGCACCCTATAACTGTGTTTATACCTGTTTTCCTTTTATTCACACCTACTGTTACCACCTGCAACATTATGTTATTATTTGCTAATTTACTCCTTTTCCATCATTGAATCGTAGAGACATTTTTCTTCAAGGGCCTATGTTCATTGCCTATGCAGTGCCTCAAATAGAGTCAGCACTCATTTTGTATTCATGGGATACTGAAGAATTTCACAGTAAAACTGTAGAATGCATGCCCCCTCAAAGGGAAAAGATGATTCAGCCAAAAATTCCATATAAAAGTGGCCCAAGAGACTCCTTAAATAGGACCATGTGAAAAAAAATTAAAATTAAGTTCTTCACTGAAATACCAATTGTAGCATTTTAACTATGTGAACAATGCAAGTTTGAGTAAAAATTACTCATTTTTTTCACCTTTTATGGAAGTCATCTCCACCATATGGAACTAGGAAATGATACCCAAATTTCTGGATTTCTTCTTCTTGTATTTTCAGAGGAACCAGCCCTGCAGCTCCTCCTATTTGGACTTTTCCTCTCCATGTACCTGACCACAGTGTTTGGGAACCTGCTCATCATCTTGGCCATTGGTAAAGACTCCCACCTGCACACACCCATGTACTTCTTCCTCACCAACCTGTCCTTTGTAGACATATGCTTCACCACCACCACCATCCCCAAGATGCTATGGAACATCCATACACAGAGCAAAGCTATAAGCTATGAAGGATGCATCACCCAGATTTATTTTCTTATACTCTTTGCCGTGTTGGATGTCTTTCTTCTAACTGTGATGGCCTATGACCGTTATGTGGCCATCTGTCATCCCCTGCATTACACAGTCATCATGAACCCCCAGCTCTGTGGACTGCTGATTCTAGTGTCCTGGATCATGTGTACCCTGAATTCCTTGTTACAAAGCTTAATGATGTTACGTCTTTCCTTTTGTACGAACTTGGAAATCCCACATTTCTTTTGTGAGCTCAATGAGATGATCCAACTTGCCTGTTCAGACACCTTTCTTAATAACGTGGTGATGTACTTTGCAGCTGTCCTGCTGGGTGGTGGTCCCTTTTCAGGGATCCTTTATTCTTACTCTAAGATAGTTTCCTCCATATGTGGAATATCATCATCTGAGGGCAAGTATAAAGCATTTTCCACATGTGCATCTCATCTCTCTGTTGTCTCCCTATTTTACTGTACAATGCTTGGGGTGTACCTTAGCTCTGCTGCTACCCAGAGCTCACACTCAAGTGCAATAGCCTCAGTGATGTACACTGTGGTCACACCCATGCTGAACCCCTTCATCTACAGTCTCAGGAATAAAGATATAAAAATGGCTCTGAGAAGATTCATTGGGATGACTGTTATATAAGGTCAGTTGTCCTGGAGATGAAGAATTTCTTATGATTTCATGGGTCAAAGCCTCAGAAACAGAAAGTGCTACTCTTTGGTCACATTGCAGAAGTAGAGCTTGCTCTATTTATTTCCTTACTTATTTTCCAATTATATCATATCTTTACATATCAACACATATATAGGTAATTTATTTTTTAAGTGTGAAATATACCATACAAAAGATGTAACATAATTTATGTAAGCATTTCCCTATTGAGGGATGTTTAGATGGTCTAATTTCCTAGTACTGTAAATAATACTTTAGACTGTGGCTCAAGATGGCCAAGTGAGAACATGAGTTCCTCTCTTTTTCCACCCAAGATTGGATCAAGTTGATAGTAAGGGAATAAGGGAGGATATAACCACAAATTCCAAGAAAACAGGAGTTGGGGGCATCAGTTAAATGATTTTTAAAAATTTATGAAAGCAGATGTAAAAATGTTCACTAATAGAGCAGAGGAAATCACAGCCTAGGTAGGAGAGGGGACTGTGATGAGGAGGGGCCTGCCTGCTTGTCAAATGGCAAGGTTTACTCAACAGGGCCACCTTTGAAATGGATATCTCAGAAATCAAAACTCACTGTCATGACTTCGAAAGCAATAAAAACCTTAAAACCAGGCACTTACTCTACAAAGATGCTACTATGTTTATAAGTGCTCCTTTATTTTATTCAGCTTGTCCTGATTGCCCACCATATCCTCAGGCAAATTTGGTTACCAAATGGTATCCCCCAGTGAAGTCTACATAGAAAGACATGTGAGTAAATGAATTGACCTACCATGGTCTTAGTGTTAGAGATGAACGTAAGTATGAGAAAGCAAAATTTTAAATCATCCATTATGTTTGTATACAAAATGTCTTTTTCATGCTCTACTGATACATATTGAATCACGGAACCCTGGTGTCCATGACTGAGGTTTATTCATTGAAATGAAGGATTGGTCCGTTTATTTTATGTTGTTACTTTTTTTATTACTGAATTACATTCGTGTTTCTTCTGAAAATATTCTAATTTGATTGCTTCTATTGTTCTATGAAATAAATTGCCTCTCTAATATATACCATAAATGCTAAAGAAATGGTGAATGAATAATGATATCACCTATCTCAAATCTCCTTCATGCTCAGGAATCTCTTCCAAGTTTATGATCAGAGCATAGTTCCCAAGGGAGCTTGAGAAATGCATAGTCCTGTGATTCAGAGTAACCAATTTTTCTGTACAAATATGTATACCATTTCAAACCCATGTATTTACCTAGAAGGGAATCTCAGTATACTCATTTGCTAATAAATTTACTTGAACTTTGATTATCAGCATGATCATGACTGGTTTTCTTAAATAAGAAGAAATACACGAAAAATAAAAACAGGGGATTATTATAATGGAGCTTTAGTTGTGTTTAATTCAACATTGTACCAGTTATCTATTGTTGCAATAAAACCTATCCTATGTCAAATGAGGTACAATAATACCGTTCATCTCCCTCTGTCTCTTCATGTATCTGTTCTTTGTGACCTTGTTTTAGATCCTACGTAAATATCAACTAAAAATAGAATAACCTACTCACTCCTTCATCACTGCATTTCTCTCCTTCATAATGTTTCTGGCGGCTGCATCCGGAAGACCTCTCCTTGTGAGACAGGAACTGTGGGTGTAGTCAGGGTAGGGGGAGGGCCTCCGGAAGAAACAAGGCAGAATATTTGCAGTCACAGCAATGTAACTAAAAGTAAACCACCTACCAAAACTCTGTGTTAAACATTAAGCTCTAGAGTCATTCTTCAGTAAGAGCAGTTGGTGTTCCCTAGATAAAGAAGAGTACCCCATGTTGTTATTATGCTAACCACTTGTAAGATTCAGTTTAGCATGCTAAAAGGCCCAGGACAAACTGGGCAACTAATTTAGCATGCAGACCCAGTTGTAAACAACATAGTAAAAGGCAGGGAAGATTCCACCTTAAAGATAAGATTGCATTTTAACACCCAGGAAGTTTGGGAAGCAGAAGTCTTAACTTACTCTTTAGCAAACAAACAATACCTCAGCCCACCTTGGGGGCTGGGCAGGCTGCCTTTTGATATGCTCCTAGACCAGGATGCAGGTGTTCTGGAGAGAAATCCAGGGGGTGGAATTCCTTGTGTTAAATTAATTCGGCGTGTTCACACATGTGGCAGGTCTACACACGTGGCAGGTCTACAACTGTGGATAAAGTGGGGTTCCTATGACCAGGATCCTCACTGAACTTAAATGTCACTGGCCTGTTGCTATGCTACCGGTTCCACACCTTTAGACAATAAGACATTATTGTGCTAATGTAAGGAGTTCTGCCCAGTGGTGTGTCAGAGACTGGGTGGCATGGCTGGAAGGCTGGAGGAAAGCGGAGCAGAGGCTGGAATGGTGGCAGCGCAGAGGACAGAGGTCCAGAGGATGGCTGTGCGGGACAGCTGTGCAGAGATCCCCAGAGGACGGCTGTGCGGGATGACTGTGCAGAGGGGCCCAGAGGATGGCTGTGCGGGACGACTGTGCAGAGATCCCCAGAGGACAGCTGTGCTGGACGACTGTGCAGAGATCCCCAGAGGACGTCTGTGCAGGACGACTGTGCAGAGAAGCCCAGAGGACAGATGTGTGGGATGGCTGTGCAGAGAGGCCCAGAGGTAGAGACTGGCTTGCTGCATCCGAAGCGGCAGTGATAACACAGACTCGCTCTGAGTGAATGGTATTTTAGTGACTGACCTGCCACCTCGAAATAAAGTTGGGTATAACCTTTTCACCCCAAGAACCATTTGGTGTAAATTTCTTTGGTCATAGTGAATCTATAGCGAACTTGCCTGGAGCTGAAACTCATTTGCAAGACAACACCCCTAAACCTTTTTTTCATGTTCTCGAAAAATACTAATCTGCGTATAAAACCCCTAGACAACGCACCACACCGGACTCTCTTGTCCCTCCTGGTGTGAGCCGGGAGCTCTGTCCTATCACTTTATTTCTAAATAAAAGCCTGTACCTTGCTCTCCTACCTTGACTGTTTGCTAAGCTCATTCTTCAGCTTTGTGAACAAGACCTCCGGCATCATGTTTGGGGGCTCATCCGGGATAACTTTGGAGGTGAGTTTCGGCATCCAAGCCTGACTTTTCTTTTGCTGTCCTTATAAAAGGAAGCCGTCTATGGCACACAGCTTCAGGTGCTCATCAGCCACTTAAATGGGACTAACCTGGCTGCTGATCTCAAATCTCAAGTGACACGTTCCCCTGTGTCTCTCAGTGGATCCCCCATCTCTCTTGGGAGCCGGGAAAGTCACCTGAGTGGAGACCAGAATTCCCTTTCAGAGGCATCTCCTTGGATGTGAGGGACTGAGGAAAGCCGTGGGCAACTACGAGAGTCCAGGCTGAGGCTACACTTCAGCGGCTTCTCAATGTTTGCGTGTCTGGAATCAGACCCTGACAGCCCGACTGGGTATCTGTGAGGAGTGTCTCTCTTTCTCTGTCTCTGAATTCCAGCCTGCTTCTCCAGGCCGCCTTGGCCTTTAAGTGAGGCAGGGGGCATTCCTAACTCTTTCCTAAATTCATCAATTTCACGGAACCCGATCTTCATCACCGCAAGGTAGGAGATCCCCTTCACTCTTTATTCCTGCAGATTTGTTATAGTGGGTGATTGGCTAAATGGTTTCCAGGCAGTGGCAGAAACTAGTGCTTGAGTATAGACACCCCCCTCCATAACTGTACATATAAATGGGTCCATTTAAATTCCAGCCATGGCTCTATTCTATTGACCTCCCTTTCTTAGAGGCAGTCATCCTGGGGCTTGCATTTCCTTTTCTGCAGCCCCAGGGCAGCAAAACGGGCTTGTGACTCTGACCAAAGGCTCAGGCAGTGAGAGGTCCTACACTCCCTGCCCTTTTCAGACAGGCAGAGGGCTCTCAGGGAATGACTAAAGCTTGTGTAGAGAAAACTAGGATCCAGATTAAAACTCCCAAAAGACGTAAAGTAAGAGCATACTGGTGTGGTTCCCACTAGATCCAGGGCTCTGAAGCAACTCTTGCTGAGTGGAAAGGCAAGAGGGAAATCACACATGTTTCAGGCCATGCTGGTAAAGAGTGGTTAAGTCCAGTAGGCCTGGCAGAGGGGGTCACTGACCACTGTCACCTAGGCTCCGAGGCAAGGGGACGCCCTCACAGAGAGAGAGAGGTCAATTAGGTGCTTGACACGTCTTTCTCTCTCTTCCAAATGGGAGCAGCCTCTTCAAGTTTAAAGCCAGACACGCCTCTGGCATGCATTCTGAGGAACTGGGAGCAATTTTATCCCCAGACCCTGAAGAAGAAGTGCCTTATTTTCTTCTGCACACAAGCCTGGCCTCAATAGAAAGTCTCTGATTAGAGAGGTTTGGTCCCTGAGAGAAGTATACAATATAATAAGGTTATGCAGCTAAATTAATTTTAATGCAAGGAAGGAAAATAGTCAAAAGTCCTGTAGACTACTACAATATGGAACTAGTTTTCTGAATTATTTTGGTGGAAATCTATTCTACTTATTGGGTTCATTATCTTCAAAAATTGGGAGCTTTTAAACTAGACTCCCCAAAATGGAAGAAACTTATCTTCTGCAATACAGCCTGGCTTTAAATGACTGGTGTTAGAATTGTACTTGCATTTCATTTCCAGCACCTGGAAAGCACTGTCAAAGGGAATGATGCTAAACTTTGTTACTAAATGTTTTGTGTTGCAGAAATATCCAAATTTCCTTATGTCAACTGTCTTATAATAAGCTCTCATCAGATCTTTAGCCACTGTCATTTGCAAGTCTTTTGTCATTTATAGTCACTGTTTTATTACTCCTAAACTAGTAAAGAACTAGATTTTAGCAGAACAGGTATTTACATAAGATTAAGTAAACTAAAGAAGATGATTTTGTAGCTTTTTGTTTCAAATGTCACCGATAGTGTTTTAAGCTTTTTCTCTTAAGCTGACTGATAACAGTTTAGTAAATAACAATACCTTTGTAAGCAGAATTGAAACATTTGTCTTTCTCTCTACCTGATCACTCCAGAATTTAAGAATTCTCAGTGACTATTTTTTTTCTGACTTTTTTTATCTTTATTTTTTTTTTACAATTTATTTTATTTTAGTATCATTAACCTACAATTACATGAGCAATATTTTGATGATTATACTACCCCCTTCATCAGGTCCCCCCCGCCAACCCTATTACAGTCTCAGTGACTATTTTTATATTTCATGGCAGTATGTTTATTTGCACAAGTTCAATAAGAATCTGCTTTCCTTGTAAGAGGATCAATTAAAAACACTGGTTATGTTACCAAGGCTTTGACTGGAATATTATACCTGAGAGATACGTGTGTAAACTCACATTAACAGCTTTAAGGAACTGAAGTTGACTTTATAAAGCCAACAGAGCCCCTTGGAGGAACTGGCCTGGTACCTTGCTTACAGGATTCCCAGCAGCCTTACCAGGTGAGTAAGGAAGGTCACTTCCTGGCAGGTGCAGGAACCTCAGAATGTCTTGGGGACCTCAAGAAGAGAGGAATTCACCCAAATCTACAGGTACTGCAGGCAAAACTTGATGGCAAGTCTGGCTTGGCTTTCTGGTCTTGAGAGGCCTTTAAAAGTTCTATCTGAAGTTCCTTATAAAAAGTTCCAACAAAGCACTTTTAAAAGAGCCTCTGTAATCAATTGCTTTTCTTGCGGCACTTATGCAAATAATCAAGCCAAGTATTAATTTCTTAATCTGGTTACTTCTAAAAATGAGAGTGATTTTAGAGAAAAGTATTCTTTCAATAATGCAGCCTTATCTATACTGAGTCCTGTCCTGGCCCGCGGGACATCAATGAGGACCTGGAGAGGGGGAGTGGGAATTTGGAAGGAGACAAGAGACACGAAGAGTGGAGACAAGACAGATTCCTGATCAAGTCTCATTTATTTGCAGAAACAGCAGAGTATATATAGCATTCATGGGGTGAGGTTTCTTCTGATTGGTTGCCCTTTATGCTAATGAAACGATCCTCGGATTCCAATTACACACCGAGTTGTGTGCATGTGCAGTTGTCTCTGACGTAAGTGGCGGACCTAGGTGAGAACACTCTGTTGCAAAAGCAATCGAAACCGAAACCTAAACACATTTCTCGGAATGTGAAACCCAAACCATTTGTGCACTTTCGAAACTCATTCTCTAAGATGGAGTCCAAGAGCCCAAGACAGAGTTACTACAGCTGTTGCATATCCTGCTCCCCACAGATCCCCCTTTTTAATTTTATTTTATGAACTAGGGGGACAGTGCAGAGTGCATCTGTCTTAGGTTGATATAGCACAGGAAGGTCCTTACCCGTCATTGGTACACAGACAGCAATGGTCTGTCTCCAACCTTTCTTGCTATTCTTACCCATCTTTGACTGTCCAATCTGCATTGTCTTTAGTGGGGTCTATGCGTAGCCATATATAGGTCTCTCTCTCTTTCATCATTCTCCAACTGTTGGTAGTGCACTTGGATTTCACGAATCTTAATAGATTTTATTTGGTGCCTAATGAACTGTAGGAGTTTGTTGATAAGGCATGGAGCTATCAGCAAAGCTACAATGAATAAAATACCATAGACAATAATTGGACTAAGTAGCTGAAGAAATGAGCGTGTAGAAGGGAGCCAGGACATTAAGGCAGTCACAATATCATCTGCTACTTGTTGAGCATCAGGATCAAAATACACTTGCTGGAACACTAACACCAAAGAATGTAATTTTCTAACATCTATAGTATCATTGTTATTATAGAATACATCTAACAAATGAGCACGCACCTTTCTCCATGGATATTGAGACTGATTGTAAGGCATTTTTGTCACACATATATCTCCATAACTGCCATGACAATGTAGTTTCATAGATATTTTTACCATCTGGATTTGGTCACCCATATATAACACAGTTTGCTCTAACGCTTGTAATTTTTTCTCTATCTTTGTGTCAATAGTTTCTTGTAGCTCTAGAGCTTCAGATACATTAGCTGCTAAAGAATTTACAAAGGATGCCTCCTGTGCTTCAGTAGCTAATACTACAGCAGTGGATATAGCAGAAGTTAATATGCTAAGAAAAGCGAGAATACCAATAGCAAGCCCTAGCGCCCGTTTCCCTCAGTGCTGTAGCTGATGTTTCAGCTTTTGTAATGTACATGTGCTTGTATTGGGACACCAGGGGATTGAAACACTCACGGGGTACCAAGTATAGGAGGGGCTCTGTACTATTAGGATAGTATCATTTCCCCAAGCTCCACTGAGACAAGAAGATACTGTACAGTCCTCAAAAGTTATATTTCATATAGTGTCATCGTCCTTCTCTAGTGTTAGCGGTCCTTTGATGAACGCGTAGGGAGGGTTTATGCATGCTGCTACTGGAGAGGTGTTAGTAACTAGGTTGTAGTTTTTGCCTTGAAGAAATGTAATGCCACCCCTGGCTGCACTGACCTTTCACAGATATGTTTGTGGGTGTCCCTTTTTTGATGTCCACATTCCTGCAAAACCTTATGACCCATTTTCCAAGTTGAATTTCTGCGCTGTTTTCCTCCGCTGAAGTCTAAGAAATTACTACAGTCGGAGGGTGGCCTTTCAATGCAATGCTCCCAAGGTATGGAATCATTCATTGGGAGCGGTGCTCGATCACACAATCGCCATCCATCTGGTATAATCATGTTGGTTATGTTACATGTTTCGTTGGAAGGGCAAGGAATGGTAATTATGCCTATGTCCCCAGCGAAAAACACCATGGTGGTGAAATTGCTGACACAAGGTTTTAACTGCTCTTTCCCAGTAAGACAGATGGGTATGCCATGAGACCGGGTTGTCAAATTTAGTTTTCTGGTATCATAAGTGGGAGTACCAATTCCGGGATGTTGGAGTCGCCTGGTGTCATTTACAAACATGACAACTTCAGGTCCTTCCCATTTTGCAGGGCGTAAAATAGGTGGATCAGGTACAAAAGCCCAATATGTTGTTTCTGATTCTGGGAGTGGCTTATCATGTGTGCTACAAAATCTCGTCAGCAGGAGGAGGGTGAGGAGGATATGATCCATTGCTTCTTTTGAGGTTCTGTAGGAAGGCAAAAAGAAGGCGACTCTCAGGTCATTGGTATCTCCCTGGAGGAATTATTATTAACTTGCCTAATCATTCTCTCAGGGAGCCATCTAGCAGCATTATGTTTTTGTGAGAAAACACAGACAGAGCCTCGTCCCCAGATCAATACTGGGTCGGGTCCATGCCATTGATTATCTAGTGGAACTTTCCAGAGTACTGTTGCAAAGCCTTGTTTGGTATTCGGGTGCCAAAAACGGTCAGCGGCAGAACGCCCACTATCATCAGATTTAAAAAATTTAAAATAAAGAGGGAATGAGCAAGGATGTTTCTTGGGGACCCCTTTATGGGGTACCATTCCCCCTTTTCAATTTTATTTATGGTATTTTTAAGGGTTAAATGAGCTCTCTCAACAATACCTTGTCCTTGTGGATTATAAGGAATACCAGTGACATGATTGATGTTCAGCTGTTTACAAAAAGCTTGAAAGTTTTTACTAGTGTATCCAGGCCCATTATCTGTTTTCAGTTGAGATGGCTTGCCTAAGGTAGACAGGGCTAGTAATATGTGGGCAATAATGTTTTTAGAAGCTTCTCCTGCTTGTAATGAGGCAAAAATAAAGCTGCTACAAGTATCTATTGTAACATGTATATATTGGAGATTTCTAAACTCAGGAAGATGCGTAACATCCATTTGCCAAAGCGCGTTGGGTAACAACCCTCTAGGGTTAACACCGAGGTGGGGGACGGGAAGAAAAGTAACACAAGTCTTACATTGTTTTACTACATGGTGGGCTTGTTCTCTGGTGATTTTAAACATCAATCTTAAGGTATGTGCATTCAAATGATGGCAGACATGTGTTTCAGTTGCAGCATGGAGATTATTTTGAGCATGGGTAATGATAACTGTTAGGGTGGCCATGTCTGCCAGTGAATTGCCTTGAGATAGTGGCCCTGGCAGGCCAGTATGAGCTCATAGATGGCCAATAAAGAATGAGTAGGCACATTGCCATATTAAGCCTTGTAATTGTCTAAAAAGGGAAACCACTTCAGAGGCGTGTTTTATTTGAGCAGCTGTCTCTAATAGTGGTACTGAGTGGGCAATATAAGAACTGTCTGTAAACAAATTAAATGTTTCATTTGGAAAGGCAGAAAAAACAGCAATAACGTCTTGCAATTCTACTAGCTGTGCAGACTTTGCTTTTGTCAAGAAGGATATAACTTGATTGTCATAAACATATGCAGCTGGTCCAGAAGAAGACTTATCAGTAAACACAGTTAAAGCTTTATCTATTGGTTTGGAGGAGGTTTTGATAGGAAAAACAAACTCACGGGTACTCAAAAACCGAAGAAGCTTATTGTTGGGATAATGATTGTCTATAGGTCTTGAAAAGGAGGAACAGGCAATAGGCCAACAAACTGCGGTCTGGAAAAGCCAATTTATTTGTTCTATAGAATATTGCAGAATTATAACATCAGGTTATTTTCTAAAATATTTTCTTTTTGTTCTCTTCTTAACATAATGATATCTGCAATGGCCTGATAATAAGGATAAACTACTTTTGAGGGGGATGATGACAAATGTACCAGTATTATGGGGTTTTGTTGCCAGAAAACAGCAGTAGGGTTTCCGGGAAGATGGCGGCGTGAACGGAGTGGCAGAATTTTCCTCCCAAAATTATATTTATCCATGAAAACACAGCAAATGCAACTGTTCCTAAAAGAGAGACCAGAACACACAGGAAAGCGCCCACCATGCAGACACACCTGAGAGGACTTGGAGCTGGTGATGTGGGTAAGAAACGGAACAGCGAACCGCAACCCGGCAGAACCCGAGCACTCCCCCACCCCAGTGCAACGGCGGGAGGAGAAGATTCAGAGCCGGGAGGGAGTGGAAGTGCAGGCCTAGAGATAACGAGCCCTGGACCAGCCCTGGGAAGGCGGGCGCACAAAGCGCGGTGTGGCGGAGATTGGAGGGATGGAGGGCACAGGGTCTCAGCAGGAAAGCACCTGTTTGCTCGCAGCTGGCTCAGGGAAGGAGAAAAGAGAACAAAAAAAAAGGAGAAAAGCGCGCGCTTCGTTTCGCAGCGGTCTTAAAGAGACAGGAGTCCTGCAGGGAACCTCATCATTTAAATATGACGGAGGGATTAAACAATTTCAAGACAAAGGAAAGTTAAGAGAGTTTGCCTCTCATAAACCACCACTACAGGATATATTAAACGGACTACTCTAGAGGGAAACACCCCTCAGGCTAAAAAGATGTCACCAGAGAAAATAAAATCATAGCAAAGAAAGCAGACCATCCAAACACTAACTAAAGGCAAAGAACAAAACACCTGATATATAAAGAAAGGAGAAGGAAGACAAGGAAGGGAGAGATAAAGAAACATTAGACGGCGTTCACAATAAATTAACAAGAAAGTTGAGCTAGATTCTTAGATAGTAAAGAAGCAACCCTTGAACCTTTGGTAACCACGAATCTAAAGCCAGCAATGGCAATAAGTACATATCAATCAATAATCACCGTAAACGTAAATGGACTGAACGCACCAATCAAAAGACACAGAGGACCAGAGTGGATAAAAAAGCAAGACCCATCTACATGCTGCTTACAAGAGAATCACCTCAAAACCAAAGATATACACAGACTAAAAGTGAAGGGATAGAAAAAGATGTTTCATGCAAACAACAAATAGAAAAAATCAGGTGTTGCAGTACTTGTATCAGATAAAATAGACTTCAAAACGAAGAAAGTAGCAAGAGATAAAGAATGACATTACATAATGATAAAGGGGTCAGTCTAACAAGAAGATATAACCATTATAAACATATATGCACCCAACACAGGAGCGTCAGCATATGTGAAAAAAATACTAACAGAAGTGAAGGACGAAATAGACAGCAATGCAATTATTTTAGGAGACTTCAACACACCACTCACTCCAAAGGATAGATCAACCAGGCAGAGGATAAGTAAAGACACAGAGGCACTGAACAACACACTAGAACAGATGGACCTAACAGATATCTACAAAACTCTGAACCCAAAAGCAGCAGGATACACATTCTTCTCAAGTGCACATGGAATATTTTCCAGAATAGACCACATACTAGGCCACAAAAAGAACCTCAGTAAATTCAAAAATATTGAAAACCTACCAACCAACTTCTCAGATCACAAAGGGACAAAACTAGAAATAAATTTTAGAAAGAAATAAAAAAGGCTCACAAATACATGGAGACATAACAACATTGTCTTAATGAATCAATGGGTTAACGACCAAATCAAAACAGAAATCAGATAATTTATAGAGACTAATGACAACAACAACACAAAGCCACAACTTCTGTGGGACACAGTGAAGGCAGTTCTAAGAGGAAAGCATATTGCAATCCAGGCCTACTTAAATAAGGAAGAACATTCCCAAATGAACAGTCTAAAGACACAATTATTGAAATTGGAAAAAGAACAAATGAGGCCCAAAGTCACCAGAAGGGGAGACATAATAAAGATCAGAGAAGAAATAAATAAAATTGAGAAGAATAAAACAATAGAAAAAGTCAATGAAACCAAGAGCTGGTTCTTTGAAAAAGTAAACAAAATAGATAAACCCCTAGCCAGACTCATTAAGAGAAAAAGAGAATCTACACACATAAACAGAATCACAAAAGAGAAAGGAAAAATAACGATGGACCCCACAGAAATACAAAGAATTATAAGAGAATATTACGAGCGTCTATATGCTAACAAGCTCAAAACCTAGAAGAAACGGACAACTTTTTAGAAAAAGAGAGCCTTTGAAGACTCAAGAAGCAGGAAACAAAAAAAGTAAACAGACAAATCACCAGCAACAAAATTGAATTGGTAATCAAAAACTACCCAAGAAGAAAACCCAGGACCTGATGGATTCCACTCTGAATTCTACCAGACATATAGAGAAGAAATAACACCCATTCTCCTTAAAGTTTTCCAAAAAATTGAAGAGGAGAGAATACTTCCAAACTCTTTCTATGTAGCCAGCATCACTCTAATACCAAAGCCGGGCAAAGACCTCACTAAAAAAGAAAATTACAAACCAATATCCCTGATGTACTGAGATGCAAAAATACTCAACAAAATATTAGCAAAACGAATTCAAAAATACATCAGGAGGATCATACACCATTATCAAGTGGGATTCATCCAAGGATGCAAGGCTGGTACAACATTTGAAATTCCATCAACATCATCCATCACATCAATAAAAGAACAAAAACCACATGATCATCTCCATAGATGCTGAAAAAGCATTTGACAAAATTCAGCATCCATTCATGATTAAAACTCTCAACAGAATGGGTATAGATGGCAAGTACCTGAACATCATAAAGGCTATATATGACAAACCCACAGCTAACATAATAAAAGCGAGAAGCTGAAAGCTTTTCATTTAAGAACAGGAACAAGACAGGACTGCCCAGTCTCTCCACTGTTATTCAACATAGTACTGGAGGACCTAGCCATGGCAATCAGACAAAGCAAAGACATACAAGGAATCAAGATTTGTAAAGAAGAAGTCAAATTGTCACTATTTGCACATGACATGATACTGTACATAAAAAACCCTAAAGACTCCACTCCAAAACTACTAGAACTAATATATGAATTCAGCAAAGTTGCAGGATACAAAATTAACACACAGAAATCTGTTGCTTTCCTATACATTAATGATGAACTAACAGAAAGAGAATTGAGAAAAACAATTCCATTCACAATTGCATCTAAAAGAATAAAATACCTAGGAATAAACCTAACGAAGGAAGTGAAAGACCTGTACTCTGAAAACTACAAGACACTCCTAGGAGAAATTAAAAAGGGCACTAACAAATGGAAATGCATCCCATGCTCTTGGCTAGGAAGAATAAATATTGTCAAAGTGGCTATACTACCTAAAGCAATCTACAGATTTAACGCAATCCCTATCAAACTACCAACAGCTTTCTTCAATGAACTGGAACAAATAACTCAAAAATTCATACAGAACCACAAAAGACCACGAATAGCCAAAGCAATTCTGAGAAGGAGGAATCAAACAGGGGGAATTATGCTCCCTGACTTCAAATTCTACTGCAAAGCCACAGTAATCAAGACAATTTGGTACTGGCACAAAACAGACCCACAGACCAGTGGAACAGAATAGAAAATCCAAACATTAACCCAAACACTTACAGCCAATTAATATTTGATAAAGGAGCCTTAGATGTACAATGGGGAGATGACAGCCTCTTCAGCAGCTGGTGTTGGAAAAACTGGACAGCCACATGTAAGAGAATGAGACTGGACTACTGTCTAGCCCCATACACAAAGGTAAACTCAAGGTGGATCAAAGACCTGAATGTAAGTCAAGAAGGCATAAAACTCTTGGAAAAAAACATAGGCAAAAATCTCTTGGACATAAACATGAGCGACTTCTTCATGAACATATTCCCCCGGGCAAGGGAAACAAAAGCAAAAATGAACAAATGGGGCTATATCAAGCTGAAAAGCTGCTGTACCGCAAAGGACACCATCAGTAGAACAAAAACACATCCTACAGGATGGGAAAACATATTCATAAATGATGCATCTGAGAAATGGTTGACATCCAAAATATATAAAGAACTCTCGCACCTTAATAAACAAAAAGCAAATAATCCAATTAAGAAATGGGCAGAGGACATGAATAGACACTTCTCTAAAGAAGAAACTCAGATGGCCAACAGGCACATGAAAAGATGCTCCGCATCGCTGGTCATCAGAGAAATGCAGATTAAAACCACAATGAGATATCACCTCACACTAGTGAGGATGGCCAACATACTAAACACAAACAACAACAAATATTGGCGAGGATGTGGAGAAAAGGGAACCCTCCTACACTGCTGGTGGGAATGCAGTTTAGTTCAACCATTCTGGAAAGCAGTATGGAGGCTCCTCAAAAAACTCAAAATAGAAATACCATTCGACCCAGGAATCCCACTCCTAGGAATTTACCCTAAGAATGCAGCAGCCCAGTTTCAAAAAGACAGATGCACCCCTATGTTTATTGCAGCACTATTTACAGTAGCCAAGAAACAGAAGCAACCTAAGTGTCCATCAGTAGATGAATGGATTAAGAAGATGTGGTACATATACACAATGGAATATTATTCAGCCATAAGAAGAAAACAAATCCTACCATTTGCAACAACATGGATGGAGTTAGAGGGTATTATGCTCAGTGAAATAAGCCAAGCCGAAAAAGACAAGTATCAAATGATTTCACTCATATGTGGAGTATAAGAACAAAGGAAAAAACTGAAGGAACAAAACAGCAGCAGACTCACAGAACCCAAGAACGGACTAATAGTTACAAAAGGGAAAGGGACTGGGGAAGATTGGTGGGAAGGGAGGGATAAGATGGTAGAAGGGATATTACAATTAGCAGAAGTAAGGTAGCGGGGGCACGGGGAGGACTGTACAACTCAGAGAATCAAGTAGCGACTCTATAACATCTCACTACGCTGATGGACAGTGACTGTAATGGGGTTGGTGGGGGGGACCTGATGAAGGGGGTAGTTTAATCACCATAATATTGCACATGTAACTGTAGATTAATGATACCAAAATAAATTGTAATAAATAAACAAATAAATAAATAAATAAAAATAATCACCACAATATTGCTCATGTAATTGTAGGTTAATGATACCAAAATAAATTGTAAAAAAAACAAGATTAAAAAAGCAGTAGGCGTAACAGCTGTTTTACAAACAATAAAATGTAAAGGTTGTTCATAATTAATGGCGGTAATGAACTGATTTTGGATGGCCTTTTTGACTATTTTTAAGGCTTGGTGCCCCTCATTTGTTAAAGTTCTTGGAGACTTGGGGTCTGTATCTCTTATTAATATATTAAATAAAGGCTTAAGTTCTCCAGTGGTTAATTTTAGATAGGGTCTAAGCCAATTAATGTCTCAAAGTTTTTGAAAGTCATTTAAGGTTTTCAAGGCATTTATTTTAAGTTCTACTTTTTGCGTAGAAATACAATACCCTAATAATTGAAATCCTAAATAAGTATAAGGGTCTTGTAACTGAAACTTTTCAGGAGCTATTTGCAATTTCTGAGCACATGAAGCCTTTTTTAAATCATCAAAACAACATAGCACTTGTTGACCGTTGGTTCCAGCAATAAGAATATCATCCATATAATGTATAATGTATAAGTCATTCCAACAATCTCGTACACACTGTATAGCAGAGGACACAAATTTCTGGCAGAGAGTAGGGCTATTGGCTATGCCTTGGGGTAAAACTTTCCAATGATAGCTTCTCATAGGTTCTTTAAAATTAATAGAGGGGACACTAAATGCAAAGCGCTTTTGGTCTAGGGGATGTAAAGGAATGGTAATAAAGCAATCTTTGAGGTCAATGATAACTTTATACTATCTTAAAGGTACAGCCATGGGAGAAGGCAGGCCAGGTTGTAGGGT
>JAQQAC010018242.1:124861-136574 GCA_029783875.1 Phataginus tricuspis | reverse complement strand
GGTTATATTACCAAGGCTTTGACTGGAATGTAATATTTGAGACACGTGCATAGACTCAGATATAATCAGACAACTTTAAGGAACTAAGATTGAATTTATGGAGCCATCAGAGCCCCTCGGAAGGACTTGTATGGTACCTTGCTTACAGGGATCCCAGCAGCCTTACCAGGTGAGTGAGGAAGGCCACTTCCTGGCAGGGTCGGGAACTGTTGGGAAGGAAAGGACTCGGCTCAGCGTAGCAGGGAAGTCAGATATAGCGGGACAGAAGACCAAAATCAAGAAATCAAAGTAAGTTTTAATACACTCTGCATAGAGAAGCAGAGCAGGCCTGCCTAAGATATGACAAGCAGGTGTGGATCCTCATTCTGAGGCTTTGTTTATGTGGTTTTGGCAGGGAAGAGAGGTCCTTGATTGACAGCCTTCAGCTCTCTAGGCTTTCCCTGGTTGGTGAAATGGAGACAGGCGCTGTGCTGGGCTTGTGCCTGTGATATTTTTAATCTGGGGGGCCCTGGACATTTCCAGAGTCACTTTTGGACCCTGTGGCTTCATCTGATTAACTCTTTGAGTCATTTCTGGCTTTCTGGTTCTATTTGATCAACTCCCTGAGTCATCTTTGGGGGCCCTTTCTCCTTTTCATCCTGCTCATTTCTGTCTTTCTGCCTTACATTCTCCCCTCAAGCAGTTGGGACCCAAGTCATTGGGATGAGGGGCAACGACTGCTCTGGCTGATTCCTACTAGTGAGGGATGGTGTGGTTATCTGGGTCCCTCTGCTTGATGACTGTCGGGATGGTGGAGATAAGGACAGTAAGGGTGTCCATCTAGGGATCCCAGGAAGACAGCTGACTCTTCAGTTGTCAAGGGCGTGAATCCTTGGGACAACAGAACTTTGTCCTCGATGGATTTTAGTCTGGAAGAAACAAATTTAGTTAAGAGATTTAGTAAGCATGGTCCAAACAGTGGGGCTAGGAGAAGGATCAGTAGGGGTCCTGTTAAGCGAGTAACCACGATGCCCAGCTCCAAATATGGGACCAATTGCACCAGGATTCTGACAGCTGTTGTCTGATTTTGGAGACACATTCAGAAACTTTTTGGACAGCTCTCTAATTAGGCCAGACTGGTTACCATAAAAACAACATTCTTCCTTTAGAAAGAGGCATAGGCCTCCCTTTCCAGCAGTCAAGAAGTCCAATTCTCTTCTATTTTGAAGAGTAACTGCTGCTAAGGAGACTATCTGATCTTGAAAAGTTATAATACTTTGGGCAATTTACTCTAGGCTGTCAGAAAAATCTTTGGACAGGCTTTGATAATAGGACAGCAAGATAGTCCACTATGCCAGAGTTTAGTCCTGTGGTGATGCCTAAGCCTATTAAGAGAGGAATGAACTGTATAGCTCATTTAGCTCCTATGTGAGAGGACAGAGGACTGGTCAGTGATTGGTTATTGGGAACTATGTCAATGTCTGAGGCCAACAGGGCTAGGGTACAGGACCCAGTCCAGTTAGCTGAGAGGCACAAATAGGTGTTTGATCCGCATAGAAAAGGACTCCTTGGTTTTTGAGGCAGAAATTAGTTTCAGTGGAAAATAACAGGGTGAGTTTGGCCTAATGTTTGAGTTAGAACTCTGAGGGTCACTCCTTGTCTTTCTTTTTTTCTTTTTTTTATTAAGGTATTATTGATATACACTCTTATGAAGGTTTCACATGAAAAAACAATGTGGTTACTACATTTACCCATATTATCAAGTCTCCACCCATACCCCAATGAAGTCACTGTCCATCAGTGTAGTAAGATGCCAAAGATTCACTGTTTGCATTCTGTGTTCTACACTGTTTTTGCCGTGATTCCCCACATCATGTGCACTAAACATAATACCCCTCAGTCCCCATCTACCACCTTCCCCCCGCCCTCACACACCCTCCCCGCATTGATAACCACTAGTTCCTTCTTGGAGTCTTAGTCTGCTGCTATTTTGTTCCTTCAGTTTTGCTTCATTGTTATATTCTGCAAATGAGGGAAATCACTTGGCATTTGTCTTTCGCCACCTGGCTTATTTCACTGAGCATAATATCCTCCAGCTATATCCATGTTGTTGCAAATGGCAGGATTTGTTAACTTCTTATGGCTGAATAGTATTCCATTCTATATACATACCACTTCTTCTTTATCCATTCATCTATTTATGGACACGTAGGTTGCTTCCATATCCTCACTATTGTAAATAGTGCTTCAATAAACATAGGGGTGCATATGTCTTTTTGAATCTGAGAAGTTGTATTCTTTGGGTAAATTCCAAGGAATGGAATTCCTGGGTCAAATGGTATTTGTATTTTAAGTTTTCTGAGGAATCTCCATATTGCTTTCCACAATGGTTTATATAGCTTACATTCCCACCAGCAGTGTAGGAGGGTTTCCCATTCTCTGCATCATCGTCAGCATTTGTTGTCCTTTGTCCTTTCGATGCTGACCATCCTTATTGGTGTGAGGTGATATCTCATTGTGGTTTTAATTTGCATTTCCCTGATTAGTGATGTGGAGCATCTTTCATGTGTCTGTTGGCCATCTGAATTTCTTCTTTGGAGAACTGTCTCTTTATATTCTCTGCCCATTTTTTAATTGGGTTATTTGCTTTTTGGGTGTTGAGGCACGTAAGTTCTTTATGTATTTTGGATGTTAACACCCTGTCCGATACGTCATTTACAAATATATTCACCCATACTGTAGGATGCCTTTTTGTTCTGTTGATGGTGTCCTTTGCTGTACAGAAACTTTTTAGTTTGATGTAGTCGCATGAGTTCATTTTTGCTTTTGTTTCCCTTGCTCAAGGAGATGCATTCAGGAAGAAGTTGCTCATGCTTATATTCAGGAGATTTTTGCAAACGTTGTCTTCTAAGAGTTTTATGGTTTCATGACTTACAGTCAGGTCCTTGATCCATTTTGAGTTTACATTTGTGTATGGGGTTAAACAATAATACAGTTTCATTCTCTTGCACGAAGCTGTTCAGTTTTGTCAACACCAGCTGTTGAAGAAGATGTCACTTAACCATTGTATGTCCATGGTTCCTCTATCGTATTGTGACCATATATGGTTCGGTTTATATAAGGGCTCCCTAGTCTGTTCCATTGGTATATGGGTCTGTTCTTGTGACAGTACAAAATTATCTTGAGTACTGTGGCTTTGTAGTAGAGTTTGAACTTGGGAGCATAATCCCCCCATCTTTATTCTTCCTTCTCAGGATTGCTTTGGCTATTCTTTGTCTTTTATTGTTACATATGAATTTTAGAACCATTTTATCTAGTTCATTGAAGATTTTTGATGGTATTTTGATAGGAATTGCATTGAATCTGTAGATTGCTTTAGGCAGGATGGCCATTTTGCGAATATTAATTCTTCCTATCCATGAGCATGGGATCTGTTTCCATTTATTGGTATCTTCTCTAATTTTTCTCATGAGTGTCTTGCAGTTCTCAGAGTATAGGTCTTCCACTTCCTTGGTTAGGTTTATTCCTAGGTATTTTATTCTCTTTGATGCAACTGTTAATGGAATTGTTTTCCTGATTTCTCTCTCTGCTAGTTCATTGTTAGTGTACAGAAATGTCACAGATTTATGAATAGTAATTTTGTATCCTGCAACATTGCTGAGTTCAGATATTAGATCTAGTAGTTTTGGAGTGTATTCTTTAGTGTATTTTATGTACAATATCATGTCATCTGCAAACAGGGACAGTTTAACTTCTTCCTGTCCAGTCTGGATGCCTTTCATTTCTTTGTGTTGTCTGATTGCTGTGGCTAGGAAGTCAAATATTATGTTGAATAGAAGTGGGGAGAGTGGGCATTCTTGTCTTGTTCCTGATCTTAAAGGGAAAGCTTTCAGCTTCTCCCTGTTAAGTATAATGTTGGCTGTGGGTTTGTCATATATGGCCTTTATTATGTTGAGGTACTTACTCTCTATACCTATTTTGTTGAGACTTTTTATCGTGAATGAATGTTGAATTTTCTCAAATGCTTTTCTAGCATCTATGTAGATGATCCTGTGGTTTTTGTCCTACTTTTTGTTGATGTGGTGGATGATGTTCATGGATTTTAGAATGTTGTACCACCCTTGCATCCCTGGAATAAACCCTACTTGATCATGATGGATGATCCTTTTGATGTATTTTTGAATTCGGTTTGGTAATATTGTGTTGAGTATTTTGCATATATCTTCCTCAAGAGTGAGTGGAGGGATGGCTATACTACCTAAAGCAATCTACAGATTCAAAGCAATTCCTATCAAAATATCAACATATTTCTTCAATGAAGGGGAACAATTAATTCTGAAATTCATATGGAACCACAAATTACACTCCCTGACTTCAAACTCTACTACAAAGCCACAGTAATCAAGACAATTTGGTATTGGCACAAAAACAGACCCACGGACCAGTGAAACACAATAGAAAATCCAAACATTAACCCAAACATATACAGTCAATTAATATTTGATAAACGAGCCTTGGACATACAATGGGGAGATGACAGTCTCTTCAGCAGCTGGTGTTGGAAAAACCAGACAGCTACATGTAAGAGAATGAAACTAAACTACTGTCTAACTCCATACACAAAGGTAAACTCAAGGTGGATCAAAGACCTGAATGTAAGTCATAAAACCATAAAACTCTTAGAAAAAAACATAGGCAAAAATCTCTTGGACATAAACATGAGCAACTTCTTCATGAACATATCTCCCCGGGCAAGGCAAACAAAAGCAAAAATAAACAAGTGGGACTATATCAAGATGAGAAGCTTCTGTACAGCAAAGGACACCATCAGTAGAACAAAAAGACATCCTACAGTATGGGAGAATATATTCATAAATGATGTATCCGATAAGGGGTTGACATCCAAAATATATCAAGAACTCACACACCTCAACAAACAAAAAGCAAATAATCCAATTAATAAATGGGCAGAGTACATGAATAGACAGTTCTCTAAAGAAGAAATTCAGATGGCCAACAGGCACATGAAAAGACGCTCCACGTCGCTAATCATCCGAGAAATGCAGATTAAAACCACTATGAGATATCACCTCATACCAGTGAGGATGGCCAACATCCAAAACACAAACAACAACAAATGTTGGTGATGATGTGGAGAAAAGGGAACCCTCCTACACTGCTCATGGGAATGTAAACTAGTTCAACCATTGTGGAAAGCAGTATGGAAGTTCCTCAAAAAACTCAAAATAGAAATACTATTTGACCCAGGAATCCCACTCCTAGGAATTTACACTAAGAATGCAACAGCCCAATTTGAAAAAGACAGATGCACCCCTATGTTTATCGCAGCACTATTTACAGTAACCAATAAATGGAAGCAACCTAAGTGTTCATCAATAGATGAATGGATAAAGAAGATGTGGTACATATACACAATGGAATAATATTCAGCCATAAGAAGAAAACAAATCTTTACATTTGCAACAACATGGTGGAGTAGAGGGTATAATGCTCAGTGAAATAAGCCAAGCCAAAAAGACAAGTATCAAATGATTTCACTTGTATGTGCAGTATAAATACAAAGAAAAAAACTTAAGGAACAAAACAACAGCAGACTCACAGAACCCAAGAACGGGCTAATAGTTACCAAAGGGAAAGGGACTGGGGAAGATGGGTGGGAAGGGAGGGATAAGGTGGAAAAGGAGCATTACGATTAGCAGATGTAATGTTGGGGGGGCATGGGGAGGGCTGTACAACTCAGAGAAGACAAGTAGTGATTCTATAGCATCTCACTATGCTGATGGACAGTGACTGTAATGGGGTTGGTGGGGGTGGGGCCTGATGAATGGAGTAGTTTAATAACCATAATATTACACATTTAATTGTAGATTTATGATACCAAAATAAATTATTTTTAAAAAAAGAGAGTGTGGAGGGATATTGATGTATAGTTTTCTTTTTTTGCGGTATCTTTGCTAGTTTTGGTATCTTTGCTAGAGTGATTCTGGCCTCACAGAATGAGTTTGGAATTACTTCCTCTTCTACTCCTTGAAAAACTTTAAGAAGGATGGATATTACGTCTTCACTAAATATTTGATAAAATTCAGCGGGGACACGATCTGGTCCAGGCGTTTTGTTCTTAGGTAGGTTTTTGATTACCAGTTCAATTTCGTTGATGGTAATTGGTCTGTTGAGATTTTCTGTTTCTTTCTGGGTCAGCCTTGGAAGGTTGTATTTCTCTAGAAAGTTGTCCATTTCTTCTAGGTCATCCAGTTTGTTAGCATATAAGTTTTCAGAGTATTCTCTAATAATTCTTTGTATTTATGTGCTGCCCGTAGTGATTTTTCCTCTCTCATTTCTGATTCTGTTTATATGAGTAGACTCTTTTTTTTCTGGTATGTCTGGCTAGGGGTTTATCTATTTTGTTTATTTTCTCGAAAACCAGCTCTTGCTTTCATTGATCCTTTCTATTTTATTCTTCTCAATTTTATTTATTTCTGCTCTAATCTTTATTATGTCCCTCCTTCTACTGACTTTGGGTCTCATTTGTTCTTCTTTTTCTAGTTTCATTAATTGTGAGTATAGATGGCTCATATGGGATTGTTCTTCTTTCCTGAGATAGGCCTGTATTGCAATATACTGTCCTCTTAGCACTGCCATCGCGGCATCCCCCATATTTTGCAGTGTTGAATTACCATTGTCATTTGTCTCCATATATTGCTTGATCTCTGTTTTTATTTGGTCATTGATCCATGGGTTATTTAGGAGCATGTTGTGAAGCCTCTATGTGTTTGTGGGATTTTTCATTTTCTTTGAATAATTCATTTCTAGTTTCATACCATGATAGTCTGAGTGACTGCTTGGTACAATTTCAATCTTTTTGAATTTACCAAGGCTCTTTTTGTGGCCTAGTATATGATCTATTCTTGAAAATGTTCCATGTGCTCTTGAGAAGAATGTGTATTTGGCTGTTTTTCGGTGTAGAGTTCTGTAGATGTCTGTTAGGTCCATGTGTTCTAAGGTGTTGTTCAGTGCCTCTGTCTCCTTACTTATTTTCTGATCTGTCCTTCAGAGTGGGTGGAGTGTTGAAGTCTCTTAGAATGAATGCATTTCATTCTATTTCCCCTTTTAATTCTGTTAGTATTTGTTTCACATATGTAGGTGCTCCTGTGTTGGGCGCACAGATATTTATAATGGTTATACCTTCTTGTTGGATTGATGCTTTTATAATTATGTAATGCCCTTCATTGTCTCTTGTGACTTTCTTTGCTTTGAATTTTATTTTGTCTGACATAAGTACTGCAACTCCTGCTTCTTTCTCCCTATTAGTTGCATGAAATGTCTATTTCCATCCCTTCACTTTTAGTCTGTGTATGTCCTTGAGTTTACAGTGAGTCTCTTTTAGGCAGAATATATATGGGTCTTATTTTTTTATCCATTCCGTGACTCTATGTCTTTTGATTGGTCCATTTAGCCCATTTACATTTAGGGTGATTATGGATAGGTATGTACTTATTGGCATTGCAGGCCTTTAATTCGTGGTTACCAAAGGTTCAAGGTTAACTTCCTTACTATCTAAGGGTTTAACTTAACTCCCTTAATATGCTATTACAAACACAATCTAAAGGTTCTTTTTTTTCTCCTCCTTTCTCTTCCTTCTCCATTCTTTATATATTAGGTATCATATTCTGTACTCTTTGTCTATCCCTTGATTGACTTTGGGGATAGTTAATTTAATTTTGCCTTTGCCTAGTAATTAGCTGTTCTACTTTCTTTAATGTGGCTTTATTACCTCTGGTGACAGCTATTAAACCATAGGAACACTTCCATCCATAGCAGTCCCTTCAAAACACACTGTAGAGATGGTTTGTGGGAGGTAAATTCTCTCAGCTTTTACTTATCTAGGAATTGTTTAATCCTTACTTCAAATTCAAATGATAATCTTGCTGGAGAAAGAAAGTAATCTTGGTTCAAGGCCCCTCTTGGTTCAAGGGTTTGTGGACTATCACTATGCAGAAGAAAGCTTTAATGTGTTTCATTAAATACATCATGCCACTCCCTTCTGGCCTGTAAGGTTTCTGTTGAGATGTCTGATTATAGCCTGATGGGCTTTCCTTTGTATGTGATCTTATTTCTCTCTGGCTGATTTTAATAGTCTTTATCCTTGATCTTTCCCATTTTAATTACTATATGTCTTGGTGTTGCCATCCTTGGGTCCCTTGTGTTGGGAGATCTGTGCATCTCCATGGCTGGAGAGACTATCTTCTTCCCCATATAAGGAAAGTTTTCAGCATTTACCTCCTCAAAGACACATTCTATCCCTTTTTCTCTCTCTTCTTCTTCTGGTACCCCTATAATGCGAATATTCTTTTGTTTGGATTGGTCACACATTTCTCTCAATATTCTTTCATTGTTAGAGATTCTTTTTTCTCTCTGTGCCCCAGCTTATTTGTATTCCTCTTCTCTAGTTTCTATTTCATTTAACGTCTCCTCCACCATATCCAATCTGCTTTAAATACCCTCCATTGTTCTCTTCAATGATTGGATCTCTGACTAGAATTCATTCCTGAGTTCTTGAATATCATTCCGTACCTCCATGAGCATGTTAATGATTTTTATTTTGAACTCCCTTTCAGGGAGAGTCATGAGGTCAAAATCATTTAAATCTTTCTCAGGAGTTGTATTAATAATTACTCTGAACCAGGTTCCCTTGGCATTTCATATTTGTGTATGGCGCCCTGTAGCACCCAGAAGCTCTTCTCTCTGGAGCTGCTCAGACCCTGAAGGAATGTCAAGGGTCGCAGGGGAGTTGTATTGGTGCCTGGGGGGAGGAAAGAGCTGTTTCCTGCTTCCCGGCTGCTATGCCTGTCTCTATTGCCTGAACCAGTGGGCTGAGCACACAGGTATAAGCCTCTATGCTTTGATTTGTACTTACTGTTGACAGATATTTCCTCTGGCTGGCCTAACACCAGGGTAGGGTTTGCCAGTTTGCAATCCAGGTGGGGCTGACCAGCAGAAAGGCGCAGTAGGCTGCCTATCATGGAGGTGGTTCTTGGAGCTGTGAAGGCAAGCTAGGGACCTGGAGCACCTGAAGATCGTGAAAGCTCCCAACCTGCTGGGCAGAGGGCACCCAGAGAATTTTGTCTACCTCTCCTTTCTCTTGAGCAGTAAGCTCTGTGCAATCCTTGCCCTTTTAGTAGCAGCCCTCTTGCTAAGGGCTTCCTTGTTAGGAAGTCTCTCAGGCTACCTACCTTTGTTTTGTCCCAGAGCAGCTGGATATGAATCCCTGCTTTCCTCAAGGAGCTGAAATCTTAGTCTCTCCAGGAATTCTGCCTGTCTTAGCTTTCCAACCCCTAATTATGAGAGTATCATGCAAGCACCATGAAATGTAGGTTTGTGCTCCCAGGGAAGATCTCCAGAGTTAGGTATTCAGCAGTCCCCAGTCTCCAGTCCCTCCCTGCTCCATTTCTCTTCCTCCCACCAGTGAGCTTGGGTGGAGGAAGGCTTGTATCCCACAGGCCACAGCTTTAGTACATTACCCTGTTCTGTGAGGTCTGCTCTTGTCTCCAGGTGTATGCAGTTTTTCACTGTCATCTTTCCTGTTGCTCTTTCAAGATAATTGTATTAGTTATATTTTCTTATTATATGCGGTTTTAGGAGTAAGCCTCTGTCTCACCTCTCATGCTGCCATCTTTAATCCTTCTCCTATCATTTATTTCACTCCTTGTCTTTCATAGAAGTACAGTTGGAATATACAGACTGAGTTTTGGTGTACTACGGCAGGGGCTTGTGTTAACAGGTCTTTAAGCAGATATACAGCTTTTTGCTGTGAAGGTCCCCAGTGTAAAGGTTTAGTCATCCTTTCCTTTTAGGACTTCATAGAGAGGCTATGCAATGAGTCCATAATTTTGGATCCACAACCTACAATATCCTATTTGTCCTAGGAAAGCCTTGATTTGGTTGTGGGTAGTAGGTGGAAGAAGGGAAATAATGACCTGAAATCAGTTTGGAGAATGGCTATGTTCCCTGGAGTAAGGATTAATCCCAGTTAAGTGACCTTTTGCTGTACTAAATGAGCTTTGGCCCTTGAAACTTTATATCCCCGCTCAGCTAAGAAATTGAAGGTTTGAGTGGTATGATTGATGGAGTCTTGTTTTGTGGGGGAACAGATTAAAAGATCATCTACATATTGTATGAGTGTGCCCCCATTGTTCAAGATCAGGTGGGATAAGTCTTGGGTCAAGGCTTGGCCAAATAGATGAGGACAGTCTCTAAACCCCTGGGGAAGGACAGTCCAGGTTAGCTTGCCAGAGGTGTTTCCTGGAGTGGTCCATTCAAAAGCAAGTAGTGCTTGCGACTGTTTTTCTAAGGGGATGCAAAGGAAAGCATCTTTGAGATCTAGAGTTGTAAATCACAAGGTGTCAGGTAGAATGGTTCCTAATAGAGCATATGGGTGAGGGACCACTGGATGGAGAGGCACAACTGCCTCATTGATAATTCTTAGACCTTGGACTACACGATGAGTCTGGTCTTTCTTTTTGATGGCCAGGATTGGAGTATTGTAAGGTTAATTAGATTGAACTAGCAGCCCATGGTTTAGGTATTTGGGAATTAGAGGCTGAAGGCCTTTATGAGCTTCAGGCTTTATAGAATATTATTTTCGGCTTCGAAATTTAGTTGGATCTTTGAGCTGGATGACTACTGGAGTGGCATACTTAGCCCTTCCTGGGATTCCCTTATCCCAAACGTCAGGATTGATAGAGTGTTCTCAGTCCTGAAAAGCTGATGAAGGGGTTATGGGAACAACTAGAAGTTCTGGAGGACTTTGACTAGGGGAGGAAAGCTAAAAATCATCCTGGTGTGTAATTTTCCTAGTATTTCTCATCCCAAGAGGGAAACAGGGCATTGTTTTACAACTAAAAATGGATGTGAAAAATAATGGCTATGGAGGAGACATCCTAAGGGTGGAGTGAAGGGCTGAGTAGTAGGGGTCCCTGTCACTCCAAGTACTATACAAGTTTGAGAGGATAGGTGTCTGGAATAGGAATTGAGGGCAAAGTAGGAGGCCCTGGTGTCATGAAAAAGAAAATGGTCCTACCTGCCACGTCCATGGTTACCCCAGGCTCTAGTCCAGTGATGTTGATGTCATGGATTGGGGCCGACCGGCCAGGGCCTCTTCATTCCTGTGAAAGGAACTCAAGGACCATGGGGGCTCCAATGACCCAGCACCCTGTGGCCCATGAGGAAAAGGACAGCCCAGTAACCCATTTCCTAACATTTTTAGCTGGGAAATTGTGGAGGCTTATCTCTATTAGGATAGCTCTTGGCCCAACGCCCAGTCTTATGACAGATGTTACACTTATTATCTTAGAATTCTGGTCAGGACCTGGTGAGCCTCTGGATGTGAACTGAGCCAAAAGTGTGGCTAGTAGCTGAGTATGTTGGGTTTCCTTCCTCCTTTACATTTCCTGAACCCTAGCCTCTTCTTCCTGATCACGGCCATAAAGCACAGTATTGGCTGTGGTCAGGATCTCATCTACACTGCTTTTAGGGTTTGCCTGCATCTGTTTTTGTAATTTTTTCTTTATATCAGATGATGACTGTGAGAGGAACCTATTTCTCAGAACTACTTGTCCTTCATATGTGTCTAAATCTAGATTAGTATATTTAGTGAGGGTGTCTCTCAGTCTTTCTAAGAAAGTAACAGGATTTTCCTCTGGTCCCTGTTTAATGG
>JAQQAC010018242.1:99107-116168 GCA_029783875.1 Phataginus tricuspis | reverse complement strand
TCTTTATTTAGGAACATGTTGTTAAGCCTCCATGTGTTTTGGTATTTCCCAAAGAACAGATTGCCAAAGTCTGGCAAACATTTGGCACAATCATTTCCATTTGCTAAACTTGATCAGTGTTTATCAAGCAACACGCATTTTAAGTCAAAATTTAACAAAAATGCTTTTTGAATATAACAAAGTGTATCTTATCTAAGCTATTGAACTAATAGGATATATATATTTTTTGAAATGGAAAGTTTGTAATTAATTATAAATTACCATAGTAATTGCTTTTTGAAAGTTATAAATTATCTACTTGAACAGCAACAAAAAGCCCATTTACTAGGTTCCTTGCATGTAACTTAATATATTCAAATCTGTGCGGATTGATTTTCTCTTCTTATACTACTATTGATGTAATCTGAACCACACAGTGATGATTCTCTGCACTTCCATGTGTCCATGTCCTCTCTCATGGGTTTGCCTATGCCTGGAATGTTCCATCCATTCCAAATCACTTTTCCTTCTAATTTTTCCCAGGAACTCATACTTACACTTCAGGTACAGTTTAAAATGTCAGTCCTTCTAGAACTATCCTTAACACCTCCTTATCATTATTCCCATAACAATTTGTATGTGCCATTGATACAGTACTTATAATATTTTGGTGTTTATTTTTCTCTTCCACAGAATGTGAACTTTCCAAAAGCCTGTCATTAATCCAGGCATGTACCCTGAAATAGGGGACCTTTTCAACAAATAGTTCTTGACTTTGACTGAATCCATTCATTAGGGCAGTGCATGACTCAGGAAAATAAACTGTTAACCCAATGTATTATTAACCATTTAGCTTAACAGTCTGTGAACTAAATGTCAGTATATATTATTATGTAATTCAAACAAAGGGACAAAAAGAATCTCTAAGTGAAGAAAGCTAGATATGTGATTAAGCCTTCATAAATGAATTATTTTTAAAAATCCAACCTATCTTATTATATTTTAAGATATTTCACATTGATTTAAAAGTAAAATAGAATAAATAAAAAATTAATTGTTGGCTAAGTAGTCAGTGACAACAGCATACTCCAGAGTTTTAATTCAGAGTGATAGAGATGAATAATCTTTGAGAGATTTCTATTATGTCATAGCCCAATATTACATATTTAGATATTGCATGAGTAAAGTCATCATCCAGAAATCTCATGATTGTAAAGTCTAACATAAAACAACTTAGAACATAAATTTCCTCCCAGTATGAATGTTAGAAATGTGATCCATGGTATTATAAAGACCCTGTTCATTATATGCTTTATGGAGGTCATGAGCATGGCCCCTTGCTTTATACAGGCCTGTAGAGCTGGCATGGCTCTTGCTGTCATGCCTCAGGGTCTTAAGAGAAAAAGACCCAGTGTATAGGGGCAGTGGTAGGAATGATCTTGGTATGCTCAGCTCATGTTATCATGCCTGACATTTAGTTGGTTAGAATTTAATAAACATTTATGCAATATTGATTGAATAAAATGCCATTAATATTATAACCAATAAAATATTTAAATATAAAAATAAAAGATATTTTAACCTGTAATAACACCTTCCAGTAGCCACTGAAAATATGAAATTGTCTCTCTTTAAACTTCTCTTAGAAATGATGCGGTTAATTTTATTCTTCGTTGACTAGAAGTTCCTTCCGAGAAGGCATAAAGTTCTAAAAGGGGCCTTTTAAAATAGTAAATGGAGAAAAAAGAAAAATCTTCGAAGATGAAGACCTCTAAGAAGGAAAGTAAAAGTGGATTTACCGTTGCTTCAGAAGCTTCCCAAAAAATGGGGGCAAAAAAAGGAGTACCTGCCCTTCCCTGAGGGCCTCATTTATTCCTTCAGCTGCTTTTCTCACTCCCTGATGCCAGGAGCCCCTCTGGGGAGAAATAAACCTTTATGTTAAATTTGTGTTTGTTCTTGCTCTCGTCTCCATGCCAGAACAAGCTTGGAAGTAATTCCTATTTGCACTTCAAAGTTTCCTGCCAAAATGGGTTGAACTATGTCTTCAAGCTAACTGCCATTGGGCTTTACTTTTATTGTATTTTGAAAACACAACAAAGTAATTTTTCTATTACTAGCAAGAGAAACTGAGATATTGCCATAGAGGTATTGTCACTGAGATGGTATTTGTGGTAGGATCTGACATTTTGAAGAAATTGATCTCATTCTTCTTGGCCTCTATTCTACTCTGTGTGTTTAATTTCTGTCTAACAATATGATAACTATCTTTTCTGAGGGTAAAGCCACAAAGCCAGACTCTTACTCTGTAGGGAAGCCATTCTCAGTAAACAGATGGAGCCCTTAGGTCTGAAAAGAGCCCTCACAGAATGGACCAGGCAAGTCAAGTGGGAGGCGACATCCTTGCTCATGGTCCGCACTTGGTGAACAGTAGTCTTCCAGGAGCCGCTTCTAATAGCAAGTGGTAAAGGTGACAGCCACACAAAAACACACAATATGGCCAGTAATTTCTTACTTTTGAGAAAAAGGTTTGGAATGGCATTTATCATGCTTCTCAGACTCTTACACATGCTTGTGGACATGGACTTCATTTTTATAATGGTATTTTAAATTCTGATGTTTGTATGGTTTGATTATTTTAGTTGTTTTCCTATACAAAAGTATCATCTTTTCAGAGCATTTAATGAATATTAGCTTTTAAATTACCTCAGAATAGTCATTTATTGGTTACCTGGTAATAAAAACACAGTTTTTCAAGAGTTGTATGGACTTCTTAACCACTTTGCTCATATTGTTAAAACCAGTCAAGTATGCTACTGTTCAACTTATTTAATTCCTTCCTCAACTGTAACATTTGTATCATTTTTGTATTTGAATTATTTTCTCCTAAGTTTTCCTGAGCTAAAGGCTTTGATCTTTAGTAAATGTTTTTGACTATCTGGCTTAGAGCATCAATTTCATTTTTAATGCCTACACATACATGTTTGACTGCTTATAAATTTCCTAGTATAGTTCTGTAAGAATTCCTCACTTTATAAGTACCATATGTATCTTTCTTGGTTTTGAACAGTTTATAACTGCCAGAATAATTTAAAAGACATTTTTTCCTTGGCAAATTAATTTAGAGTAGAGTGCATTTTATCAGCAAAAGCAGTGTAGGCAATGGCACGGATCACGCATTAGACCTCCAGCACCCTCAAAGGCAAGGTGGAGTGTCCAGAAAACCGTGAGTCTTTATTTCTTTACCTTTCAGGCTATTTAGTGCTTAGGCTACCCATCCAATGTTAGTAGGCAGGGGGATTTCTGCTCAGTGTAGTCCTGGGCTGATGGAGGAGTCACCATCTCAAATGCTGCTGATTTCCAGAGAGGAAGGAAGTATTGGGGGTATTATAGCTCACTGGCACCTAATGCTTCTGCCTAGAAGTGAGCCATGCCTTCTTGAATTTCCTTGGTGAAGCAAGGTGCCATACCTACCTGATTCAGGAAGGGATGTGTAGGCCCACCACAGCTTGAGAGAACTGGGAATGTTTGGAGGGCAGCATTGAAACCCCACAGTTTACAGATATCTTCCAATCAAAGCCAACTTTTGGGGGGAATTTTAACTGATAGGTAACAGATTTTAGCCTCAGGCATTTCCACATTGTTCAGAATGAGAACAATAGATTAAACCGAAGCTATTAGGGGTGAGAAAAAGGCATTAAAAAGCAGAGAGTGTCATGGGATTGATGAAGGGGTTAGAAAAATAGTAGCATATCAAATAAACAGTTTGGAAGCATGTCAAATGGCCTAGTGTTAATAATCAATTTTATGCCAACATGACATTGAAAACTGGGGGGAAAGGAAAGATGAATGTGGAGCTGTTTCTAGCAAAATGAGGTATATAGGCTTCCTCATAGCTTTACTCCTAGAACTCAGTTATGAGATCCTTCAAGGCTTAAGTCAAATATTATTTATTTTCATGTATTTTTTCCTGTTCAAATGTGAATTCCTCAGGGGCAAGGGGCCATTTTTGTATCCAGTGTGCCTAGGATATAGGTTACAGGCACTACATTATTACAGAATGAATGAATAAGAATGAGCTGGTAAGCCTCTCCCATGTACCCAGGTGGCTGCACTCCCCTTTGCCTGATTCATCTTGAGGAGATGGCCCCTAGGATAGCTGCTTGTGGAAGCCACTAAAGCAGATGGCATTCCTGAGAATTCTGACCTCTGCTCTATTTTGGTGGGTAGCACAAAGAGGTAAGGAGGGGTAATAAACTAGTACCTATTTGTAGAGCTGAAAAGTGAAAAGGAAATTTTGTAAATGTACCTAATATATTTTTGTTCCATATGTCTTTGTTTCATTCTTTTTTATAAGGTCACTAAACTTTTCCCTCATGACCTAATCACCTCCTGAAGTCCCCACTACAAATGCTGTCACACTGGGTGTTAGTTTCCAATGCAATTAATTGGGATGGGGGGTACAAACATTCAGCCTATGGCAGTCTACCCAAACTTTCAAATTCCAAATGGTGTGGGTGAGGAAAATTTCTGAAAATCTCAACTTAAAAAATATATCTTTATGCATAGTTGACCAAAACTAGCATTTTTCTTTTAAAGTGTGTGAGCTTATCTATTAGAGTTTTAATTATGGTTTAAAACTAAGGCTTTAAATGTATACTTAATAATAGGTTTAGAAATTAATACTGAGTGCAAAATATAACATTTTCATTCTACTTAAAGTGATATAATAACTAAACAAGGTTAGGTAAAAATTATGATTTATCAGTAATAATTATTATTGATTTGAATAGAAAATATGGATTAACTTTATAAGTCTGAGTGATGTGGCTTATAAATTAAAAGTACTTTTTGACAATAAAATTGAGATTTTAAAGTTATTTTTGGCAAAGACTGTATCTGAGTAACAGATTGAGTTCTAGATGGTGAAGTGTAGCTGTATATATTAGCTATCATGATTAATATAACACATTGGTATAAAATCTTTACTGCAATTATAGTGGTTTTCATAATGTATTTATTTCAACCAATGAAAATTACAAGGCCAGTTACTACTGTATGGGCTCTGTTTACATTCTTACTATTGGCATTAAAAAAGGGATCCTCACACTTGAAAGAGATTGGAGCCCACTGACCGAGTCCATCATATTGTTCTGGTCCTTCATCTTGAGTCCCTTGGATCATCTTGTAACATATGTGTCTTATGTATTTCTCACCCTTTTGGCTAGAATCATAGCTTTTCTAAAGGAAGCAATGATAAGAAACAAGAATATTTCCTAGCTTAAAATGTGAGCCTATTTCACCACCCTAAGACTCAGATACACCTCAGACTTAGGTGGTAGCTTTTTGCTTCCCTACTTTCTTCTTTGTCTGACCAACAACTTCTCAGAACCTTCTCTTGATTATGTCAACCCACATATTCTTGTTCAAGAGTGTATTGGAAAGCATAACTAATTTCTCCCACCATTTTTCCCTTTTATTTTTTTGAAAATAACTTTTATTTCTAAAGTACCAATGAATAAATAAATCCAAGAATTTTACCCCCAATTTTTGAAAAACATTTAGTGTGGGGCAACTATAAATCATATACTATGTACTCAAAATTTGCCACAATTGTATCAGTATGAATTAACACTGAATTAGATCAATTGTACAATTAGAGATCTAAGTGTATGTGAAGATTTGACATGATAATGCTGCCAAAAATCAGTTCAAAAAAGACGGTTTGTTTAATAAATTTCATTGACATAACTGACCACACTTATGGAAAAAATAATTCTAAGCAACTTTATCACAGTATGTACAAAAATTAATTTCAGACAAATTATCATTACAAACATTTAAATATTCAAGTTATAAGGCAGGATTTGAGTCCAGGTCTGTCCACTCTAAATCTACATGCTACATATTAAGTGTAGATTGTTGTTGTCATGTTGTATTTCCTAACAGAGGAACAGAAGAGAGAAAAATATTTCATTGTTCAACATTTGATATTTCCATTTTGTTTTCCTTTGTCATTATAAATAATGCTGTGATGAACATCCATATGCCTGAATTGATAAATGAATCCATGATTATCTTCTTGGAACAAAGTCATAGAAGAGAAGTAGCTGGGCCAAAAGATACATTTTTGAAGGCTTATGATATGAATTTCTAAATTGCTCTTCTGAAAAGCTGTGCCACTTTAATGATTTTGTTAATTTGGTGTTTTCAATATCCTACATTTTTCTGTTTAGAATAGACTATCACTTGTTAAGAAGAGGTATTGTATCCTTATATTTTTTGGTATATTGGCAAGTTTCCAGTGACATTAGGGCTTCCTGTGAAGTCTGGAGTTGATAGTTTTTATCCATTTTATTATCTATTGCAGATTAACGTACTGATATGCTTATGAAGAAAATACTTCTTTGACCCTATCTCCCTCTCTAGACTAATCAGATACCTCTGTTAAGATACAGTTCAAAGAACAATAGTAGGGTTTTGCTTCCCATAATATCAATGTACCAACTGTACATAGGCCAGAGGCCACTCCTCCCTCACAGTCAGTAAATTACGTGCTTTGAGGTTCTTGATGTTAATGTGATTTCTGTCACTCTCCATTATCTATTCGTGGGACGTGCAGTATATTTCCAAACTGTACAAAATATATATACTGTCTTAAGACATCTATGTTATCTTTCATGTATGCAGTTCCTTTGATAGAATCTAGAATTTACTGAATGAATTCTAAAGACCATGATATGTGATTTGTGTTTGTGCTCTGTTTCCTGTAAGGATGTGTTCTCTTTGTGGGAGCTGCCACAGGGTTGTTGGTACAGTATTACTGATGTTTATTCCACATACTTTTTGTAACTTCATCTGTAACTAATAAGAGACAGAGTTGAAATAATGACATCTCTCCAATTTTTTATGTATGTAGAATTGCTTGTGAGGTGCCATTTGACTTAAACATTTTAAATAATGGAATGTGCTAAATATTATCCCTTGTGCTAAAGGAAGATAAAGTTCTTCACAGCAGGCAGTTTTATGTCTTATACTATTCAGTGTAAAATAGGATGGAGATGGGTCATCAACCACCATACACACACCAGACTGAATTTAGAGTGCATCCTGTGAACAGAGTTACCTGGTCTCAGTATGTTGGGATTTTTGTTTTGTTTTAACTCATTAGCCAGCCTGGGATTATTATATTATAAATAAGGTGAAAATTATAGGAAGTACTTCTGTTGGCCCTGAACAATAACACCATCTTTCAGTAATTGTCTTTATTAATGCACATAAAGGCACTGATTTTTATTGTTGTCTCTTTACTGCAAACCAATTAACACGTAAACAGAGATCTGAATCATGACTCATTTTTCTTTCCATAGGCCAATTATTTCCCAAAGCCAAATTTAGCCAGAAAGGAAAAATCCTATTTTGGTGCATGTAACAGAGAATAAAACAATGCAGCTTCATTTACAGTTTCCTTAAGTCTGCATCTAAAAATATATATTTATATGAAATACATACATCTTAAAAACAGCACAGTTATAACAATATTTGGATGGACTTCTGGGAAGATGGGGGCATGAGCAGGACGGTGGAAATCTCCTCCCAAAACCAAATATATTTATGAAAATACAACAAATACGACTATTCATAAAAGAGAGACCAGAAGATACAAGACAGCACCCAGCCTGCAGCTACACCTGGGAGGACTCAGCACCCCAAGAAGCAGGTAAGATATGGAGCCGCGTCCCGGCGGGACCTGAGCACTCCCCCACCCCAGCGCACCAGCGGGAGGAGAGGATTCAGAGTGGGGAGGGAGTGGAAGCACAGGCCCACCAAATAACCAGTCCTGGTGATCTGCACTGGGAGCACTGACACACTTCGCGCTGTGTGTCAGAGATTGGAGAGGCAGAGGTGCAGGATCCAAGATGGCAAGTTCACTCAGCCACTCCCCGGGACAAAAGAAAAGTGCATGCTTTTTTAGGGGTCTTAAAGAGACAGGGGCCCAATGGAGGAGCAGGATCGTCCCAGCACACTCAGCCAAGCAGGCTGGGAGTCCTGGGGATTTTCAGTCCCCTTGGACAACGGCTGGGAAAAGCAGTCACACTGAGACTTCCCACAGAAATCAGCAGCCTCCCATTCATTCCATCCCTGGCCAGAGACTCAAAGGGCCCAGAGGAGCAGCATGGCTGCGGAATAGTGGAGCAGCAGCACCACTTACAGGATCCTCACCAAAACTACACCCAACAGGTGGCGGGTTTGTTTCTCTATTTTCCCTTTCTTCTTTTTTTTTATTTTGGTATCCTTAACCTACAATTACATGTGCAATATTATGGTTATTGAACTACTCCATTCATCAGGTCCCCCCCACCAACCCCATTACAGTCACTGTCCATGAGGCAGTGAGATGCTATAGAATCAGTACTTGTCTTCTCTGAGTTGTACAGCCCTCCCCATGCCCCCCAACATTACGTCTGCTAGTCATAATGCCCCCTTTTCCCCCTTGTCCCTCCCTTCCCACCCATCCTCCTCAGTTACTTTCTTTTTGGTAACTATTATTCCGTTCTTGGGTTCTGTGACTCTGCTGCTGTTTTGTTCCTTCAGTTTTTTTCTTTGTTCTTATACTCCACATATGAGTGAAATCATTTGATACTTGTCTTTTTCCACTTGGCTTCTTTCACTAAGCATAATACCCTTTAGCTCCATCCATGTGGTTGCAAATGGTAGGATTTGTTTTCTTCTTATGGCTGAATAATATTCCATTTTGTATAGGTACCACTTCTTTATCCATTCATATACTGATGGACACCTAGGTTCCCTTTCTTCTGTTTTTCTTTTTCTGAAAACTTCTATCACCATGAAAAGATAGAGGAATATGGTACAAACAAAGCTTACCCAGACAACGCCAGACCAAACAACCCCAGAGAGGAATCCTGATGGGATGAACATGCACAATCTTCCTGAAAAAGAATTCAGAATAGAAGTCATAACTATACTGATGGATCTATAGAGAAATATGCAAGAGCTAAGGGAGGAAGTGAGGGAAGTGAGGAAAGACAATACAGAGATGAGACAAGTGAACGACGGGCTGAGTAGCAGACTGGATGAGATGCGAGAGACTGTTAATGGAATAGAAATCAGAGAACAGGAATACAGAGAAGCTGAGGCAGAGAGAGATAAAAGGATCTCTAGGAATGAAAGAATTTTAAGAGAACTGTGTGACCAATCCAAACGGAACAATATTGGCATTATAGGACTACTGAAGAAGAAGAGAGAGAAAAGGGATAGAAAGTATCTTTGAAGAAATAATTGCTGAAAACTTCCCCAAGTAGGGGAAGGAAATAGTCTCTCAAATCATGGAAGCCCACAGATCTCCCAACACAAGGGACCCAAGGAAGACAACACTAAGACAGATAATAATTAAAATGGCAAAGATCAAAGATAAGGACAGAGTATTAAAGGCAGCTGGAGAGAGAAAAAAATATCACATACAAAGGAAAATTCATCAGACTTCTCAACAGAAAACTTACAGGCCAGAAGAGAATGGCATGATATATTTAACGAAATGAAACAGAAGGGCCTCGAACCAAGAATATTGTATCCAGCATGATTCTCATTTATATTTGAGGGAAGGATTAAACAATTCGCAGACAGGAAAAAGTTGAGAGAATTTGCCTCCCATAAGCCACCTCTTCAGGATATCTTAAAGGTACTACTCTAGAGGAAAGCACTCATAAGGCTAAAAAGAGGTCACCAGAGAAAATAAAATCACAGCAAAGAAAGCAGACCATCGAAATACTAACTAAAGGCAAAGAATAAAAACCTAGTATACAAAGAAGGGAGGAGGAAGAAGGGAGAGAAATCAAGAATCATCAGACTGTGCTTACAATAACTTAACAAGAAAGTTAAGTTAGACTGTTAGATAGTAGAGAAGCTACCCTTGAACCTTTGGTAACCACGAATCTAAAGCCAGCAATGGCAATAAGTACATATCTATCGATAATCACCCAAAATGTAAATGGACTGAATGCACCAATCAAAAGACACAGAGTTCCTGAATGGATGAAAAAGCAAGACCCATCGATATGCTGCTTACAGGAGACTCACCTCAAACCCAAATATATACACAGACAAAAGGTGAAAGGATGGAAAAAGATATTTCATGTAAACAAGGAGAAAAAAGCAGGTATTGCAGTACTTGTATCAGACAAAATAGACTTCAAAATGAAGAAAGTAGCAAGAGATAAAGAAGGACATTACATAATGATAAAGGGGTCAGTCCAACAAGAGGACATAACCATTTTAAATATATATGCAAGCAACACAGGAGCGCCGACTTATGTGAAACAAATATTAACAGAATTAAAGGAGGAAATAGAAAGCAATGCAGTCATTTTAGGAGACTTCAACACACCACTCACTCCAAAGGACAGATCAACCAGAGAGAAAATAAGTAAAGACACAGAGGCACTAAACAATGCACTAGAACAGATGGACCTGACAGACATCTACTGAGCTCTACACCCAAAAGCAAAAGGATACACATTCTTCTCAAGTGCACATGGAACATTATCCAGAATAGACCACATACTAGGCCACAAAAAGAACCTCAGTAAAGTACAAAATATTGTAATTCTACCAACCAACTTCACAGACCCCAAAGGTATAAAATTAGAAATAAATTTTTGAAAGAAAACAAAAAGGCTCACAAATACATGGAAACTTAACAACATTCTCCTAAATAATCAATGGGTCAACGACCCAATCAAAACAGAAATCAAAGAATATATGGAGACTAATGACAAGAACAACACAAAGCCACAACTTCTGTAGGACGCAGCAAAGGCAGTTCTAAAAGGAGAGTATATTACAATCCAGGCCTATTTAAAGAAGGAAGAACATTCACAAATGAACAGTCTAAAGACACAATTAGTGAAACTGGAAAAAGAAGAACAAATGAGGCCCAAAGTCACCAGAAGGAGGGACATAATAAAGATCAGAGAGGAAATAAATAAAATTGAGAAGAATAAAACAATTGAAAAAAATCAATGAAACCAAGAGCTGGTTCTTGGAAAAAATAAGCAAAATAGGTAAACCCCTACCCAGACTTATTAAGAGGAAAAGAGGACCTACTCACATAAACAGAATCAGAAATGAGAAAGGGAAAGTAACAACGGACCCCACAGAAATACAAAGAATTATAAGAGAATATCATGAGAATCTATAAGCTAACAAGCTGGAAAACCTAGAGGAAATGGACAACTTCATTTAAAAATACAACCTTCCAAGACTGACCAACCAAGACACAGAAAACCTAAACAGAACAATCACCAGCAATGAAATTGAATCGGTAATCAAAAAACTACCCAAGAACAAAACCCCTGGGCCAGATGGATTCACCTCTGAATTCTACCAGACATATAGAGAAGAAATAACACCCATTATCCTTAAAGGTTTACAAAAAATAGAAGAGGCGGGAGTACTTCAAAACTCATTCAATGAAGCAAACATCAATCTAATATCAAAACCAGGCAAAGACCTCACGAAAAAAGAAAATTACAGAACAATATCCTTAAGGAACGTAGATGCAAGAATACTCAACAAAATATTAGCAAACCAAATTCAAAAATACATCAAGGGGATCACACACCATAATCAAGTGGGATTCATCCCAGGGATGCAAGGATGGTACAACATTTAAAAATCCATAAACATCATCCATCACATCAACAAAAAGAAGAAAAAAACATGATCATCTCCATAGTTGCTGAAAAGGCATTTGAAAAAATTAAGCATCCATTCATGATTAAAACTCTCAACAGAATGGGTATAGAGGGCAAGTACCTCAACATCATAAAAGCCATATATGACAAACCCACAGCTAACATCATACTTAACAACTAGAAGCTGAAAGCTTTTCATCTAAGATTGGGAACAAGACAGGGATGCCCACTCTCTCCAATGTTATTCAACATAGTACTGGAGGTCCTAGCTATGGCAATCAGACAAAACAAAGAAATACAAGGCATCCAGATTGGTAAAGAAGAAATCAAATTGTAACTATTTGCAGATGACATGATATTGTACTTAAAAAGCCCTAAAGACTCAACTCCAAAACTACTAGAACTAATATCTCATTTCAGCAAAGTTGCAGGATACAAAATCAATACACAGAAATCTGTTGCTTTCATATACACTGATGATGAGCTAACAGAAAGAGAAATCAGGGAAACGATTCCATTCACAATTGCATCAAAAAAGAATAAAATACCTAGGAATAAACCTAACGAAGGAAGTGACAGACCTATACCCTGAAAACTACAAGACACTCCTAAGAGCAATTAAAGAGGACAGTAACAAATGGAAATTCATCCCATACTCTTGGATAGGAAGAATAAATATTGTCAAAATGGCCATCCTGCCTAAAACAATTTACAGATTCAATGCAATCCCTATCAAACTTCCAACAGCTTTCTTCAATGAACTGGAACAAATAATTCTAAAATTCATATGGAACCACAGAAGACTCCGAAAAGCCAAAGCAATCCTGAGAAGGGGGAATAACACAGGGGGAATTACACTCCCTGACGTCAAGCTCTACTACAAAGCCACAGTAATTAAGACAATTTGGTATTGGCACAATAACAGACACACAGACCAGTGGAACAGAATAGAAAATCCAAACATTAACCCAAACATATATGGTGAATTAATGTATGATAAAGGAGCCTTGGTATGCAATGGGGAGATGGCAGCCTCTTCAGCAGCTGGGGTTGGAAAAACTGGACCGCTCCCTGTAAGAGAATCAAACTGGACTACTGTCTAACCCCATACACACAAGTAAACTCAAAGTGGATCAAACACCTGAATGTAAGTCATGAAACCATAAAACTCTTAGAAAAAAACAGGCAAAAATCTCTTGGACATAAACATGAGCGACTTCTTCATGAACATATCTCCCGGGCAAGGGAAATAAAAGCAAAAATGAATAAGTGTGACTATATCAAGCTGAAAAGCTTCTGCACAGCAAAAGACACCATCAGTAGAACAAAAAGACATCCTACAGTTTGGGACAATGTATTCATAAATGACATGTCAGATAAAGGGTTGACATGCAAAATATATAAAGAACTCACACACCTCAACAAAGAAAAAGTTAATAATCCAATTAAGAAATGGGTAGAGGATAGGAATAGACACTTCTCCAAAGAAGAAATTCAGATGGCCAACAGGCACATGAAAAGATGGTCCACATCGCTACTCATCAGAGAAATACAAATTAAAACCACAATGAGATATCACCTCACACCAGTGAGGATGCCCAACATCCAAAACACAAACAACATCAAATGTTGGTGAGGATGTGGAGAAAGGGAAACCCTCCTATGCTGCTGGTGGGAATGCAAATTAGTTCAACCATTGTGGAAAGCAGTGTGGAGGGTCCTGAATAAACTCAAAATTGAAATACCATTTGATCCAGGAATCCCACTCCTAGGAATTTACCCTAAGAATGCAGCATCCGACTTCCGGGAATATGGCGATGTGAACGGACCAGCAGAAAAATTACTCCCAACATTATATTTATTCACGAAAATACAGCAAATACAACTATCCCTAAAAGAGAGACCAGAATACACAGGAAAGTGCACAGCGTACAGCTACACCTGTGAGAACTTGGCAGCGGGTGAGGTGGACGGGATACGGAGTGGCGACCCGGTGGGACTGAGCGCTCCCCACCCCCCAGAGCTCTGGCGGCCAGACACTCCAGACAGAGGACTCGGCACCCGGAGAGGCGGGACGGAAATGCAATCCAGCGAGACCAGAGCACCTCTCCACCCCAGAACTCCGGCGGGAGTCCCGGCAAGGCGGGTAAGGTACAGAGTCGCGAGTGGACCGAGCGCACCTCTCCCCCAGCGCTCCAGTGGGAGGAGAGGATTCAGAGCCGGGAGGGAGTGGAAGTCTGCGCCGGGAGCTCCGACACACAGCCTGCGGTGTAGCGGAGATAGGAGAGACAGAGGGCACAGGGTCCCAACCTGGAACGTGCGAGTTGCCCACGGCAGGCTCTGGGAAGGAAAAAGAAAGGAGAAAAAAGGGAAGAAAAGTGCGCGCTCTACCTCAGTGGTCTTAAAGAGACAGGAGCTCAGTAGAGGGGCCGGATAGCCCCACAAACTGAGCCCAGCACGCTGGGAGTCCTGGGGAGCTTTGGACCCCTTGGCTGGCGACTGGGAAAGGGTGTCCGCCATTGAGACCCCCACGGAGATCAACAATTACCATTCGTTCCAAACCCAGCCAGAACTATAGAGTGGCACTGGAATAGTGGAGCAACAGCGCCACCTACAGCACTCACGCGGAACCCACTCTCAGTGGCTGTTTTTTCTTTATTCTTTTTTCTCCCCTTTCTTTTCCTTTTTTTCTTTCCCTCTCTTTCAACAGCCTCCCATTCATTCTCACCCCGGCCACAGTTTTAAAGGGCCATGTGGAGCGACGTGGCCACGGCTCTGGAATAGTGGAGCAATAGCGCCACCTACAGCATTCACACAGAAACCACCCCCGGTGGGCGTTTTGGTGTTTTTTTTTTGTTTGTTTGTTTGTTGTTGTTGTTGTTGTTGCTGTTTTCTTTTACGTGTTCCTGCTTTTTCTTTTTCTTTCTTTTCTTTTCCTTTCTCTCTCTCTCCTTTTACTTTTTTATTAGTAGTAGAAATTTCTTTTTTTTCTTTCTCTCCTTTCTTATCTCTCCTTGCTACCAACAACCAATTCTATAGTCATGAGAAGACAGAAGAATATGATACAGACAAAGCTTCAGACAAACACCACCCCAGAAAAAGAAGCTGAAGACATGGACATGCACAGTCTTCCAGAAAAAGAATTCAGAATAAAAGTCATAGCCATGCTGACGGATCTACAGAAAAATGTGCAAGAACTGAGGGAGGAAGTGAGGGAAGTGAGGAAAGACAATGCAGAAATGAGACAAGCCATCAACGGGCTCAACAGCAGATTGAATCAGGTTCAAGACACGACAAAGGATTTACAAGACAGGGACCAGGAATACAAAGAAGCGGAGGCAGAGAGAGATAAAAGGATCTCTAAGAATGAAAGAATATTAAGAGAACTCTGTGACCAATCCAAACGGAGCAATATTAGCATTATAGGAGTACCAGAGGAAGAAGAGAGAGAAAAGGGGATAGAAAGTGTCTTTGAAGAAAAATTGCTGAAAACTTCCCCACGCTGGGGAAGGAAATAGTCTCACAGTCCACGGAAGCCCACAGATCTACCAACACAAGGGACCCAAAGAAGACAACACCAAGACACATAATAATCAAGATGGCAAAGATCAAAGACAAGGACAGAGTATTAAAGGCAGCTAGAGAGAGAAAAAAGATCACCTACAAAGGAAAACCCATCAGACTATCATCAGACTTCTCAACAGAAACCTTACAGGCCAGAAGAGAATGGCATGATATATTTAACGTAATGAAACAGAAGGGCCTCGAACCAAGAATATTGTATCCAGCACGATTATCATTTAAATATGATGGAGGGATTAAACAATTTCAAGACAAAAGAAAGTTGAGAGAGTTTGCCACCCATAAACCACCACTACAGGATTTCTTAAACGGACGGCTCTAGAGGGAAACACCCCTAAGGCTAAAAAGATGTCACCAGAGAAAATAAAAAGATAGCAAAGAAAGCAGACCATCCAAATACCAACTAAAGGCAAAGAATAAAACACCTAATATATAAAGAAAGGAGGAGGAAGAATAGGAAGGGAGAGATAAAGAAACATCAGATGGCGTTCACAATAACTTAACAAGGAAGTTAAGTTAGATTCTTAGATAGTAAATAAGCAACCCTTGAACCTTTGGTAACCACGAATCTAAAGCCTGCAATGGCCAATAAGTACATATCTATCAATAATCACCCTAAATGTTAATGGACTGAATGCACCAATCAAAAGACACAGAGTAACAGAGTGGATAAAAAAGCAAGACCCATCTATATGCTGCTTACAAGAGACTCACCTCAAACCCAAAGATATACACAGACTAAAAGTGAAGGGATGGAAAAAGATATTTCATGCAAACAACAAAGAGAAAAAAGCAGGTGTTGCAGTACTTGTATCAGATAAAATAGACTTCAAAATGAATAAAGTAGCAAGAGATAAAGACGGACACTACATAATGATAAAGGGGTCAGTCCAACAAGAAGATATAACCATTATAAATATATATGCACCCAACACAGGAACATCAGCATATGTGAAACAAATACTAACAGAAGTGAAGGAGGAAATAGACAGCAATGCAATTATTCTAAGAGACTTTAACATGCCACTCACTCCAAAGGATAGATCAACCAGGCAGAGGATAAGTAAAGACACAGAGGCACTGAACAACACACTAGAACAGATGGACCTAACAGATATCTACAGAACTCTGCACCCAAAAGCAGCAGGATACACATTCTTCTCAAGTGCACATGGAACATTTTCCAGAATAGACCACATTCTAGGCCACAAAAAGAACCTCAGTAAATTCAAAAATATTGAAATCTTACCAACCAACTTCTCAGATCACAAAGGTATAAAATTAGAAATAAATTTCAGAAAGAAATCAAAAAGGCTCACAAATACATGGAGACTTAACAACATTCTCCTAATGAATCAATGGGTTAACGACCAAATCAAACAGAAATCAAAGAATATATGGAGACTAATGACAACAACAACACAAAGCCACGACTTCTGTGGGACGCAGCGAAGGCAGTCTTAAGAGGAAAGTACATTGCAATCCAGGCCCATTTAAAGAAGGAAGAACATTCCCAAATGAACAGTCTAAAGACAGAAGTATTGAAATTGGAAAAAGAAGAACAAATGAGGCCCAAAGTTACCAGAAGGAGAGACATAATAAAGATCAGAGAAGAAATAAATAAAATTGAGAAGAATAAAATAGAAAAAATCAATGAAACCAAAAGCTGGTTCTTTGAAAAAATAAACAAAATAGATAAACCCCTAGCCAGACTCATTAAGAGAAAAAGAGAATCTACACATATAAACAGAATCACAAATGAGAAAGGAAAAATAACGACGGACCCCAC
>JAQQAC010018242.1:77160-94590 GCA_029783875.1 Phataginus tricuspis | reverse complement strand
AGCATCGCTAATCATCAGAGAAATGCAGATTAAAACCACAATGAGATATCACCTCACACCAGTGAGGATGGCCAACATCCAAAACACAAACACCACCAAATGTTGGCGAGGATGTGGAGAGAGGGGAACCCTCCTACATTGCTGGTGGGAATGCAAATTAGTTCAACCATTGTGGAAAGCAGTATGGAGTTTCCTCAAAAAACTCAAAATAGAAATACCATATGACCCAGGAATCCCACTCCTAGGAATTTACCCTAAGAATGCAGCAGCCCAGTTTGAGAAAGACAGATGCACCCCTGTGTTTATTGCAGCACTATTTACAATAGCCAAGAAATGGAAGCAACCTAAGTGCCCATCAGTAGATGAATGGATTAAGAAGATGTGGTACATATACACAATGGAATATTATTCAGCCATAAGAAAAAAACAAATCCTACCATTTGCAACAACATGGATGGAGCTGGAGGGTATTATGCTCAGTGAAATAAGCCAGGCCGAACAAGACAAGTACCAAATGATCTCACTCATATGTGGAGTATAAGAACAAAGAAAAAAAAAATGAAGGAACAAAACAGCAGCAGACTCACAGAACCCATGAATGGACTAACAGTTACCAAAGGAAAGGGACTGGGGAGATGGGTGGGAAGGGAGGGATAAGAGGGTAAACGAGGCAGTACGATTGGCAGACATAGGGTGGGGAGGCAAGGGGGGACTGTACAGCTCAGAGAAGACAAGTAGTGATTCTCATCTCACTACACTGATAGACAGTGACTGTAATAGGGTTGGTGGGGGGGACCTGATGAAGGGGGTAGTTTAATCATCACAATATTGCTCATGTAATTGTAGGTTAATGATACTAAAATAAAATAAATTGTAAAAAAAAAAAAAAAGAATGCAGCATCCCAGTTTCAAAAAGACAGATGCACCGCTATGTTTATCGCAGCACTATTTACAATAGCCAAGAAATGGAAGAAACCTAAGTGTCCAACAGTAGATGAATGGATAAAGAAGATGTGGTACATACACACAATGGAATATTATTCAGCCATAAGAAGAAAACAAATCCTACCATTTGCAACAACCTGGATGGAGCTAGAGGGTATTATGCTCAGTGAAATAAGCCAAGTCGTAAAAGACAAGTGTCAAATGATTTCACTCATATGTGGAGCATAAGATCAAAGAAAAAAAATCTGAAAGGAAAAAACAGCAGCAGACTCACAGAACCCAAAAATGGACTAACAGTTACCAAAGGGAAGGGGACTGGGGAGGATGGGTGGGAAGGGAGGGACAAGGGGGAAAAAGGGGCATTACGATTAGCAGACACAATGTTGGGGTGGCAAGGCTAGGGCTGTACAACTCAGAGAAGACAAGTAGTGATTCTACAGCATCTCAGTACGCTGATGGACAGTGACTGTAATGGGGATGGAAGGGGGACCTGATCAAGTGGGGAGTTTAATAACCATAATGTTGCACATGCAATTGTAGATTAATGATACCGAAATAAAAAAATAAAAATAATAAAAAAGAAAAGGGAGAAAGAGTCTTCCTTTGCCTTCCATAGGACCATATGAAACCACCTGGTTTAATAAACAGGGAATAGGCCGAGGAAAAACACATCTTCCAGTGGTTGCATATAAAAAATGTCCAACTTTTGTTACATTTTATGTATTTTCTTTTATGAAGTTTGCTTGTTTCATTTTCTCATCTTTGTCTTGGGGTGTTAAATCTGTAAGGTGTTTGACACAATAAAGGTATCACAAATTTTATCTTTTATATAAATACCTTTCTCTTAAAAGATTTCCTGTTCATGAATGAGATACAATGGAAGTTGAAATTTCACCAAATTTATTTTTCTACTTTTTGAACTTTCCTGGACACGGAGGATTAATGAGGAGTTGAAATGTCACCAGAACAAAAGAAGCTTCTCTTCTTCCCAGTCTCACAGTGACTATGTGAGCTTACTGGGTCTTTTTACCTCATGTCCATTTTGTCTCTCCGAGTCTCTATTGATTTATTTATAACACTTCTCATAATTCTCCCTCTTGCTTATTAACCTTCTACCACTGGCTCACTTTTCTGGACTTGAATTTCTGAAACAATAAACTTCCTCAGGGCTTTGGCCTGGACAGTGACCTCTGCCAGGGATACACTTCCCCAGACATCCTCAGGGTTTCTGGTATTTCTTTGTTGAGGTACACTACTGATTTTTGTATGTTAATATTGCATCCTGCCTCTTTATTGAATTCATTGATTTGATTTTGATTTATTTTTTGGTAGAGTCTTTAGGAATTTCTATATATAAAATCATGACATCTGCAAATAGAGACAGTTTTACTTATTCCTTTCCAATAGGATGTCTTTTATTTATTTATTTTTGCCTGATTGCTTTGTACCATGCTCTTGCCTGATTATTTCCAGTGGCATGAGAAATAGGACTGGTGGGAGTAATCGCCCTTCTGTTGCTCCCGATCATAGAGGTAAATATTTCATATTTTCACAATTTAGTATGAACCTAGCTTCCATAAACATAACATATGTTGTCATATAGGGCCTTAAAGATTGCCTAGAAAGTACTGATCTTGGAACATTTTCAGCAATCAATATATTTTTTAAGAATGAATCATAGAATTTCTCATTAACTGTGGGATACTTGACAACCTGGGAATAAAATCGAGTGTGGGAAACTTTCTTAGTCAGAGACAGCACACGGGGGAATCTGACAAGGGGTCCAGATCCCCACACAGAATATTGACATTTATTTCCTGACTGCCAAATGTAAATTTAGCATTTCAGTGACGTGACTAACACAAATTTGTGTGATAATTAATCATGTTATTTTCCTCCTTCCTTGTACTCACTTTCACCACATGGAACCAGGGAACCTCACGGTAGTTTCAGAATTTCTTTTTCTGGGATTTTCAGAGACACCATATCTGCAGCACATAAAATGATGCTTTTCCTTTCCTTGTACCTGATCTCTGTGTTTGGAAACCCACCCATTATCCTGGCCACCAACTCTGACACCCATCTCAAAATGACCAAGGTCTTCTTCCTTTAAAATGTGTACTTTTCAGATATTTGTTTACCTACACCACCATCCCAAAGATGCTGCTGAACGTATAGACCCAGAGGAAAGGTATAGCCTATGAAGACCGCATATATTTCGGATGAAGCTTTTCATACATTTTAAGGGTTGGATCACTTTGAACTGCCTGTGACGGCCTATGACTGATAAGTCTCCATCTGCCACTCCCTGCACGACACGGTCATCATGACCCCTCAGCCCTTTGCGCTGCTGGTCCTGGTGTCCTGGAGCATAAGTCCCCTACTTCCTTCTGACAAACAATAGTGCTGCAGCTGTCCATCTACACAGACTTGGAAATCTCCCACTACCTCTGTGAATTTAATCAGGTGGTCCAGCTTGCCCATTCTGACACAGTCACACAGTGATCACACAGTGATGGATTTGCAGCTGGGCTGCTGGATGGTGGACCCTCCCTTGTATCCTTTACACTAAGATAGTTTTCCCCATATGCGAACCCTCCTCAGCTAACGGGAACTATAAAGCATTTTACACCTGTGCATTTCACCTCTCAGTTGTCTCCTTATTTTATTGTACAAGCCTAGGAGTGTATCTCAGCTCTGCTGAAACCCCCAGTTCACACTCAAGTGCAGCAGCCTGGGTGATGTACATGTGGTCATGCCCATGCTGAACCCCTTCGTTTACACTTTCAGAAAGAAGACATAAAAAGGTCTCTGAAATATTTGTTGGAAATACTTTAAAAGGAACATTTGCCCTTGGCTGAAGGAGACCCCGTGATTGTAGAGCTCAAATCCTCAGAGTCGGGAATTGTAATTCTTTGATCAGATTGTGTAAATAGAGCTTATACTTAGGTACATTTATGCATACATGAATTTTTGCATATCACTACCTTAATTGCCCTACCTGAAAATGTCATATTTAACGTACAGTGCATTTTATAGCTGGTCATTGACTTTGATTCTCCCAATTAAGATCCTGTTTTCCAGTTCAGTGTCACTATGCCAAACATAGACCTTGTGAAAAACCAGTCATCAAATACATATCTCTGAGAGGGTCTTCATTGAAAGATAAATTTTAATAACTGGATTGATGTATATGGCCCCAGAGTCAGAGATAACCTTAAATACAATATGGAGCAAACTTCTAAATCATACAATGTACTACTACGCACTCTTTTCCTGCTACTTTTCATGCTGTTCATCTGCTCACTGGATGATGGAGGATTGGTGTCCATGTGTAAGGGGGTTTATACATATGAGTGAAGGATTGGCTATAGAAAATATTTTTTATTGAATTATCTTCTTGTTTCTGTGAAAAAAACTTCCAGTGCTGCTAATAATATGATTCATTGCATTGCTTTAAATTAAATATCTCCCTGTTTCTAAGATTTATTAAAACTATTAAAGCGATGGTGAATGTTCATCATCAATGTTATGCATTATATATCTTTTTATGCTCAGGAACCTATTCATCTTAATCACCAAAGAATGACTCAAAAGACAGCTTTCATTTTTGTCAAGTCATGTCAATCAGGGTCACCTTTTTTCTACACAAACATACATGTCCTTTCGACATTTCCTGGTTATCTCTGCAGGAACCTACAAAACACTTTTGAAACAGTTGTCTGAAATAAATTAATAGCAGAGTAACCACAGATGATCTCTTAAAAAAAAATAACAAAGGCCAACGATAAGCAAAAGATTGTTAGAAGTGTCCTTTTTTCTGTTCACTTTGATCGTTGCATGAGTTATCTATTGCAGCATAAGTCATACTAAAATAAAATGATGCGATTTTATGGTAAGGAGTTGTTCTGACCTGTGAGTCTGTACATTGTGTTTTTAAGGCTTATGTATGACATGCATGGCCTTGGCGCTCTTCTCTCTTAAACCAAATATGATCAGTTAACTCTGTATCCCTATATTTAGCTTCTATTTCATGGAAAAATGAGTATCAAGAGGGAATTGTTTGAATTTACTTCTACTGTTCCTATATCCATATATGACACTTTGCTTTCTTCCCAGTTAGAAGGCATATTTCCCACCAATGCTCAGTGTGAATCAGCCATTAGTGCTCTAGATCTTACACTGATAAATGAACCACTGGATTTTTGCACCTGCTAACCAATATACTGGAGTATAATTACCTACTATAAGCCACAGATATTTTTTAAATGTACAATTAGGTGAATTAAAGAAACCATACAAATGTTACAATACACATTAAATGTTTCCATTTTGTTATCTTTCAAGAAAATACACGAGAAGTTGTAATGACATTTTTATGCCATATTAAAATTTTAATTTCCCTAAGCCTCAACTTCCTTATTTCTGAAGGTAACGTGGAACAGCAAACATAGCTCCAGACAAATGTTGCAAGAAATAAATGAAATGTGTGGACATATTTGTTGAGGTATAGAAAATGTTCGGGGGTCATGTGTGTTTGTATTGTGTTTATTTGTATACAATATTATCTCAAATAAATATACTCACTTATATATATGTACATAAACATTTATAATCTCATGTTGAAATTTGAGAGAGTGGTGGAGAGGACAGATGTAAAAAGAATGAACATGTGAATTGAATGAAATTGGAGGAATGTAGAATTTTAGACACAAAGACTAAATTAAACAGTAGACATAAATATAAAGGATGAATTACTTTTCATAGCTTAATGCACCAAAGACATCAAAATCTGAAATACATTTCCATTTATGCAATAAGAAATACTCTAAATACTTTACCCACTAAAGAAACTGAATAACTCCTAATTGATTTTAAATTTCTTCTTCTACTTAATGTGAGATGAAGACACAACGTGGCAAGGGAATGCTAAATGAATGAATTAAGGATCATGATTTCAGTTTCCTTAACAAAATTTTATTGGATAAATGTTTGTATTCATTTCCTAATGCTAATGTAAAATCCCTGCATTAGTAATTTAAACAAATATATTTATGCTTTTGGAGTTCTGGAAGCCTGAAATGGGTCCCCTTGTGCAAAACTCAAGATATTTGCAGGGCTGAGTTCCTTCTGAAGACTACAGGGAAGAATCTATATACTTTCCTATTCCAAGCTCAGATTATGGGGCAAAAAACCCTAAATATGTTTCTTATAATTAATAAATACTTCATAATGAGGGACTAAATGACAGCTCTTAACTTGTGATATAAGTACACAATTCCTCAGTGTTTGGCAAAGGTGTCATGAAGCCAAGTAAGGTTGGGCTCAGGATTTATATCAAAGGAAATTACTTCTCCTCCTTGTTGAACTGAAGGGAAATTTTGTGCAGATATCAGGGGTGTGTCTCTACCACAAGTCAAAATTTTGTGGATTCAAGGGTTCTAATGAAGACAGGTTGGTCAGTCTTAAATTGGGGGAAATTACTCATTCAGGGATGGCATACGGTGTTGGGAAGTGAGGACTCTGGAAACCAGCAGATTTCATGAGGAAGGACTAATAAAAACAAGATTCATTTGATTCTAACTGGCCTATCGGGAACCCAGAATCTCCAGGAAAACTCTCCTTTCTGTCCAGACCAGAGTCCCACAGGGAAACCATGTGCTGACAGGCTGAAATAACAAGAGGGAAATGTGCCTAACGAGCTGACACAGGGAGCTGTATATCTCCTCTTCTCCTGTGCTGGAGTCCCTCAGTATGTGCCACCTTGGGCTGGATGAGACATGGTTGTTGAGTCCTAAGTGTGGCTGTGGGGCAGATGCTTTACTCCTTCCTGTGGTCTTGTCTGGGAACAGAGCTTCAGTCTCCATCATCTACCATCCAGGAGGAATTTTCATTTCTACCCAGTAACCTTCCTCTCAGCATTCCCAACCAGGTGAGTCCAGGAGCCCAGTAGGTAATGCAGGAAAGGGTCAGAGAGAATAAAAACCAAGCTCATATGCCTGAGGTCAGTGACAGCCACCAGCTTAGCCCAAACCAAGAGTGATTGCTACAGATGTTTGCTTGCATGATTAACTAATCAATTTATGTATGATGCCTTAGAGAGAAGTGAACACTGAGCTCAGCAACACGTGGATGATTGTTGACAATTAAATGATGTAAGCCTAGTTAGAGGGGGAAATGGGAGGCATAAAGTGCTTTCAGTAAATGTAGAACATGTTTTTTTTGCAGTCTTTAAGAGAGTAGGGAAATAGTGTATTTGTGTAGAGGGATGTCCAGTGAAGTGAGGGCATTTCATTTTTATTTTTAAGGTGGGACATATTCGATGATTTTCCCATATTGATGAGATAGATCCAGACCAGGGTATTGCTTGCAAATATCACCCTTGCAACTTTAGTGCATGAGACATTCATTTTACAGTATCTTCTTCCACTCCGGGTAACCACATGAAAATAATTGTATTTGGTTGGCAAGATTGGGGTATGCTAAATAGATTTACTTTGCAATTATTTCATCAGCTGTGAACCTGAATATATTTGTGGGTTAGTTTTGCACTTGTTTCTGTATTGTAAATTGTCTTCACAAGCTCTTTACATGTGTGTAGCAGTGTGAGGTTTTTATTCCTGCTTTTGACTGCATTCTTTCAAACAAGGAATTGGAGCTTTTTGCATTTGTCACTCACTTCTCTTGTTCATGAATATTGGTATATGTGGGGAGTTGTGAGCGTGTATTAGTTGTGTGGGGTCACATCTATCATTCAATCAATGTGTTCTCATTGCTTTTTTATTTTTCTTAATGAAAACTCAACTGTCACCTTAATATTCTTCACTTGCAAACCCTTCCTGCAAACAAAAGGGAAAAGAAATATTCTTTGGTATACTTAGTGCTAGTAAATCATCGTTCATACATTATTTCCAACTTGATTTCACATTTTTTTATTGTTATATTTTTCTGTTCCTTTAGCTTTTTGTGATTAGATATATTTAGAAAGTTGCATAATCTTCAACTATTATCTGAAAGGTATTCTTTTTCACATTTGACTGAAGATCACCTTTTCCCTCCATGAACATATTTGAATCCATATGACCACACATAAATGAAGCTATGAGTCAGATACTGCTTCTTGTGCAATTTTAATGTCCCCTTTCTTATAGTCTTTCATTTCTAAGTCTTTGGATTCAGTGTGGAATTAGTGATCCAAGTTGATATCATTAAATTATTATTTTATGTCCTTTTATTTGTTAGTTTTATATTCTCATGCAATTTTTTTTCAGAAGTTGTTTGGAAGCCATTCTACTTAACCTAGTTTCTTTCTTACTGACAGTCTTTATTCCCTAAGCTCTTAGTTTCTTTTAAAACTTCTCTTCCTATGTTACACATACATGTATGTTCCTCCATCTTTACACAAATGCATGAACAGCATCTAAGGGTTCTTCAAGTTTTATTGAAGGTTTTTTCTGTTTTGTTTCCACTTTCCCTTCTTCTCAGTAAAACCTCATGCACTTGTCTCCAATCAAGAAGTACAATGCTGATTCATTATCTCAGTGTCTGCATACTATTTTATGGTTTGGAGTCACTCACACTCTGAAAGCCTTCTACATTCTCCCTCAGTACCTTGCTATTTTAACAATAAGCAAGAATATTTTAGATTGTTATGTTAAAACTGGTTCTTCACTGTTCTCCCAGGGGACATTACGCAATGTCCAGAGACGTCTTTGTCTGTCACATGCTGAGGGATGAGTAGAGGCCAGGGGTGACCTGAACATCCTGTGATGTCCAGGACTCACAGCACCACAAGGCGCCGTCTGGACCAGAATGCCTCTCAGCAGTGCTGAGACACCCCAGGCAAAGGATATCTGTGTTTTTATATTTATAGCTGTACCTGATTGTTTTCCAGTCTTGTGACATTTCAGATTTCAGTCAGCAAAGTTAGAGTGCTTCTTTGTTACCTGTTTGAAAATTCCAAACACAGTCAATGTGACAGCACTTTAAGGGTTTCCCTAGGCTGTTTGGTATGATAGACATTTGGGGTTGTTTTAAAATATTACTGAGTTTTATAAAAAGTTAATATATTTGATCATCTTCTGGATTTGCCTATTATTATATGCTCATAATTTATATGCCCAGATTTCTACATTTTTCAGCATTTCAAAAGAGTTTTTAAATAATTATTTCCCAATACACATTTGATTGCACATTTTGGGCCAAAAAATGCTTAAAAATTTATTTATCTTCTTAGATCTGATGTTCTTGTCTTATGAGATGATTTTGTCCACCTGCAGATTTTATATATATTTTTATAGATGCACATCTAAAACTCACAAATTACTGTTTTTTGAAGATATCTGAGGGCAGGGAGAACATTCATTCCCCTCCAAGACAGGTGACTGTCATTTTGCAGTTTCAGTTAATGTTTGAACCTGCATTCAACATTACATACTAAAGTTGTTTTGAAAACACTCCATTAAAGTTGTTTTCATTTTCCCTTCATCCTTTTTTTTTCTTTTTTTTTTTACAATTTATTTTGGTATCATTAACCTACAATTACATGTGCAATATTATGGTGATTAAACTACCCCCTTCATCAAGTCCCCCCACCCACCCCATTATAGTCACTGTCCATCAGCGTAGTGAGATGCTATAGAGTCACTACTTGTCTTCTCTGAGTTGTACAGCCGTCCCCGTGCCCCCCCTACCTTACGACTGCTAATCGTAATACCCCTTTTACCCTTCATCCTTTTTATTTCGTAATTTTTCATATTCACAATGTTTCATATACATTCACATCTATTCACATACCTATGTGGACACAAAGGTGAACAGAGATCATGCTGTCTGAAGGCAAAGACAGAGTACAATGAAGGAAACTTACTGTGACATACTGTCCTCAGGCATAATCATGATACGGCTAGTTAACACCCCCCACCTTACATAATTACAAAGATTTTTGTTTCCTTATGAAGACAACTTTTAAAGATCTAGTCCTGTAGCATCTTTGAAATATATAAAGCAGTATTCTTATTTATAACATAAATATAGTGATTATGTTGTACATTACATTCCCCAGAACTTATCATAGAACTAGAGGTTGTACCTTTTAATGATCTCCATCAATTTCTCTACCCACCTACTACCCCCCTCAGGTAATCACAAATATGACCTGTGTTTCTTTGACTTTTTAGATATTCTGCACAAAAGTGAGATCACACAATATTTGTGTTTGACTGCTTTCACTTAGCCTAATGGCTTCAAGGTCCATGCATGTTGTTGCAACTGGCAGGATTTCTTTTTTATGGCTGAATAATTTTCTATTCTACACGTGAATATAAATACACATCATGTTTCTTTCCTTAATCTTTCCCTCTACTGATGGATACTTGTGTTGTTTCAATGTCTTGGCTACTGTGAATAAGGCTTCAATGAACACAGGAGTGTAACTATCAATTCAATAAAGTATCATCAGTTCTTTGCATATATGCTCAGAAGTGATCATAGTCTAGTTCTATTTTCCATTTTTTGAGAAAACTTCACAGTATTTTACACAGTAACTGTACCAAAAATGACAAAATTTCCACAAATTGCATTAAAACCCAGGGTGCAAAAGGGTTCATATTTCTCCATATCTTTGCCAACATTTACTAACTCTTGTCTTTTCATGATAGCCATTTCTAAAAGGAATGAGATGACATCTCATTTGCCTTTGATTGAAGTTTTCTTAATGACCAGTGATGCTGAGCACCTTTCATGCACCTATTGGTCATTTGAATGTCTTCTTTGGAGAAACATCTATTCAGGTCCTTTGCACATTTATTTAACTGAATTTATTTATTTTCTACTGAGTTGTATGAGTATCTCATATATTTTGGTTATTAGATATCTTCTCACATGTGTGGTTTGCAAATTTTTCCCTCCATTACATTGGTTTTGTTCTCATTTCGCTGTTTTTTTTCCTTCTGCAGGTGTTTTTCATTTTGATGTAGTTCCACATGTCTAAGTTTTATATTCTTGCTTGTGCTCTAGGTGTCAAATCTAAAATATCTTTGCCAAGATTTGTCTGAAGAATTTTTTCTATGTTTTATTTCAGGATTTTAATGGTTTCAGATCTAACATTTAAGTTTTTTCATTCTTTTAAAGTTAATTTTTGTGAGGGCTTTAGGATAAGGTCTATCTTCCTTATTTTATATGTGATATCCAATTTTCCCAGCACCACTTATCAAAGAGACTTTGTTCTTTGTCCTTTCTCTATTGAGTCATCTTGACTCCCTTGTCAAATATTAATTGGCTGCATAATCATGGGTTTATTTCTGGTCTCTTGATTCTTTTACATAGGTCTAGGTGTCTGCTTTTATGCCGGTGCCATGCTGTTTCGATCACTCTAGCTTTGCAACGTAGTTTGAAACCAGGGAGTATGATGACTCTCTGTTTGGTCTTCTTTCTCAGGATTGCCTTGGGTATTCATGGTCTTTTGTGGTTTCATATGAATTTGAAGATTTATTTTTCTGAATAACGCCAGCAAGATAAGGATTGCATTGAAATTGTACATTCTTTGAATTGTGTGGACATTTTTAACAGTATTAATTCTTCCTATCCATGTACACAAGATACCTTTCTATTTACTTACATCTTTGTCAAATACTTTCACCAATGTATTATAGTTTTCAGTGTAGAGATCTTTCACCTTCTTGGTTAAATTTACTCCTAAGTGGAACCCTCCTACACTGTTGGTGGGAATGTAAATTAGTTCAACCATTGTGGAAAGAAATATGGATGTTCCTCAAAAACTAAAAATAGAAATACCATTGATCCAGTAATTCTGCTTCTCATAATTTACCCAAAGAAAACAAAATCCCTGATTCAAAAAGACATATGCACCCCTGTTTATCACAGCACTATAACAATAGCCAAGATATGGAAGCAACCTAAATGTCCATCAGTAGATGAATGGATAAAGAAGAGGTGGTACATATTCACAATGTAACATTATTCAGATGTAAAAATAAAACAAATCATACCATTTACAACAACATGGTTGGAGCTAGAGGGTATTATGCTTAGTGAAATAAGCCAGGCAGAGAAAGACATGTACCAACCAATTTCACTCATTTGTGAAGTTTAACAACAAAACAAAACTGAAAGAACAAAACAGCAGCAGACTCACAGACTCCAAGAAGGGACTTGTGGTTACCAAAGGGAAGGGGTTAGGGTAGGAAGGGAGTAGGGGATTGAGGGGCACTATAATTAGCAATCACAATACAGGTAGGTCATGGGGAAGCCAGTACAGCACGGAGAAGGCAAGTAATGACTCTATAGCGTCTTACTACACTGATAGGTTGACTGCAATGGGGGAGTGCGGACACGATATCATGGGTGAATGTCCATGTGAAACCTTCATAATATTGTATATCAATGATACCTTAATTTAAAACAAAATTAAAATGATTTATCCATTTAAGGAATAAAAAAACTAAATTAAAAGAAATAACTAAAAATAATTTATTCCTAAGCATTTTATTATTTTTGATGCTGTTATGAAAAGAATTATTTTCTTCATTTTTTTTCAGATAATTTGTTGTTTGTATAAACAAGTGATATTAATTTATGTATGTTAATTTTTATGCTGCATATTTTGTTATTTCACTGAAATCTAATATTTTCTGGTAAAGTCTTTATAATTTTATTCATATAAAATCATGTTGTCTACAAACAGAAACAATTTTAATTCTGTTTCCAAATCTTATGTCTCTTATTTATTTTTCTTGCCTGATGGCTCTGTCTAGGCCTCCCAGTACCATGTGGAATAGTAGTGGTGAGCATGAGCACCTATGCCTTGCACCTGATCAGAGAGGTAAAGCTTTTACCTTTTCACCACTCAGTATGATGTTAATTGTGGGATTATCATGTAAGGCCTTTAAAGATTTTAGGAGCTCTTGTTGTTCAACACCTTATACTGATTGTGAAGACATTACTTGGAACATTTTTGGGTTTCAGTATGTTTTCCAGTAATGAATGATAGAATTTATTATTGACTGTGGACATGAATCTTGGGGGAAAATCTAAAAGTAGGACATTTCCTTATCAGAGATGGCATAGATCCATAGGGGGCCAGATCCATACACAGAATTTGACATTAATTTCCTGACTGCAAAATACAAATTTAGCATTTCAACAACATGAGTAATACCCATTTATGTGAAAATTAATCATGTTATCTTTTCCCTTCCTTGTACTTAACTTCACAACATGGAACAAGGGAACGTTACAGGAGATTCAGAATTTACTCTTCTTGGATTTTCAGAGAGACGAGAACTGCAGCCAATCATATTTATGCTTTTCCTCTCCATGTACCTGATCACTGTACTTGGGAACCTGCTCATAATCCTAGTTGTCAGCTCAGACTCCCACCTGCACACACCCATGTACTTTTTGCTTTCCAATCTGTCCTTTTTAGACATCTGTTTAACTTCCACTATCATCCCAAAGATGCTGCTGAACATCCAGACTCAGAGAAAAGTTATAACCTATAAGGGCTGCATGATTCAGATGTATTTTTACATGCTCTTGTTAGTATTGGATGACTTCATCCTGACAGTGATGGCCTATGACCGATATGTGGCCATCTGCCACCCCCTGCACTACACAGTCATCATGAACCCCTGGTTCTGTAGACTGCTGGTTCTGATGTGCTGGAGCATCAGTATCCTGCATTCCTTGTTACATACCTTACTGGGGTTGCGACTGTCCTTCTATACAGACTTGAGAATTCCCCACTTCTTCTGTGAACTTAACCAGATAGTCCAACTTGCCTGTTCTGATGCTTTTCTCAATAACATAGTGATATATTTTGCAACACTGCTGCTGGCTGGTGGTCCCCTTGTTGGAATAATTTACTCCTACTCTAAGATAGTGTCCTCCATATGTGGAATGTCATCAGCTCAGGGGAAGTATAAAGCATTTTCGACCTGTGCATCTCACCTCTCTGTTGTCTCCTTATTTTATTGTACAAGTCTAGGTGTGTACCTTAGCTCTGCTGTTACACAGAGCTCACAGTCAAGTGCAACAGCCTCAGTGATGTATACCGTGGTCACACCCATGCTAAACCCGTTCATCTACAGTTTCAGGAATAAAGACATAAAGGGGGCTCTGAAAACAGTTGCTTTGAATACATTAAAGGGAACACTTCCCCTGGGGCTGAAGGAGTACACCTGATTTTAGAGCTCAAATCCTCAGAGTCAGGAATTGTAAATCTTTGATAAAAATATGGAAGTAGAGTTTATACTAATGTACATTTATGTGTACATCAGTTCTTCCTATATCACTACGTTAACTGCTCTACCTGAATAAGTCCTCTTTATAAATAATGCAGCTTGTAGCTGGTCATTGGGTTTTATTCTCCTAATTAAGATCCTTTTTTCCTATTCAGCTCAGTGTCATAATGCCAACTGTAGACCTTGTGAAAAACCAGTCTTCAAATGCATGTCTCTAAGAGGGTCTTCATTGAAAAACAAATTTTAATGAATGGATTGATGTACATGGCCTCAGTCAGAGATAACCTTAAATATGATATGCAGCAAAGTTTTAAATCTTGCAATGTATTATGGTGCATGCTGTCCAAAAGACTTTTCATGCTGCTCATCTGCTCACTGGATGATGGAGGATTGGTGCCCACGTGTAAGGGGGTTTATACATATGTGTGAAGGACTGATGGACTTTTAAAAGTAATTTTTCTTGAATTATCTTTGTTTCTGTGGGAAAACTTCCAGTGCTGCTGAATCTTTGCATTGTTTTAAATAAAATATCTCTCTGTTTCTAATATTTGTCATAACCACTAAAGTGGTGGTGAATGATCGTTACCAGCATTATCCATTATATATCTCTTTACACTCAGAAATCTCTTCATCTTTATGATTAAAGAATGACTCAAAAGACATTTTTAATTTTTGTCAAGTCATTGATCAGGGTCACCATTTTTCCTACATCAACATACATGTCTTGCTTACCTGGGAAGGAACCCATGAGACACTGTTTAAAACAGTTGTCTGAAATAAACTAAATAACAGAGTAACCACAGATGTTGTCTTCAAATATAACAACAAATGCTAACAATAAGCCGTGGAAAATTATTAGAGTTGTACTTATTTCTGTTCTCTTTGACTATTGCATCACTTAGCTATTGCTGCATAGCAACTCATCCTAAAAAATGAGATTTATTTGTATGCTAAGTTGTTCTGAGCTATGAATCTACATTGTGTTTCTAAGGCTCATCCATGATATGTGTGGCTATGGTGCTCTTCTCTCTTGAACCAATATATATTCAGTTTATATCCTTATTTTTACTTTCTATACCATGGAAAAGAGTACCCAATGTGAATCGTCAAATTCACTTCTACTGTTCCTCTATCCATATATGACACTTTGGTTTCTTCCCAGTTAGAAGGCTTATCTTATACCACTGCTCAGTGAGAATCCGTTCTCTGTGCTCTAGATCTTACACTGATCACTGCACTACTACATTTTTGTTCCTGTGAACGAATGCTTTGGAGTATAATTACCTATAATCAGCCACACATATTTGAACTGTACAGTTAGGTGAATTTAAGAAGCCATTCAAAATTATAATACACAAATATATTCATAAATGATATATCTGATAAGGGGTTGACATCCAAAATATACAAAGAACTCACGCACCTTAACAAACAAAAAGCAAATAATCCAATTAAGAAATGGGCACAGGACATGAATAGACACTTCTCTAAAGAAGAAATTCAGATGGCCAATAGGCACATGAAAAAATGCTCCACATGGCTAATCATCAGAGAAATGCAGATTAAAACCACAATGAGATATCACCTCACACCAGTGAGGATGGCCAACATCCAAAACACAAACAACAACAAATGTTGGCGAGGATGTGGAGAAAGGGAACCCTCCTACATTGCTGGTGGGAATGCAAATTAGTTCAACCATTGTGGAAAGCAGTATGGAGGTTCCTCAAAAAACTCAAAATAGAAATACCATTTGACCCAGGAATCCCACTCCTAGGAATTTACCCTAAGAACACAGCAGCCCAGTTTCAAAAAGACAGATGCACCCCTATGTTTATTGCAGTACTATTTACAATAGCCAAGAAATGGAAGCAACCTAAGTGTCCATCAGTAGATGAATGGATTAAGAAGATGTGGTACATATACACAATGGAATATTATTCAGCCATAAGAAGAAAACAAATCCTACCATTTGCAACATGGATGGAGTTAGAAGGTATTATGCTCAGTGAAATGAGCCAATCTGAAAAAGACAAGTATCAAATGATTTCACTCATATGTGGAGTATAAGAACAAAGAAAAAAATTGAAGGGACAAAACAGCAGCAGACTCACAGAACCCAAGAACGGACTAATAGTTACCAAAGGGAAAGGGACTGGGGAAGAAGGGCGGGAAGGGAGGGATAAAAGGGTAAAAGGGGCATTACGATTAGCAGACATAAGATGGGGGGGCACGGAGAGGACTGTACATCTCAGAGAAGACAAGTAGTGATTCTCATCTCACTACGCTGATGGACAGTGACTGTAATAGAGTTGGTGGGGGGGACCTGAGGAAGAGAGTAGTTTAATCATCATAATATTGCTCATGTAATTGTAGGTTAATGATACCAAAATAAATTGTTAAAAAAACATTACAATACATGTGGGACAAATGACAGAATTTCCAGAATCTCCTGCCCATCCCTAGTTCATTTACATCGCAAAAAGTGTTTACCACAGCAGTACCACCCATTGATATGGGGTAAAGGGTGGAGAGAAAACAGCCATGCTCTCCTCTCTTCCATTCTTGACACATAATTGGTCTGGCATCTGCCAGTCACCAAAGGAATGCCACTGGAATTCCTCCTGGAAGGAGAGGGTGGGAAGCAGAGAGCACGTCAGGAGGGCAGAGCATGAGCGGTGGCCAGAGGAGACAGGTGGGGCTGGTTGTAGCTAGCAAATTCAAGGAAGCTGTGAGCAATAAAAATGGTTTCTCCCAATCTATCCTTTCTCTTTACTTGTTTTGGTTTCAGTGGTTTCACAGAGTATTTGCCCTGGGCTGGGAAAAACCCTCCCCACAGAGATACATCTAGGGTGAGTCTGTAGGATCTGGTGAACCAGAAATCTGTCTTCATGGGTGCAATGTTTCGGAGGGCTGCCCGCAGAGATGGCGGGGAAATACCCTGGAACCCCTTTGGGCAGTGGCAAGACACCTGGAACACAATGTGGGTGGTGGGGATTCACCCAGGGATTTGGCCTGTGGTAAAGTGCCTCCTGGAGGAGTGGGCCTATCCACAGAAATGGAGACACCAGAGACAGTGGAATTGGCCCTCTGCAAAACAGGGAACTCTTTAGGTTGACTGAGTGACTGCAGGGCAGCAGGAAATGTGGGGTGGCTGTTTCTCATGGCCCTGGAAAGGGTTACAAAAGAGAGAGAAACACTTCAGTGTTGACTGGAAGATCAG
>JAQQAC010018242.1:64058-76660 GCA_029783875.1 Phataginus tricuspis | reverse complement strand
AGCAGATTCCTACAATAGTCCTACCTCTTTTAGCTCTAGGAAGGAAGTGAATTATTTGTCAGATATCAGGAAAGGACCAAAAATTCCTAAAGACACTACAGAATTCCTAAAATTTTTATGGAATCACAAAAGACCCCAAATAACCAAAACTATCTTGGGAGAGAACATAGCTTGGAGGGGGTTATCACATTTCCTGATTTCAAGATACACTACAAAGCTAAAGTTACTAAAACATCATGGTACTGGCATAATAATAGACACAAGAATCAGTGAAGCAGAATAGAGAGCCCAGAAACAAACCAATGCATATATGGTCAATTTATATATGACAAAGTAGGCAAGAATATATAATAGGGAAAATACAGTGTCTTCAATAAATGGTGTTGGGAAAATGGACAACTACATGCAAAAGAATGAAACTGGATCACTGTCAACACCATACACAAAAGTAAATTAGAAATAGATTAAAGACCTACATGTAGGATTTTTCAGCATAAAGATAGCAGAGTAGGATGGCAAGGAGCAAACTTTTCCATGTACACACCAAGGAATCAACTACAGCAAATACAGTAGTTGTGGGTTGAATTTGTTCTCCTTGGTTTTTGTCCCCAATGCAACAAAGAATTGAAAAGCAGAGACACAAGAGTGAAGTAGAAAGTTTTATTTGAATATACTCCAAGGGAGGAATGGGCCAGATTCAAGGTAGACAAAGACCCTGAACTTTTAGGGGAGGGTGTATTTATCATGACCTAGCTGGGAGGCACTTCTTTGATTGACAGGGTGAGGTTATTTGCTTGATAACTCTATTTATACACACATTCCTCTTGTTTTGCATGTCTTTTCCCGAAATGCATACAGAAGAGCCCATGGGGAGGAGGCAAAACCGCAATTTTATTTTAAAAAGAGTATGATGAGGTGTGGTTTGGGCAGTTCTTAGTTTTGTTCAATTGTGCCCATTCTGGGATCTCCCTGCAAAGAAGTTATCTCCCTGCAAAGCCTTTGTGGCTTCATGTCGGACCCTCTACCTGGGCAGAGTTTGGGCAGTTATTTCCCTGAACCTTATCTTCCCCTTCCTTGGCTGGTCATGTCCATCTTCTACCTAAAATTGCTAACCCTGAAAGTGACAGGAACACTGTGGAACAGACCATCTACACCTGGTGAATAAGAAAAGGCCACATTGAGAAAGGTAAAGGGGCAGAGCTGTGATTGATTTAGACCCAAGCCCTTCTGCCAACTCATCTTATAAGCATGAGGGAGAAGAATGGACTGTGGAGGGGATAAGTACCCAGGAATACCGCATTCCTTACCCTGGAGATCTACTCCAGGGACGGTATGCCTTTATGCTCCTGCTGAGACCCAATACAAGGGCAGCAGTTTGAAAGATTTTCTAGCAATAGGAAGGATAACAGAAGAGCAGGGGTTGAAGGGAACTCTCTCCAGAGGAGAAAGGGGAGGCAGATGACATTTTCCCAGCCCTCCCTCAGCCTAACCTGTCCAGCACATGCAGAAGCTAGACCCAAATGCTCCATCTCCCTCACTGGTGGCTTAGGTCCATGGAGGTTTCCCCCATACATGCAGCCAGCTGAACTGCTCAGCCCATTAGTGGTTTGACCTTGGTGAGTGGCTGGTAGAGGAAGGATGACATTTACTTGGTTTCTCTGTCCTCCCTCAACTCAACTGGTCAGACATTTCTGGGACCAGCTCCAAGAACTACACCTGTCCCACTGGCTCAACCACAGTGCCCCACAGCAGAACCAATATGCCTGGGCACCCAGCCCAGCACCTGCCACCATTATTGAATGGCCAGAGGATGGCTTTGTCCCAAACCAATCTCAGCAGAAGCATTTCACATCACACAAAAGACACCAGTGGGCTGTGGGCATCAGCCACTGCCAGCATATAGGCAGAAAGGTGGCCCTGCCCATAATCTACCAACAGTAACTGTAGCTCAGCTGCAAAGGAGAACCAGGCAGTGGTGAGCAAAACGTCCTGAGTTTCTGGGCACCACAAGACACCTTCTTAATAGAGCCATTACTTTCAAGACCAGTAGGCATACTGGATCTATCTAATACAAAGGAAGAAACCCAGAAAATGAGGCAAAGGAATATGTTCCAAACAAAGAAAAAGATAAACATCAGAAAAAGGGTTAAATGAAATAGAGATTAACAATCATATTGATAAAGAATTCTAAGTAACAGTCATAAAGATGCTTATTGAACTGGGGAAGAGAATTGATGATCTCAGTGAGAAATTCAACAAAGAGATAGAAAATATGAAAAAATATAGAGCTGAATAATAAAATAATCAAAATGAAAAATACAATACAGGAAATGCATAGCAGACTGCTGAAAGCAGAGGAAAGAATCAGTGTGGTGGAAGATAGAGAACAGAAGAATAACCAAACTGAAGAACAGAGAGAAAAAAGAATTTCTAAAAATAAGAAGATGCTAAGTGATCTGTGTGACAACTCCAAATGAAATGGTATTCACACAATAGGGTTCCCAGAATAAAAGAAAGAGAGACAGAGGAGTAGAAATTTTCTTTGAAGAAATAATAGCTGAAAATTTCCACAATCTGGGAAAGGAAAAAGACATCCAGGTCCTGGAAATGCAGAGAGCCCCTAACAAGAAGAACCTCAAGAGGACAACACCAAGACATATAGTAGCTAAAATGGCAAACATCAAAAATAAAGAGAGAATCTTAAAAGTAACAAGAAAGAAGCAGACAGATTCCTATAAGGGAAGCCCCATAAGACTATCAGCAGATTTCTCCACAGAAATTTTACAGGCCAGAAGAGAGTGCATTGAAATATTCAAGGTATTGAAAGGGAAGAAACTACAATGAAGAATTCTCTACCCAGCAAGGATATCATGCAGAATTGAAGGAGAGATTAGAAGTTTCCCAGGTAAATGAAAGTTAAAAGAATTCACCACCACTAAACTGAACTTATAGGATGTATTAAACGGTCTTCTTTAGATCAAAATGTTCTTAAGTCTAAATGTTTTGCATCAGTGAAAATAAACCTACAGTAAAGGTAGTGGCCTAATTACTTACAAATCAAGTATGAAATTAAAAGAAACAAAAGTACTATAATCAACTATATACAAAATTAGTCAAGAGATACACAAAACATGTAGATTATGACATCTTATACAAAAAGTGTGGAGGAGGAAGTAGGAAAAAGTAGTACTTTTAGATTGTGTTTAAATTTGAGTGACCATCAGCTTAATATAGAATATTATATATGTAGGAAACTATAAACCTTATGGTAATGACAAACCTAATGCTTACAATAGATACACAAATTTTTTTAAAAAATAAATAAAAGAATAATACTGAAGAAAAACATTAAATAAAAGTATAAGAAAAGAAGAAAGGAACAGAGAGGAACTGCAGAAACAACCAGAAAACATAACAAAATGACCATAAGAACCTACCTATCAATAATCATCTTAAATGCAGGTGGACTAAATACATCAATCAGAGACATAGGGTGGCAGAATAAAGAAACAAAACCCATCTATATGCTGCCTACAAGAGACTCATTTCAGACTTAAAGACATAAATAGACTGAAAGTTAGAGATGGAAAATGTATTTCAAACAAATAAAAGGGAGAAAAAAGCAGGAGTAGCAGTACATATACAAGACAAAATAGACTTCAAAACAAAGGAAAGAACAAGAGATAAAAGAAAGACATTACATAATGATAAGAATCAGTCCAAGAAAAGTATACATAAGTTGGAAATACCTCTGCACCAACATAGGAACCCCTAAATATATAAAACAAGTACTAACAGACCTAATGGGAGAAATAGCAACATATTAATATTTGGGGATTTTAACACCCAACTTACATCAATAGATCAAGTAATACAGACAGAAAGTAAAAAAGCAAACAGAGGCATTGAATGACACATTAGACAGAATGGACAGTACCAATATATGCAGAAAATTCCACCCAAAAGCAGCAGCATATACATTTTTCTCAAGAGCACATGGAACATTCTCCAGAACAGATCATGTTAGGACACAAAAAGAGCTTCAGTCAATTAAAAAAGTTTGAAATTGTATCAAACATCCTTTGAGACCACAGGGTATGAGACTGGAAATCAATTCCATGAAAGAAAACAAACAAAAAACCCACAAACACTTGGAAGCTAAACACCATGTTTTTAAATAATCAATGGATCAATGAGCAAATCAAAGAGAAAATTTAAAAATACATGGAAATACATAACAGAAAAACAATGGCTCAAATATGCAGATACAGCAGAAGCAGTTCTAAAAGGGAAGTACGTAGCACTACTAGTTTACTTCATGAATCAAGAAAAATCCCAAATAAACAATCTAACCTCACAAATAAAGGAACTGGAAAAAAAAACAAAGAGAGTCCATAACGTAGTAGAAGGAGGGATATGATAAAAATCAGAGAAGAAATAAATAAAAGACTAAGAAAACACAACAGAAAAAAATCAATGGAACCAAGAGCTGATGCTTCAAGAAAATAAACAAAAGGACAAACCCTTAGCCAGACTTATCAATATGAAAATATAGGACACACATAAATAAAATAAGAAAATAAAGAAGAATGAATGATACTTTTCAACTGACACCACAAAAATTCAAAGAAAAAGTGGACAAACTCCTAGAAAAGTACAATTTTACCAGGAAGAAACAGAAATCTCAACAGTAACAAAATTGAAATGATAATTAGAAAAATATACTCTCGAGAACAGAATTCCAGAGCCAGATGTCTTCACCAGTGAATTCTACCAAACATTTAAAGAACTAACTAACACCCATTCTTCTCAAAGTATTCCAAACTAGAAAAGAGGGACCTCTTCCAAACTTATTCTACAAGGTCAGCATCACTCTAATACCAAAACCAAAGACACTGCCAAAAAAAATACAGACCAATATCCCTGATGAACACAGATGCAAAAATCCTCAAAGAGATATTAGCAAACTGAACTCAAAAGTACATCAAAAGTATCATCCATCATGACCAAGTGGGGTTTATTCCAGGGAGGCAAGAATGGTACAATATTCATGAATCAATCAATATCATACATCACATTAATAAAAAGGACAAAAACCACAAGATCATCTCAATAGATGCTGAAAAAGCATTTGACAAAATTCAACATCCATTCATGATAAAAATTCTCAAAAAATGGGTATTGAGGGAACATAAGTCAACATTAAAAAGCCATATATGACAGTATGTTACAAGTAATCAAAATTACAGGAATCAAAACAGTATAGTATTGGCATAAGAATAGACACTTAAATCAATGGAACAGAATAGAGAGCCCAGATATAAATGCATGCATATATGATCACTTATATATGATAAAGGAGCCATGTATATACAAGAGGAAAAGACTGCTTCTTCAATAACTGGTGTTGGGAAAACTGAACAGATACACGCAAGAGAATGAAAATGGATTACTCCCTAATACTGTATACAAAAGTAAACACAAAATGGATTAAAGACCTAAATATGACATGAAAATATAAAACTCTTAGAAGAAAACATAGATGAGAGTCTCTTGAACATAAAAATAAGTAATTTTTCTGGACTCATCTCCACAGGGAAGGGAAACAAAATAAAAAATGAACAAGTGGGACTGCATCAAACTAAAAAGCTTCTGTACAACAAAGGACACAATCAACCAAACAAAAAAGCAACCTACAGTATGGAAGAATATATTCACAAATGACACATTCAATATGGGGTTAACATCCAAAGTATGTAAAGAACTCATATGCCTCAACATCAAAAAACGAAATATCCCAATTAAAAATTTGGCAGAGGACTTGAATAGATGTTTTTCCAAAGAAAAAATATACACGGCCAACAGGCATATGAAAAGGTGCTGCACATTGCTACTCATCAGGGAATACAAATCAAAACCACAATGAGGTATCACCTCACACCAGTTAAAATGGCCATTATTCAAAAGACAAGAAATAACAAGTGTTCGCAAGGATGGTGAGAAAAGGGAACTCTCATACAATGGTGGTGGGAATGTTAAATTGGTGCAGCCACTGTGGAAAGCAGTGTGGAGGTTCCTCATAAAAGTAAAAATAGAAATATCATAGGACTCAGTAACTCCATTCTAGGTATTTGCCCAAAGAAACTAAAATCTCTGATCCAAAAAATATATGTGCCATCTTTACTACCACATTATTTACAATAGCTAAGATATGGAAGTAACCAAAGTGTCCGTCAATAGATGAAAGGATAAAGAAGAGGTGGTACATATACACAGTGGAATATTATTCAGTCCTATAAAGAAATAAATCCTGCCATTTGTGACAACATGCATGGACCTAGAGGGTATTATGCTCAGTGAAATAAGAGAGGTGAAGTAAGACAAATACCATATGATTTCATTTATTTGTAGAATATAAAACAAAAAAATGAGTAAAATAGCAGTAGACTCCTAGACAATGAGAAATGACTGATGGTTACCTTGCGGGAGCTCTTGCGTTTAGTCGGTGGGGAGAGTGAGAGCGATAAAGGGGCACAAAATTTCTGTCATAAGTTGTCACAGGGATGGTAGTACAGTATGGAGAATATAGCCAATGATTCTGTGACATCTTCCTATGGTGACAGAGTAACTGCAGCAGTGGGGTGAGGATTTAATAATATGAGTAACGTGGAACCACTGTGTTGTACACTTGAAACCAACAGAAGACTGCATATCTACTATACTTCATAAGAAACATCAATTAAAATCCTGCATGCGGTAAAACATGAAGCATCATAAACCTGTTAGTAAAAAGCATTTTGTCTTTACTACCCTTTTCTCATGTAGCAGACTAGAATGCAATGTGGTTATGGCTGATGGCCATGGAGGATAAGGACTGGGGAGATGTAGTCTCGGCTCCTCTGCCTTGCTGCTGTCCCCCTTGAAATAGGTGGAAATGGGTGGCATTGGCCCACTCCTGGTGTGCCAGCAGCTCAGAACTTCTCAGCCTGGGCTGCTCAGGCCTGCTGCATTCACTAATGAATTTCGTGTCCCTCGGCAAAAACACTCAGGCTCAGCGCTTAATCTTACTCAGGGCTTGAGTGGGTCAGCTCACCAATGAGCACTTTTAACCTGTGATTGTAAACTATATAGCTGATAGGCTGGAAATGCATGTGGCCCTGGATCTCCTGACATATATGACTGAAGTACCTTCTTCCTCACGCTGGCCCAGAAAGGAGAATCAGTGGACCTGCCTCTGTATCTTTGAGATCTGGGAATACACATTCTAAAATATGTCCCTGAAAGACTGGGAAAGGGAAAGGGCGCCCAGGCCTTGTTTTGCCCTGGATGGCGCTTCATGCGGCTTTGTTGTAACCCCGTCTCCACCCTGCAGGGACACCAGCCAGAGAGGTTACGTTTCCTTCCTGACGTGCTTCATGGACAAGTGCACTCACGCACTCAGGGATCTGTGGGTAGGTCATCAGGCACATGCTGCCTTCCTAGCATCTGCCTTCTGCATGAATTACCTGGAAATAGATCTCTAGTTCTTGTTTAGATTTTATAGGCATCTTGGAATTTTCAAAAAGCAGGTTAGACCCTTGTAAATCTGCCATCAAAGAAGACATCTTTCAGGAGGGACTCAAGATGGCGGCATGAGAGATGAGCGAGATCACCCCTCCTAAGGCCGCATATACTGTGAAAATACAGTTAATACCACTAATCCTAAAGGAGTAACAGGAGAGAAGACTGCGCCAGGCTGCACACCCCTGGGGAACAGGGCAGACCTCATGAAACAGGGTAATGTCCCAAAGCCTTCATCCGGAGGGACCCAAGCCCTTCCACAACCCCAGCTCACCAGTGGGAGGAAGAGAAACAGAGCACAGAGAGGGCAGAAGCCTAGGACACCCAGCCCTGGAGATCTGCTATGGGAGTACAAACCTACATTGCATTATGCTCCGGAGATTATTGGAGTTGGAACGCTAAAACAGCTGGAATACTTGGAGAGACTGAGATTCCAGCCATCTGTGGAGGACAGGGATCCACATCCTGTTGCTCTGGGACAAAGGAAAGGCAGGCAGTCCGAGAGGGTTCCTAGCAGCAAGAGGGCTACTGAAGGGTGGGGATTTGCATGGAGCTTGCTTCACGGAAGAAGGGACAGATGGACAAGGTTGCCTGGGCATGCTCTGCCCAGCAGGTAGGGAATTTTGAGGAGCTTCAGACGCTCCATCCCCCTGGCTAGCTACTCAGCCCCGAGACTCCACACTGTGATATGCAGCCTGCTGCACTTTACTCCTGGCCTGCCAGCACAGGCTCACAAACCGGCAGTCCCTGCCCTAGTGTCAGGCTAGGCAGAGGGAGGACCCACCTGTAGCAGCTACAGATGCAAAGCACAGAGACTTACACCTGTGTGCTCGGTCCGCTGGTTCTGACAAGTGGAGAGAGGCACCGCAGCTGGGAAGCAGGGAAAAGCTCTTTCTTCACCCCAGGCAGCAGCTCTGCTCCGCTGCAACCCCTGACATCACTCCAGGGACTGAGCAGCTCCAGAGACTACAGCTTCTGGGCATCAGGGCTTGGGGGCTTCTAGCAGCTCAAAGGAAGAGAGAGTATAGAATAAGAAGGGAAGAAGAAATAGTGTGGCTTCAGTGACATGCTGAGTCAAGTGACCTCCTCAACCTATTTGGACCACAAAGGGCTCCCCTAACTCTCCTGCATCCTCTGATGGACAGACACAAGGTCATTCTGAGGCCATGTGGTATAACTAGTAGCAGTGGCATCAGATGGAAGACAGAAGTCTCAGTGTGGCCCCTGTATTGACATCTTATCACCTCAGATTTATAATCTTCTAAATGGCAGGGTGGGAGGGAAAGAAATGGAGATGGATTTTAATTTAGATGATCTGTGGTTCCTTTTATTTGAATCTGTTTTTTTAATTACATAGTAAATGTAAAGAAATGGTGAATCCCTTGGTCCTTCTTACAAGGTATCTGTTATAAAAAGGCAGTATGCTAATTGCAAAAAAAATGTAAACCAGTACTTTCAAAAATGTTCTTTAGTAGCAGAAACCCTTTAAAAACAATGTCTTGGAAGAACCTCGGTACCCATAAGAGATCAAAATAAAACCACTCCACTAAAGTCAGAGCTGGGGCTGAAGTCTCATCTGTCAGGCTTCCTATTGGGCCCTCCCTGTGACAACCCCCAAGGTTCATGCTCTACAAAATACTCCAAGGAAAATCACTGCGTCATGGTGTGTATCTTGTTACCAAATGAAATGTTGATGTTAATATTCATATCTTTTAATAACAGGCTTGTAAGTATTACCATTCTCATTTTTTAAAACAATGAAAGGTAAGTGGACTTCCCTAATTCCTTGCTTTTGCCTGTGTAGACAAGAGCTGTTAGTGAGGAATGTAGCTGAATAGATAAAGCGTTGGTAAACTATGGCCCATGGCTGCCTATTTTTGACTGTACAGTGTTTTTGGAATACAGCCACACCCATTTGGCAGAGCTGAGCAATTGAGATAAAAACTATGGCTTACAAATATTTTTTATAAAAATTGTCTATTTAACCTGGTCCTTCCCAGAAAAAGTTTGCCCATGGCAGGAATAGAGAGAAACCTAAAGCTGTTTATTGAGCAGTAAAGAGTTACGGTGCCAAGGCAAAAACTAAAGGCATAGTTTAAACTAAGGCTGATCTTAGCCTAGAAATGTCTAAAATCTCTCCTCTGTTGAAGGTGTTTCAACAGATTTTCATGTAGCAAATTCCACATGGAGTTTTTAGATTCTGCTGGAGTCCTAATGCCACCTATGCTACTGTGACAATTGTAATGACAATTCTTGGCTTGCCTTTCACCCCAAATTTCTGGTATTTCTCCTTAGAGTAAAAGAGTAAGAATGGAAACAGGACCTCCACCCCCAAAAAAGGGGGAGGAAGAAATACCTTCAATTAAAAATGAAAACCTGCAGACTATCTCCAAACCCTCTCCATTCCCTGAACGGATAAAGTGCCCGGGAGCTACATTCTCCAACTGAAGTCACATGCCAGTCACGCCACACACACCCCACCAGATCCCTACTATAGGGCAGGGAAATCGTCAGCAACGGGTAAGAAGTTAAGAGATGTTTAAAGTCAATAAACAGTATGTGTACAAAAAGTTGTATAGTCATTGATAAGGCAGTTACTATGACAGAGGTGAAATAATAACATATCACTTGTAAAGGAAGATGACACCACAGACTAAAGCACACCGGTTAGGCAGTGTTGAATTGTTTATTGGCCACCAGGAGAAAATGGGTTTTTGTGGATTTATTCCCTTGCTATCTGTCCAGCTCTGTCCACTATGATTATAAAAGGCATCTTATAAGCTAGCTCACCAGTACAGTCTATGACAACAGAACAATAAAAACATTATAGTGCTTGGCATTTTAACAGAACTACTCATTTGGACTTCTTAATGAAAGTGATTTTAAATGGATGACTCTATTTAATATGTTCTTCCCAAATAGTTCCAGCTAATATCCACAAATTCCCTACTTTTTCCTTGAGTCTAACATATAAGCCTAAAAATCTCACTATAGTGAACACAGTTATGACAAAGACCTTTACCTAGTCTACCAAGAGGGCTATTATCAACAAAATATTATTTATCTGATTATTGCAGATTCTCAAACGATTTTCTACAGGTAATGCTTCATCTGTTTCTAATAGTGCTATTAAGAACTTCCTAATAAAAACACTATTTGATTATAGATGCTTCATTAGTTTTTTAACCTTGGTGAATAAGTTAATACAGAAGGCTAGATATCAAGAAAAGACTTGACAAGGGTTTGCAATTAGACATAAGGGACAATTAAATGGTAATGCCTAAGGGACTTAGGAATAAGGTCTGTTCTCCTAGACTACAACTACCCCTTACCACAAGGTCATTGAAGTAAATAATATGTCAAGAAAAGTTCCAGTAAGTGAGAAGCAAGGGGACACTTTATTTCTAGTAGAAATTTTGACCCAAATTCTAATGCAAAAGACATAAGGCATGGAGCACTCCCTATTTCCAAGTTGGTTATGCATGAACAGCTTCAACCAACACAAGCTTAGGAGCCCTGCTCTGTCCCTTCTTCAATACCCAAAACTTATTTTTAGTTTTTACCACTACAGTTTAAGGAAGGATCAACCCAATACACGTTCCAGTACAACTGAAACAGGGTGCGTAGGGGAGAGATCCTTGTCTGCTGCCACCAAGCACTAAGCCGTCCATTGGCTGATGCAGTAACCTTATCCTGACAGCCCTTAAAGATAAATGAAGAAGAGCTCCTCAGGATACAGAAGGATGGGTCTGCTTACAACTTTGCTGGGTGGACAGAAGAAAAGAGAGGAACAAGAGAAATGGGGGAGAGGTAGGAGAGAAGAGGGATAGCAGCACCTCTTTCTATTAGAATTAGTCATGGCCCATGACACTTGGGGCCCAGAAGGAGAGGAGTGACACAAGAAGTGACTGCACTGCACGGTGGTCCACTCTCCATCCTACAAACTGACCGATGTGGTCAGCATCTGCCTGGAAAGTAACTAAATGCCTTGATCACAACCACCATTTTGGGAAGGAGTGAAGAGAGGCATAGGGGAAAGCACAAGGAAATGGTGGGAGGACAAGCAGCAGGTCCTTGAATTTCTTCTCCCAAGAGCTAAAATCATGGTACTGCTGTAATCACCCTCCCACTGATTGTGATTACCTAGCACATGCTAGGTAACACTTTGTACCAGAAACTGTGTTTTCAAGAGGCAAATTTCATGAATAAGAAGTCAAGCATATATCATCAATAATGCTGCTTGTTTGGGATCAGAATTACCCAGCAAGCAGATGTTGAATTTTAGAGAACATTTTTTGAAGCTGAGAATAATATAAATATAATTATTATATTGTACACTGCTTTGGGTGCATCCAGATGCTGTGGACTTAAAGGGCATCTTTTAAAAATAAAAATAAACCTTAGTGAATTGTACACTTAAAATGGGTGAACTGTATGGCATATGAATTATATGAATAAAGCTGTTTTAAAAAAATTAATGGAACATATGAAATACAGATATTATAAAAATTCCAGAATATATATGAAACGTCAAGCAGAAGGCAGAGAGTCTGTCAGTTGTTGACAGGACAAGCCAACCCCTTACCATGATCCTCAGCTTCTTTCCCAGCCTTGCTGGGGCTGACTGTATGATACAGTTCTACCTAACAGATAAGAAGACGTCAGCTAAGAGGGCTTCAAATAAACCTTTAGCTTTCCCTAATAAAATGGACAGACTTCCATCAGTAGATGAATGCATAAAGAAGATGTGGCACATATACACAATGGAATATTATTCAGCCATAAGAAGAAAACAAATCCTACCATTTGCAACAACATGGATGGAGCTAGAGGGTATTATGCTCAGTGAAATAAGCCAAGTCGAAAAAGACAAGTATCAAATGTTTTCACTCACCTGTGGAGTATAAGAATAAAGAAAAAAACTAAAGGAACAAAACAGCAGCAGACTCACAGAACCCAAGAATGTACTAACAGTTACCAAAGGGAAAGGGACTGGGGAGGATGGGTGGGAAGGGAGGGATATGGGGGAAAAAGGGGCATTA
>JAQQAC010018242.1:19618-54734 GCA_029783875.1 Phataginus tricuspis | reverse complement strand
TCAGCATCAGACGGCATTTGTAGCTGTGGAAATCAAGACACCAATGTGAAGAAGCTATCTGTCAAAGTATTTTGTATAATATTGGGTGTTGTTTTATAATTACCGTTTTTAATGGGCCTAAGAAAGAACTTGGTGAGAAAAAGGGAAAGGAGCCGGAAGCATTCAGAGGAGGAGGAGGTAAGAGGCATGAGGAGAACCAAGTGTCTGCCCATGGAAGCTAGAGAGAGAGGGAGGAAGTGGTCTCTTTAGGTAGACTGCCACCTGCTGTAGTCAAATGCCCGTCCAGCTTTGCCCCCGCCTTCCCCATGCTCGGTGCCCGCTCGCTCCCCATTCCAGTTCCCTACACCAGCTCTTACCACTGGGCTCCAGTGGCCTGACAGGAATCCTTTATCCCATTAGCAAAAAGCTCAACCTCATCAAAGTGTGATCCAGGGGCTCCCTAAGGGCCTGAGCCTCTTGACATCCGTGAGTCTCTGAGGTCAAAACCATCTTTCATAATACCACTAATAGACATTATTTACTTGTCCCACTCTCATGCTCTCCTCAGTATTCGGGTGACTTTTCCAGAGGCTACATGATGCTGACTTCACAGTCCTTGGGTGCAGGAGCCAATATGATAATCCAGCTTTATTCTATCAAGTCAGACATTTGCAAAAATTTAAAACAGTGATACTCTTCTTCCTAAATTGTTATTGTTTTGGAAAAGTTACTTTTTTCATAATGCTAATTAAGTAATACATAATGAGCTTATTACTTTTAAATTTATTAAATATTTCACAACTTCTCCACTATAATTTCTGATAGCTTAAATACATACACCCCCCACACAAACACGGGCTTTTCGCAGCCAGCGGTGGTCTCTTATCGCGGGAGAGATGGGGCCGCTGTCTCCCCTCCGCCCCGCGGCTCCCACCCCGGCCCCACGGCTCCCGCCCCCCGGCCCCAAGGCCCCGCCCCGGCCCCGCCCCCCGGCCCCAGCCGCGCCTCCCGCTCCTGCCCCGCCCCCACCCCCCCCACCCCGGCTTCCTACAAACCCTCCCTGTCCATCCCGAAAATGGCTTTGATGCGCCTGGGGCCCCAGCGCGCTGGAACAAGGCCGGTGAGGCTGCTGCCCGCGGGCCCTCCGGCAGCCGCCGCCCCGTCGGCCGGGCTGCTCTTTCTCCTCAGGGGCCTCGGGGACCCAGGGCATCGCTTCCGGCTGCTGCGGGCGGTGCCCGGGCGGCAGGGTCCCCCACCTTCCCCGTCCCTGGGCGGCAGACTCCAGTGGCCGCCAGTGGGTCCCTCTCCTCATTTTCTCATTGACCAAACAGACTGCTGGCGACCACCTCCACTTACAGCTATGGCGCCGGCGGCGCGTCAGTCTCTTTGCCATCGCGTATTCCGCAGGTGGTGCTGCGGGCGGCGGCCCCTCGTACAAGCCCCTCCACCCACACCTTCCCTGTCCCGGGCCTCACGGCCCACAACGACTCCTGCGGCAGGCAGGCAAGGCCGCGCAGCACAGGCTCCGGGGCGGGAGGATGTCTCCCAGCGCGTTGCCTTGGCCTCCGCTTCCGCAAGGGAGTAGGGGCATCACGCGTCCCTCCGAGAACTGCCAAGGGCGAGAGGGCGGGGGTAGGGGGGGGGAGCAAGTGCTCCGTAAAGAAGGCGCCGACCATGGAGCCTCCTGTCCCTGTCAGTGGGGCTGCATAGAGGCAGAAGGACAAGCGGACGGAGGGGAGCGGCAGGCCCGGGAGCAGCAGCGAGGCCCGGATGTGCCAGTGGCCGGGCTGCAGGACCTCGGAGCTGCAGTATTTGCGCCCGTGGCAGTGCCCAGGGCCGGGCGTACTGGCTGGGTGGGCCGGGGCCGAGCTCTTGATAGGCGGTTATCCACCCTGGCTGCACAGTAGAACCCATGGGGAGCATTAGCAAGTACTGACCGCGGGGACGCCACATCTAACCAGTTATCTGCGTGTCCAGGGCTGGGACCTGACCTGGGAACGACAGTTTTGAGAACCACTGTCCTCCGACACTGGATTCTTGGACTTTTTCCCTGCCAGTTCATCCCACTGACCACAAGATGGCGCCCTCGTCATGGGAAATCTTTTTGCTGTTCAGGCACAGGCTGAACAATTTTCTCTCTAATCCTGAAAGAATGGACTGGAATTTAACAATCTTCATAGCATCTCATTAAGCCAGAATTCTGTGCCCTTGACGCCTAACGGTTAGTGTGTATCTTCCTCTTCTGCTAGAAGCCGTGGTTTACTATGTTCCTATAATGCAAGGCAAAGCAACAATGCATATTGTTACCTTATGATCATAATCATTAGTATCAATAAAAATACTCTTAATCCCTTACCATTTGCAAAGTGCTTTTAACCAGTCATCCTCAGAATAACTCCGTCAGATGGGTATTACGGTTCCCATTTATAGCTGAGAAAACTAAGCGTCAGGGCACTAGTTCAAGGTCACAAAGCAAGAGTTGGCAGCACCCGATCCTGGGCCCTTCCCACTGCACCTGGATGAGAAGGGCGGGCACGTCACAGAGCCCAGCCGCCAACCAGCGGGAAGAGTGTCTGGAAGGCTTCCTCGGCCAGTACAGCAGACACATGTCTCAGGCTTCACACCGTCACAAACAGGCCAGGAGACATGTTCACTCGGGCTGAGTGACCGGCTGAGGGCGGATGTGAGGTTTCTAGTACAAAGCTGGACGGAGTGAGCAGACACTCAACAACAGGACAAATTTTAATATTTTTAATTTTCTGTTCCAGGAAAATGAAGTGCTATGCCGATGGGAAAAATGAATCTTAATTCTGCCTTAAGAAAAAATTGTAAACTCATCTCCAGAGGACATTCTTTTCTACCAGCAAATGTTTATGAGGTTAGTGGATCTGATGAAGATCATTAACAAGGTGAGAAGATCACCTGCCGCCTTCTGCCGAACAGATTCTCACAGTCAGGGACCCAAATGTCAGGACCCTGGACGCCAAGCACTCATGTTTATCCCACATGAAGGGGCTGCCAGGTAGGCTCAAGTTGCTTGCAATAGGCAGAGTTTTCAGGACAGAAGCAGTTACAGGGCAAGTTTAATAAATAAGTATTTTGATCATTTTACTGACTCCAGTGCGCATCTTAGCACGACAGTATGTTGTACCCATTTTCCATGCCTCAACTTCTTTGTAAAATGGTGATAACTACCTACCTCATAGGATAGTTGCAAGGATCAAAGTACTTTGTTTATAAAACTCTTAGAACCATGCCCAGCAGAGAGTATTATCTGTTTCTTACATGATGTTAAATACTTTGATATGAGCACATCTATTTATACATTTTACAAGTGGAATTTTTTTTCAAACTCCAGTTTTTAAACCATGTTACTTGCACACTCGCAAGCACAGGAAATACATTCAGAGAGACTGAAGTATTATAACTAAAAATTGAAGTCCCACTGTAAATGCATAAATTGGATTAGAATGGTACTATAGTCTTTTGGGTCTTATAAACATCAAAAATAGGTTTAAAATTTCTTTAAGTCCACCACGCTTTTCTTTTCATTATTACTGATGTGGGTACATAAGCCCAAACACTGCCTGAAGAAACGCCAGAAGAATGCAGTGATCAGATTTTTCTTTCTCCTCCTTAAGAAAAATCTTCCTTCTTCACTGGGTTTCTTCTATGTTTGGGAATTAATGACCATTTTGGAAGGTGCCCTTCAGAGGCATGTTCCAACAGGATGACCTCTCAGTCTGGGTTTCTAGGTGAGAGGGGCTAACCCATGGCGAAACTCAGCTCAAAACTCCATCTTCAAGTGTAAATTTAAAGCATTCAAAAAAAGAGCATTTGCTCTGGGAGATTTCATGCAACCCCAAGGAGAAAGGCTGTAGTGCTGAGAAGGAAACAGGGGCAGGATCGGAAGAAAAACATATGAATGAAGTGCTTTCCATGTCAGCCGTAATTTTTCATGTCTCATTTTGGCATTCGTATTCTTTCAGAACTGCCATATTGTTTCCTGGTAACAGCTATTCTTTAAGACTTCTCTTTTTCTTGCAGGCTGACTTATGAAGCAGAGTTTATGGAGAGGAGAGGAGGATAAATGTGCGCCGTTTCCAGCCATCATGGAACTCCCTCCTGTCCCTGCCCGACGCCTAGGCTAAAACATCCAAGGCCCGCACGCGCCCCCTGCTCCCCAAGCCCCGACCACGAGCGGGCCCTCCCCCAGGCGCAGGAAGAGGCGGGCATAGGGGGTAGGACAGAAGTGGGGACACAACCCAGGTACTCAGGGGTAACCTGAATTCGTTTTACCCTATAGGAACATTTTAAAAGCAGTTTAAGGTTTTTGGTAGTGAAATTATGGGGCAGCTATACTGAGAATCCCACAGGCTTCTGCACTGAGCCGGGCACTAACATGTTGTTCCTATGGGAAAATGAAATTCTAGTTCCCAATACCCGACCTCAAACGAATGTTTACAACAGAACTTGAGTTGGGGGCTATTCACACCCACCCACACTCTCAGGGACATGGCGGTTTCCATCCCTTCACACTGTCTCTGTGTTAAGGCACAGCAAAATTGCCAAAGAAATGTGAAAAGCCAAAAGCTAAGATGGAAAGAAACAAGTTAAACATTTTATATCTATTGAGTTCAAAGCAATGATTCTGTTGTAAATTCACTTCACTGAGTTTTTAAAATAAGAATCAATATTAAAAATGATCTTTTTCTAGAGGTGGTGAGGAATAAAACATAACATTAGTTTTGTGCTTGGAAACTGTAACTCTTGGTCAAACTAACTTTCTAAGCCTCAGCGTCCTTATCTATAAGCAGGGATGACTTTATTAACCTTGCAGATTAATGGTTTATCTGGAAGCATGCGATGTCCGGTGATAAATGTGGCGCACGGGGCCAGTTATTTCCAATCCTTTGTCCCTTTTACCCTGCCTTAACTGCTTTTTGAACTGTTTCACTTCAATAAAAATATTTTAAAACCACAGTTTTCAGAAGCCTTATTACACTCTTCTCTGTACTTGGGTGACCTGTTCATCACCTACTTGACTTAGGTTAATGTCCAGAATAGACTAGCATGGAGAGGGTATTAGGTAATAAATAGGCTCAAAGAGCTTGCTTACGTCGCCAACGGGGATCATTTATTTGAACAGAGTTGCCTGTCTTTACGCCCAAAAAGGATTTGATTTTCAGAAGACTTGGTAGCTTTCACATTTTTTCCTTTCTCTTTTTTCCTTGAAGAGGGATTTAGACTCTTGTGACAGCCTCACCCACGGTCCGTCTGGGACAAGAGTTAGGAGAGTCAGACTGCACTTGAATGAATCAAGGAGTGACCTCAAGGACAAGTCGGATTCTATCTAAGTAGGTTGTCACGTGTTCTTTCCGACTTACCTTTCGGTCGCCCCACCGCAGCAGCAGAGGCAGGGGGGGAAGCAGCCCTGTGCACCAAGAGCAAGTGCGCAGTGGTGGGCGCTGTCCCCTCCCAGGTCCGTCCCGCTGGCCCCCTTCCCGGGTCTGCCCTCCTGCTGGCTGTCAGCGTTGGGGCATCGGCCTGTCAGTTGGAATCTGACAGCCATTCCGGGAGCTCTGTGTCCACTGGAGATGAGGGCCTGACTGGCAGCGCCATCTCCTGGTCAAAAACATAGTCTTGCTGTGAGGAAACCTGAGGGCCTGGGAGATTTAGTACAATGAGAGCCCCCCCAAATCACATGTATAAGCCCTCATTCTGTCATTCTTTACTTTGTAAGACCAGAAAGCTTTCTTTGCTTGGGGTCGAAATACAGGGTTTTTCCTACCACCATGGAAGATGTGTTTCTGTCATGCAGCTACCATGGGCCGAAGCTCAGAGATGTCCAGACACCCCGCGTTTACTGTGTGTGTTCATGGTTCATTCAGGTGCTTAAGATGAAGCCCCAAGGTCTGGTCCTATGTTAGTCTTCAGGAGTGCTGATTTTAATTTTGTGCTGCAGAAATGAGGCTAAACAGGCAAAGAGTAGACCTATAAAAATAGCTTTAACTTACTAATCTACTACATCCTTGACAGCAATTTTAGATAAAATGGTCCAGAGGACAAAGTGCATAATTAATGATGAGAAAGTGATTGCTTCAAGTCCCCTAATAAGGAGTTCTGCCTGGGCTAATTGTTTGTCCAGAGTTTTATTCATGCAAATGTGATGGTTACTTCTTGCTTCTGTCCCCTTCACTCCAGTACTGTTCAGTCTGCATTTCCATGAGGCAGGAAACCATGCACTGAAATGCAAAGACTTCCTCTTCCCCAGTAAACATGGAGAGTCCTTTGGCTGGCTGAGTCCTGCTTACCAAGAAAACAAAAAAGAAACAACCCAGCATCAATTAAAGCCACCAAAATTTACAGAGCAAAGTACAGGTTTAAGAAAAACTGTTTAGGTTTACTTGCTAAGATTATAAAATGTCCTATAAATTTTTTCATATACAATTTCTCAAGACTACAGAAGGACTAATTTAAACTGACAATTGATAAACAGAACAAATTATGAGGAAGGAAATAACAGAAAACTTTAGAAGAATAATTAAAACTAACACAATACCCCAAATCCAAATAGGAACATTTTTGCCCAGATGAAAGTTCTCTGCAAAACTTAAAGGAGGGACATTCCAACAGAAGAGGAGGGATTCTTTCTCCAAAGTGCACGCCAGACATGAGTAGTGGCCCAAAACAGCAGCGCCACAAGCCAGGAAGAGGCTGTCGCCTGCTCTGGCGCTTCGGGGACACAGCCACCCACATGTCCCAGGGGAGGGCCTGAGAACAAGTCTCTGAAGAGCCTTTGTGAACCGGATGCCTGAGAGTCTCCAGGGGCCTGGAGACTGTGCCCAGGACTTACCATGGGAAGGCCAGGGCCGCTGTTGTCTCGAGCTGATGGGACACCTAGCCCGCCACTTAGGGTTAAGGTGGGGAGGCCTATGTGAGGCCAGTGAACAGCCTGGGACTGACAATACTATTGTGGGCTTAGGGCCAGTAGATGGGCATTGAATTTTTGTCTCTTTCCTTAGGAGTTTGCTATTCTTGCTCTTTCAGAGGAAAGTTCTGGACTCCTGAGTCCATGTTCCCCACTGACCCACGGTAAAACTGCATGACCCTGAGGTCACATGCCCTGATTATGAGTCCCACGTGCTGAACTTACTGGCCCTGTATCTGAAACCCAATCCTTGGGGGGAAGTTTAAGAGCCGGCAATATAAAGGACTTTAGAAACTGAGATGATGTAGGCCCTCAAGAGTATTTCTCCAAATTTGAAAGACATTATTTGGATATAATTATTCTCTAAGAGAAACTACCATTTCAGAAGGCCCTGGCACATTGGTTTATGAGTAGCTATTTATTTCTACATGTAATCATAGTTTCAAAGTTTGCTTTTTAAAAAATTATTGGCCTCATTTCCCCAAACTCCTGAGAATGTGCAATTTCTACTCAGGTTAACAAGAAACTGTTTCTTCATTCCAGGTGGCCTTTCACATCCGGTTTGGAAGAATGGGGCTCCTGTCATTCCAGAAGTGAGGGTTTACAGATAGTTTTACATTTTTGATTAATGATTCAACTGTCTACAGCTAAGGAACACACCCTACGATGCTCCTGCCGAAGAAGGAAACCCAAGGGTACTTCTGCTTGGCCTATGTGAATCAGCAGGCCCCAGGTTCGGGGGGAGCTGGGCCAGCCCGGGCCAGAGCCCAGGACCCACAGGGGCTCCAGAAATGTTCACAGAATGGGTGTTGGGAGATGACTCATGGATTTTCTTTGAAGGCAAGGTCTTTGCCTGGCACTCCGTGCTCCTGGAGTAGCCGGCCCGCGTGCTTGAATTCTGTATCTCGCGCTCTGCAAACGCAGCAGGTGTGAAGAGGATCTAGAAGAGGCAGAGCGCTGCAGTGGAATGAGCCCAGAACCAGAGGCTGGTGCCCTGGGGTCCAGCTCTGGCCTGCGCTTGGTCAGCAGTGTGGGCGCAGACCCAGTCAGACACCTCTCTGGACTTTGTCACATGCAGAAAGGACTATGAAGATTCCTTCCTCCCTAAGCCTGTAATTCTCTATGTTTGGTGATACTGAGAACAAGTTCGCTCTCTGGCTTTGGAAGAAGGAAGCAAATCGATGGTTGAATATATAAGGCATTTCTTCTTCAAACCGCAGCCATGCATAAAACCAAACCAATTGGGCTGTTTTATAATAAAGAGAGATCATGTCACATGGCCTGCCTGGCTCAGCCCCCATTGCCCATCAGCGCTCTGCTTTGCTCCAGCTCCCTGTCACGGTGTCGGTGCAAGAACAAGCTGGGTGTAGGGGTCGGTGCAGAGCAGATTACGCGCACCTGAAATGGGGAAGTGGAGTAAATGTGTGACTCCTTCTGTTTCACAAGCTGAAAGCAAGAATAAACTTCTCACAAAATAACACTGTTGTAACAGGTAGTTTAGATTTTTGCTTTTAAAACATCCATATTTTTCCTAAGAGTTGTGTCTCTTTAAAGTGATATTTTGAAAGTGCATAGTTCTTTTCCACACAGCTCATATGAGGTAGGGAGCTAAGGTTTCGCAGGGCTGCCTCAGGTCTGGAGAGGTCTCAGCCCCTGACAGCGGCCCACGTGTTCGGTCCACGTCCAGCGGCCTTTCCTTTACAGCCTGAGGCTGAAATTCGCGCCGGCTATTGGTAACCAACTGTCTTGGAGGGCGTCAGTGACGCTCCCCGATGCTCCCCCTACACGGTGACTGCGGAGCTCTGTGCTCTGCTGCTCCAACCGCACCCCAAGTTTCCAGAACCCACATTCATGTCGGCATCCTGCCAAGACATTCTGCAAAAAGACTAAGCTTTACGTTAATATCCTTGAGTACATAAGTGTTTGAGTGAGTGTGTGTATGTGATCATATATTGGAAACAGCCTTTATATCTTTAAAAACTGTATGTCCACTACTTTAAATACAAAACATATTTTTGATGTTTACAGAGTCCTGAGTTTCTTTTCAGGATTCAAAGCTATCCTTTAAAAATCATTATTAAAATAAATATGCCAATATTAAAAATAATGTATTGATATTTGAGACTAACTTTTCCATATCCAAATGGCCTTCCTCCCCCTCATAAATTAATCACAAATGACATGAATACATGACTTTATTTCACAAGTTTTCATGAATACATTCTAGAATAATGTCTAGAAATACAATCTAGAATACATTCTAGAATTTAATGCTCCTAATTTCTGAAGATAATTTCGCTGTTTACAAAAAGAGTGTAAACTATAAAGTTAAAATTGGTTAAAGCAAATGTCAGGCGCGCTACCCCATCACATCACCACACGTGCCTTCCTTGGTCTTTTTTTTTTTTTAATTTATTTTGGTATCATTAATCTACAGTTACATGTGCAATATTATGGTTATTAAACTACCCCCTTCATCAGGTCCCCCCCACCAACCCCATTACAGTCACTGTCCATCAGTGTAGTGAGATGCTATAGAGACACTACTTGTCTTCTCTGAGTTGTACAGCCCTCCCCGTGCCCCCCAACATTACATCTGCTAATTGCAATGCCCCTTTTACCCTCTTATCCCTCCCTTCCCACCCATCCTCCCCAGTCCCTTTCCCTTTGGTAACTATTAGCCCCTTCTTGGGTTCTGTGAGTCTGCTGCTGTTTTGTTCCTTCAGTTTTTTTCTTTGTTCTTATACTCCACATATGAGTGAGATCATTTGATACTTGTCTTTTTTGGCTTGGCTTATTTCACTGAGCATAATACCCTCTAGCTTCATCCATGTTACTGCAAATGGTAGGATGTGTTTTCTTCTTATGGCTGAATGATATTCCATTCTGTATATGTACCACATCTTCTTTATCCATTCATCTACTGATGGACACTTACGTTGCTTCCACTTCTTGGCTATTGTAAATAATGCTGCGATAAACATAGGGGTGCATCTGTCTTTTTCAAATTGGGCTGCTGCATTCTTAGAGTAAATTCCTACGAGTGGAATTCCTGGGTCAAATGGTATTTCTATTTTGAGTTTTTGGAGGAACCTCCATACTGCTTTCCACAATGGTTGAACTAATTTGCATTCCCACCAGCAGTGTAGGAGGGTTCCCTTTTCTCAACATCCTCGCCAACATTTGTTGTTTGTGTTTTGGATGTTGGCCATCCTCACTGGTGTGAGGTGATATCTCATTGTGGTTTTAATCTGCATTTCTCTGATGATTAGTGATGTGGAGCATCTTTTCATGTGCCTGTTGGCCATCTGAATTTCTTGTTTGGAGAAGTGTCTATTCATGTCTTCTGCCCATTTCTTAATTGGATTATTTGCTTTTTGTTTGTTGAGGTGCGTGAGTTCTTTATATATTTTGGATGTCAACCCCTTATCGGATGTGTCATTTATGAATATATTCTCCCATACTGTAGGAGCCTTCCTTGGTCTTAATGAGGAAGTAAAAGAGTGGAGTGGGTCAGATTAGGGGCAGTTGGTCCCCAGCTCTGGTGTGTTCAGCCTCCTGCCTCTCCCATGCTCTTTGTGTCTACTGGCCCCATGCACATGGAGGTGGGGTTCCCTCAGCAGCGTGCCAGAGCCAGGCCAGTTGCCCTTGGTGCTCAGGCTGGTCACAGGGCTTTTGCTGCAAAGCCCCACCCTGTGGACCTGTTTCCATCCGGCCACATGGCTCAGCGTTCATAAGCAGCACTAGAGCAGCTCGTGAACCTGCAGGTGCCGGGCCTCCTCCTCTAGGATCAGGGCTCATGTACTGGGCTGGGGGCGGCCTGGGCTCTAGAATCTGGATCTTAAGTGGCCCAGGCAATTGTGCTGCAGTCAGTTCTCAGCAAGGCTTTGCTTTGTCTGCCCCGACCCTGCCCCTCGGGAAAGGTCAGTCTGCTCTTCCCCCAGATCCCCCGGCACCACACTGCCATCTCTGCAAAAGCTCATCCACAGCGTGGCTCCACATTCAGTTCTGTGGCCATGAGATTAATGTTTCTCTGGCACCAGACTACAAGCCCCATGAAGGCAGGCGCCCGTCTAGCTTGTCACTGAGTTTCCAGCCCTTGGCCTGTGCCCAGCAGAGTGAAAGTTCTGAATGAACAGGGCACTGAAATCTCACCTCTCCACCCAGCAGGTTCTGGTACTTTTTTCCTACCTTCAAAGTCCTTTTGATTTTAGAAATCGCTGATCTATTTCTGAACAAGGCACAGGGAGAAACTTATATCCAATAGAAAAATATTTTTCAATCAACTCTTATTTGAAGTTGTACTTACACTTTTGCTATAAATGTATATTTACAGATATACACTATTAATAGTGGCTCACCTTCCCTGGAAGCTTATTATAGGCCACACAGTGTTCTGCAAGCCTTACCTGCTCATCTCCTCCCCAGCACCACCGTAGGAGACAAGTACCATTGTTGACCCTCTTTCTACAGAAGGGGATTGAAGCTTAAGAGGTTAAGCGGGTCGTCAAGGCAGACAGCCCGGGCCACGCCCTCGGTAGCTGCGAGGCTGCGCTGCATGGTGAACGCGCTGCACCTCTGCTGCTCAGGCTAAAACATGTGGGCCAGAAAACCAAACACACAAGACAGGACAAGGCTAGTTGCTGGGGTTCCTGCATCGCAGGGAGAGAAAGTGCCGGCACCCAGGAAGGCCCTTTGGTCATTCCTTTGCTCATCATTCATTATTTCATCAGTCCACAGGTCACTCAGGCAGCAAATACTTACCACGCCGTCAGCCTAGGGAAGGCACTGTGCCGTACATCCCTGGCGGAGCACACAGCTCGCCCGCTCACAGGAGGGGCGCTCTGACACAGCGGAGTCTGCGACGGCAGGGTCACAGGCTCTCCTCACTGCTCGTCCTCGCACAGCACACGGCTGGCACCCAGCACTGTCTCAGTGCTTTACGCGGGCTGGCGGTGTGTCCTCACAGTTCCCTGAAGGAAACGCTGTCGTCATCCCTCATGTGCAGATGAGGAGACTGAGGCACAGAGAAGTGAAGTGAGCGGCAGACCAGCGTTTCCAGCCCAGGCAGCACAGCTCCACAGTCCAAAACGTTTAGTTCTGAGAATATGAGCACCCTTACCTTGAAATTGTAGAAGCTGTCAATGAGAGTTATGAATCTCCGAGCTTGAGTCCTCTTTGCCAGTGTAAATTGTGGAATGTTTTGTAAAAACAATGTATCAAAATTCCTTGACAGTTCCTAATAGTCACTGGCACCAAGTGGTTGTAATTAAAATGAAATAACAGAAAATTAAAGCAAGCCAATGGTTATTTAATTCTGGTTGCCCTTAGGTTATTTAATTTGAAAACATCTTTTTTTCTTGTCATGCTGTGATTGTGGTGGTAGCCTTGGGTAGGTGACCCAGGGGGCGTGTTTTCAGAGTAGGCTGTCCTGTACTGTGCATGGCCGCCCAGTGTGCGTGGCTGCCCGGTGTGTGACTGTACACTGGGCCATGACAGTGGTGTGACAAGAGGACACGGGGGCGGTGAGAGTACCTCTAGCCATCTCACCTGGTATCTTGTAGGCCTGTCCTCAATCCAGTCTCCAATGGTTAAATATGTATGACATAATTTTAAACACGTCCTAACAAATCCTTCGTATTACTCAACTGTAAACTGTTACTATTGTTAAGTGGCATTACCTTCTAACGGCATGCTGAAGATTATGTCACCATTTTGAAATAAAGACTATGCCTCAATATGAAAATCATCAGAAAAGACTTTCTTGTAACTTGAGGTAAAGTGCTTCAAGTGCAATGTCGTAAACTTTGCTAACCTCCAGAGGAGATCCCAGGGAGCTTAATGACCAGAAGTGGACTGAGGGTAATTCGGCACAACTCACTACCTGTTGATCTGAGGAAGGTTCAGCATTCAGGGGCCACAAGGTGACTCACAAGGGTACCACGTACAGATGCAAAGCACTTGCTCCTGACACATGATTCTGACTCATGAAAATTATGATAACTATCTGCAAACACGTTCTTTGGGGTTAGGAATAGTCCCAGGAAACATTACTTCTCCTCATCCAAGTTGCGTGGGGATGGCCATGCCCAGGGAGCAGGACCGTGGGCGGGGTGGGGAGGGTGCCCCCCCCAGAATGACAGGAGCCCAGAGCCTGTGTGGGACGGGAGCTGCTCACATGTCGCTCTGGCAGCGCCAGGATCACCGCGGCCCACCCCTGGCAGAACTTACAGCAGAATCCACCGACACCCCTTCCTGTCCAGAAATGTCTCCCTCACTTGGGGAGTCATTTGCATTAGAACTTCCTCCAGAAATGTGCATATGGAAGAACTAGGGAACTGGGAGGAGGGGGAGAGCCATTCTCACCCTAGAGCCTGCTCCTTTGGGTACCACTGTCCGATCAACCCACAGAAATCTGTCACTCCCAGGAGCTGAGACTCCCAGGGAGGTGTGGGGCGGGCAGAGGAGATCAGAGAGGTCAGCTCTGGAGAAGCGGTTCCCTCGAGGAGAACAGGTCTAGGAAGCAGCAGCAATTGTGAGCCCCAGGGCAAAAGGGCACGAAACCAGAGGGCACACAGATGCCCGCCTCCCCTGGAACGCTGCCCGGAGTCCCTTCCCCTCTCCCAACCCGCTAACAAACCTGCCAAAAGAAGACCGCTGCCTTTCCCTGGCTGAGAGCCACGAGGAGGGAGACGACCGCCGGACATCAGCCGAGACTCAGCTCAGCCATGCACACACAGCCTGGGGTGCGGGTGCGCGCAGGCGTGCTTCGCTGGGCTCCCTGACAAGGGAGCCCTGATGTCCAGCCCATCTGGGGCCAGGAGCGAGTGCTAACAGAGCAGTGAGAGCCGGGGCTCCGGCCTGCGGGCTCGGAATCAAGGGCCATGACTGACCAGCTGCAAGCCTTTGGAAAGTAACGTGACCTGTCTCTCCCTTGCTTTCCCCATCTGTAAAGTGGGAATTTGTTCCTATCTCACAGGATTGTGAGGATTAAAGGAAACAACGCATGTGAACAATTTAGCACAGCGCCCGGGCATACGTGTGCACTCACACCATTCGGGTTCCTTTCTATTTCATTTTAGCTCAAATGACCGGGCTCAGTGGAGTTGAGGATGTCATGACCCCCCCCCCATTACCTCTGAAACCCGCAATCAGCCTCTGTGCGCCTGCCTGTGGGGGTCACAGCAGGGGCCAGACAAGACTGGAACCCCGTGTAATGAAAACATCCCCCAGAGGAGGCAGGGAAGGCTGGCTACTGTCTGCACGTAAACCGGCACCGTGAGGCTCATGCGCGGAGGGCGCACACACTGTGGTTTTAGGATCACTTCGAATTTAGTGTCTCACCTTTTGCAAATCAGAAAGTATATGCAAAAAAATGTAGACCCTCATCTTAGCTTTTTTTTTTTTTGCCCACTCAGCTTTTTAAAGCAAATTATATACTTTTGTCAGTTGGTCCTGTTTGCCATTATATTAGCAAATATCCCTAAATTCATATCACTAACACAGTCCCATGATCATTCACAGAAAGAAAACTAAGCTTCCCGCAGTTCTCTAGCTCTGTTAAAAACAAGTCACTGGAGAGGAAGGGGAGTCACTGTTTAATGGACACAGAGTTTCACTTTGGGACGATGGAAAATTCCACAGCCAGACAGTGATGACGGCTGTCCAGCAGTGTGGGTGGACTGAATGCCACTGAACTCCACGTTTTTAAAAATTATGAAAATGGTGAGTTTTATGTTATGTACTATATTACCACAATTAAAAAAAGCCGTTAAAACAAGGAAGGGCTATTAGTTACCAATGAAATCCCAATTAGGCCATGGAGAGATATTACTTTTTTCTTTAGAAACATGAGAAGGAAGAATGGAATGTATTATTAGTTAAAGAACATCTTTTCCCAAAAGAAATCAGTTCTACTAAGATAAACTTCAAATGACAAGGCATTTTGCAGTAAACAGTTATGGAGTGTGTTTTCTTACACTGGGGCTTCAATGGTGAAGTGTCCAAGAAGTGACACTCCAACTTTTAGGACTGAATTTGGCAACAGATGGGGGGTTCTTATTCATCAGAAATGATATTTTTCATTAAGTTAAGACAGGTGTGGGCAAAACTGTGGTAGAAGCTGTGGCCTCGTCAGTCTGCCCTCCCCGCCGCATGCCCTGAGGCAGCCTCTCCGGCCCGCCCTTCTCTGGGAAGGGAGAGCATCCCCGCGCCCGCGCCCGGCTCACCAGGAACTGCAGTTTGCCATTTCCAGGATCAAACTTGGTTTTTCTGAAGTTAGGTTTAGGGAAGCAACTTTACTCATTAAAATTTGAGAAGATTTTTACTTGGCAGTTTTGTTCAAATCCGGTATTTGGTATATTTAAAATATCTTTGTAAATTTTTACAAATAGTGTACAATTGTTATATTATAGAAATATGGTAATTGTTTCCACCGAACAACATACAGATGCTGCCAAGTCAGCTCGTGTGCCACACAAACGGATCGTTTTTGTTGTGTGATGTCCTGATCACTACAGCTAAGAAGTGGCTAATGTTGCCACAGGACTAGCCACCTGCTCTTTCCCCAGCACTTAGTATTTTAAAGCTGTTTGGGGCCCTCTGGTGCACTGAATGACACATTACCCGGAGAAGCATGACAGTTAAAGCCCATTTAAAATGCTCTGGAGCAGTGAAGAGTGCCCGCGTGAAGCAGCGGCCCGGGGCCTTGCCTGCTGGCCCTCCGGTACCTCTTGCTTCCTTGCCCACACCTCTGGGTTGTGACTTTCCAGCTCTCCCGCTGAAACATGGAGTCTCTCTGCCCAGCTTTTCCATTTGGACTGGCCTTTTAATTTGCCCCCACCGACAGAACGAGGCAGAAGTGATGGTTTTCCCAGCAGCAGACTCACAGAACCCAAGAATGGACTAACAGTTACCAAAGGGAAAGGGACTGGGGAGATGGGTGGGAAGGGAGGGATAAGAGGGTAAAAGGGGCATTACGATTGGCAGGCATAGGGTGGGGGGGCACGGAGGGGACTGTACAGCTCAGAGAAGACAAGTAGTGATTCTCATCTCACTACACTGATGGACAGTGACTGTAATAGGGTTGGTGGGGGGGACCTGATGAAGGGGGTAGTTTAATCATCACAATATTGCTCATGTAATTGTAGGTTAATGATACTAAAATAAAATAAATTGTAAAAAAAAAAATTGACAAGAAAAAAAAAAAAAAGAAGTGATGGTTTTCCAGTTCTGAGGTTAGGGCTCCAGAGGCTTTCGGTGCATCTCCTTGCAGCCGCCACACTGCAGCTGGGCTGCCGGGCGAGGAGAGGCCGCAGGGAGAGCCAGTTGTCCCAGCAGACGAAGCGTCCTAGGCCGGCCTGCAGCCAGCTGGTCCTCCAAACGGAGCACAGAGCCCAGCCAAGATCAGCAAAGCTGACTGTAGATGCATGAGTGCATCCAACGCAGATCAAAAGCACTTCCCAGCAGGCCTGCAGACGACAGAGCAAGAGCAAGTGCTCACGTGTATAAGCCACTGAGCGGGGGTGGGGCTGGTCCGTGAGGATTCTGATCAAAGTCCACTCTTTCTGTTTTTCAGCTATTTAGTCCCATGCATCTGCCCTCATAATAATGAAGAATGACTGTATAAAATACTCAACATAAAGGCATATACTACAGGACTTGAGGAGTCAGTCTATTCACTGCAATTTTCACCCTCATTTACCACGCTCTAGGAGACGGCAGATCCCCAAATGGGTGGGCACCATCTTACTCTCCTCGGTGTCTCCTGCACCAAGCACAGACCAGGGAACAGGGCCCTGCATAGGACCAGATAAGTAGATAAATGAATACACTTCTTCAAAATCAACTGTACCTATCATGCTTAATAAGTACAAGGCATTCTACTAAGTCCTTTAAGAACCTTGCAAAACACAGAGAAGACACATTTCCCCACTCTTTTGACTTAACATATCACTAAATTGCATGCAGTGGATATCTATGGCAGTTGCAAATATTTACACTTGTTTTGCATTAGTTGACCCTCTTATGTAAGTAAACCAAGGTTTAACTTTTTGAAACCATAACTAGTATTGTAAATTCAATCACGTCCTATGAATAATTAAAGCATACAATTACTTTTGAGTACTAAATGGCCCTTCAGTTAGTAGCTTGAGTATATTATTCTAGCTCAAAATTCAAGTAGCATTATCTATTGCAGATTCTTCTTATGATACATAATGATGACATTCTCCATCTTTCTACCTGAGCAATTGAAAAGTTTAATAGTCTTTGATGTGGCTGGTTATTTGAATAATTTTCCCAACTGGAACAATTAAAATCTACTTATTTGATGGTTTGTGTATTCTCGACTATTGTTTCAAATGCTTTGTTTCTGTGGAAACCTGATGAAAACGTAAGGAACTTTAAATCTATAATGAATCTGCAGAGAGCATTTGTTTTCCTTAATTATTGAGAGTATACAGCTGGATTATATGCAGCACGGTTTCTTTAACAAACTTTTAGGAATAAAGAGCTTGCCTGCTGTATGACTTCTCCTGTCCGGGAAGCTGCACAGCTGTCTGCTCGGTTTGAGCCTGGTGCCAGGACGGGGGTTTCTCAGCACCATGCCAGCCCCAGTGCCCGAGACCCCCACCAGGCTGCCTCCTGCCCTGCAGGGAGGACTGAACCACTTCAGCAGACACGAGTGAGCTATCAGCCGGAGGCTCTTTCTTCTCTGCCTGGCTAATGCTTGTCTGCCACCATTATGTCAGCTCAAGTCAGACGATTATGATTCCAAGTGCTGTCTAGGTTACACTGTCCTAAGGGTTATTCGTTATCCGTAGAGACTTCTCTTTGTGAGTTCCTTGTAGTGATGTCCTGACAGCCCCTCATCAAACAAGGGTGTGTGCATCTTGCTTTGTTTACACTGAAATGACAATACCTCATTATCTGAAAGAGAAGTATCTATTAATAGGAAAAGAACACTCAAATGGGATCAGGATGAATGTGTCGTTTCCAAAACAAACCTAAACTATCACATGAACAGATGTTAACACAGCTACAGGCATCCATTAATAACGATAATAATGAGGAAAGCACTGCGACGTGTGCCTTTGTAGAGTAAATAATTTCCCAGGATTGGCCAAGTGGCACCTTGATATGAGAAATCTCATTAATAGGCAGTCCAAAGCCTCCAGGCTGAGGAATATTTTATCACTCCAGAAAATGCTACAAGCTCTTATAATTCCTACTGCAGAAAGTGTTCTGAGTAAAAGTTTTACTACTTGAATTCTATGGTCTCAATAGCAGGAGCCTAATTCTACCCAAATCTGCCAGGTTTTTGCTAAAATCTTTATCCCTTCTATGGCCAAATTATAATGGTTAATATAGTGCTCTTTTGGGGGGTGGTCATGTTTTTAATACCTTATAGAAACAATGACTTAACAAAAAAGGTAAAAGGGCAAACCAGAGGCAACTGCCTCCCATCCCCCCCCCAACTCGACTGGCTTTGGAGTAGGTAACGGAGCTCCAAATTCTGGAGCTAATTCTGGAGATTCGAGAACTCACAACTTCCTTAAAACACAACCACATCAAATCAGATTTACTGGATGCCTACAATATGAAAAACACTCTTCTGGGTTTACTCTTAGGAGTACTCCCAGCTCATTTGGAAACCCCAACAACCGGCATAAAAACATGTTACCTATAGCCTGTACCACAGAAAATGAAAAACGTGGAGATAGGTTAAAAACACACCATTAGAAGAATATAAAGTAGGAAATCATTAGCATTCACACCATCATTACTGTCAAGAGCCATTGAGAGTGGCCTCAGGACGGCCCATGAGGCAGAATTGCTGCAGGGGCTTCTGGAATGGATCATACTCACGGCCTGGGACCGAGGAAACTGCACTGCTCAACATCTAGCTGGGGTCTGACTAGCGTGGAGAAGCCAGTTGTTTAACATACCTGAAATTTGAGGCAAGTCAAGAATTGCCCCTTTTTGGAAATGAGGTAAACAGGGTTCAACCATGCCAGTGGGATGAACAATGGTGAATGAATTAATGTAGTTTAAAACCCTCTCTCTGCTCAGAGGGACCCAAAACACGTGGGGAATTAGGAAGTCCTGCCTAGGTACTGTACTGAGCTAATATATATTTTTTAAAGGTAGTGGGAGGCACAGTCAGAAAGCAGCCTCGAGTCTAAGAGAAACAGGGCTGCTGCTCAGGTTTTTCTGGCTGAGGGAGACGAGGCTTCCCGGCCTCCAGGACATACCTGGGTGGTGGCGTCCTATAACCCAGCCTCACCTGCAGATCAGCTGACCTACCCATTCTCAGGGTGTCTGAGGTTTCTCAGTTAAGGTAATGAGGGTTTAAGATTTAGACTTCATGCAAAGCCTGGGGACACTTTGGATTATTAGGCTTTGTGTCTGTGGCTCCAAAAATTTGTTTAACTCTAAGCCTGTCCTAAGCAAGTCAGGTTCTAGAAAAAGGGGAACACCACCAGTGAGCTGAATAGTGCATTATACTGAGCATTTAGCCCAATAAGAAAACCCACATTCTCCATACCCAGGAACATAAACGGCATGACGCTTCTCAGAAACATGCTGTATACACAAGTATGTGTGAGTGTATGTGTGTGATTATGTCACTGGTCAGTTTCTGCAAGGAGTTTTTAGTCGCAAGGTATTTAGATTAACACAATCCTCTACTGTTCATTAACCATGTAAAATTAACCCTTTAAGATCATAAAGAATGAGGAAATCCTATTTTAGCCACATAAACAGCTAGTCCTGTTTGTGCAGCTGGACATAAGCAATCCCAAGACGCTGAAAAAAAGTATTGCCGGGGGAAGAAAAATAGCCCAACTATTGCTAAAATTATTTCACAATCTCGCTTGCTAAAATAATGCTACAACACCACCTTCCTAATTTCCCACTGGAAAAGAGATTTTCTGAGCAAGTTCAAAACAAATGGAAATCTAAACATTATTATTAATTCTTCAGACATGATATCTGATTGCACAGACTACAGAAGGTTACACGTGTAAGTGGCCACGGCTGAAATGTTTCCATCCTTTTGGTTTTCAATTTGTTAATATAGTAATTTTAATAAGAATGTATATGGTAACAATGAAGGAATTTGTAACAACCTGCTTCTACCAAGATCACTGAAATGAGAAACTGAAGACCAGCACTTACTTGGTCATTCACACAATCCAGCCTGAGCAGCCCCTCAGTTAGAGGGCAGTATTGGCTACATCTCCACGGGAGGAAAGGCTGTTCTAAGTTTTTGTGGCACAGATCTATCTGTGCAGGAGAAACCTGAACGAACGGTGCGGGCAGAGGCGCCGCCTCTTGCCCCTGTTCCTGCACACGCACTTGAGGTGAAGGCCAGTCAGTGTGACGTCCCCCTGTGGAGCTAAGAGGCAGGAAGAGCGACTAGACTAAAAAGACAGGAAAGGCTTTAGAATCGCAGAGTTTATTTGAGAATGATGACTTCTGAACATGCTCCAGTCTTACAAATGCAGAGATTTTGTTATGTTTGTTTGGCTTTTCTCTGTGAGAGTTCATTGGGGAGAAACTTAATCTTTACTTAGACTTGATATTCGAAAAGCCACATTAGAGCTGGAAAAGAAGTGGGTATCAAAGAGTGACTATTCTTCCTCTCACTCTTCTTCTTTGAAAATCATGGAAATACTCCATGGAAAATGCGAATTCATATTCTAAAGATATTAAAAAGTGAATCAGATCAAGGCTGAATGCCTCTTCGTGTTACTGGATATGCTAAAGGACAAACCCTTCAGACTGAGTAAGACCAGAATAAGTCTTCACTCCATCTCCTGGCCAAAAGGACAACCTGCTGCCCAAAGTTTATTAAAAGAATGGTCTGAACATCAGTCCATCCAATCTCCAAACATTCATCCAGTCACTGAACTGTCTCTCTGGATCAAGCCAGATAATAAAAAGAAAAGGTTACTTGTACTTTTCTGACCTCTATCGCCCCAACTCCACTACCCTGTACTTTGTCATTATGAGCCCAGATGGTGTAAGAATCTGTACAATACGAGCTTGTCCTGGTGGAAGGAACGGGGCTGAGGACCGTCTGCCGGTGTCTTTCAGAAGTGCTTCTGTGAGAGGCCCCGGGGCCAGAGAGTCCTCGCTCCTGAGTACCTGACTGGCTTCTGTCACCTGACTTCCTGAACCTTCTCCCCTCTGACTGACAGGAGGCTGGAAATGGATGGGATTGTTCAGTTTAAGAACTTTGCAGAAGTTTGTCATGGATTTATGTCTCTCTTGTCTTTCACCATAACTATTCCCTATCTCACCTTTGACCTGCTTTAAAAAAATCTATTTAATTCTATGTATGTGTATGTGTGCCTGTATATGCATATCTGTAAACACACATGTAAAAAGCTTCTTGGTTTTAACACATGCTCAAATTATTCTTTTTCTCTTTCTTTTAAAACGAACTTCATCATGTATTTTGCTTTTATTAAATAGGGTATGAGTAAGGACTTCAGATGCTAACATCAGTGCCTCTTTTACGTTCGTTAGTTAACAAGTGTGTACTGGGCACCCATCATGGCAAAGTACTATATGTGGAGCCGGGTATTCTTAGAGAAGGTGGGTTTCCAGTGCAGGGAAGTAGTTACCTGTTCCATGAACATGAATGGAATTTGGTGTGAATGAAGTAGCCTGAGAAAAGCAAAGCATCACGGGCTTCAGTAAAGCAGCAGAGGGGGATCAGGAAATGTACACGAAGGCTGTGGCGGTCCAGAAGGACGTGGATACTTAACGACTGAGACTTGTATTAGGACATGATATGGAAGTGCAGGAAGTTCAGGGAAGAAGCTGACAATACCAAAGGTATGCAAGATTATTTACAAAAGCCAAGATGGGTTCATCAATGGGTGAATGGAAGAAGTTGTGGAACGGTTATATAACAGAATATATATATGTAATGGAATATTATTCAGCCAGAAAAAATGAGGGCGTTCTATCATTTGCAACAACACGAACAGACACTGAAAGCATCATGCAAAGTGAAATAAGTCAGAGACATATACTGTATGATCTCACTTACATGTGGAATTAAAAAAAAAACAAAAAACAAAAAACAAAAATGGATATACCAAACTCACAGAAAAAGAGATCAGATTTGAGGTCACCTGGGGCAGGGGTTGGGAGAAGGCGGAGTTGGAGGAAGATGCTCAAAAGGTACAAACTTAGGGTTTTTGTATCACATCATGCTGTACACCTTAAGCCTTAGGCAGTGATGCACACCAATTATTCCTCAATAAAACTGAAAAAAGGTAGGCAAGATAATTATTCTATCTCCTTATAAATGTAAGTCAATTTACAGTTTTTAAGATATGTTAAGGCTGAAAAGCAGTAACATTAGGTTATTAAGAACAGTGGCTTATTATATATGCCTATTAAGACCCTGTACAAAATAACATCCAAATCCCAAGATGTTATCAATCTAGTAAATTACTTCCATTTAAAAAAATTCTTCAATAAGATGATGGGAAATTTTAATTGCTTCTATTGTACCTTTGATACAACTGTACTAAGATTGTGGCTCTGTTTCCTTCCACTGAATCCTGTGGGAAGACTTCCAACCCCACCTGCTCCCCTCACCTCTTCCACTGTTTGTCAGTTCAGGTGATCGCATTGATTCCTTCAGACGCGGAACTAACCCATGTCTGTGAATGACTTCCAGATCTGCATCTCAGCCCTAGGCTCCTACCTGTCTGTGAGGCCTTCTACCTCAGGTACAGGCCTTGCCTTGTTTACTGCGCTTCACTTTAAAGCACTTCGCAGATACTGTTTCTTACAGACTGAAGGTCTGAGGCAGCCCTGCATCCGGCAAGGCTATTGGTGACATTTTCCAGACAGCATTTGGTCACTTTGTGGGTTTGTGTCACATTTTGGTAATTCTCACAACATTTCAAGCTTTCTTTTTATTACATTTGTTCTGGTGATCTGTCATCTGAGATTATGACTCACTGAAAGCTCAGATGATGGCTAGCAATTTTAGCAATGAAGTGTTTTTTAATGAAGGTATGTACATTGTTGTTTTAAACATAATTCCATTGCACACTTAATAGACTACGGTACAGTGTGCACACAACTTTGATATGCGGTGGGAAACCAAAACATTCATCTGACTCACTTTATTGCAGCAGTTGGAACCCAGTCCACAATATCTCTGACAAATGCCTGCGTTTCTGTATCCTGCCATTCCTCTGGTCGCCCACATTGGTGGCATCTCCTCGGCCCTGAAACCTCTCTGCATCCACTCCCCTAGAGATTTCTCTTGGGTTCTTTCCAATCTATCATGCACAGTACCAGGTGCAATGAGCAGTTAATGCCAGTCCGCACTCCGTTTGCCAAGCCGTGCACCCTGCTGAGGGGCAGCATCCACTTAGAGGAAGGGCCAGCCACCCTTTTTTCCACAGAAAGGCATGATTTGCTCACTTGGCTCCATGTCCATCTTGAGGAGCAGCTTCAAATAACACACACAAAGTCTCTATCCTTTGTGTGTGTGTGTGTGTACACCTTTGCCAGATTATCCAATACAGATGTTAAAAATTAATGACTAGTTTGCTTTATGCTGATGAAGATTCTCACCCAAACTCCACTGGTAGGCAAGCCCCTCTACAATGACTTCACCCCACCTATCCTGCCTGTGGACACACCGCTCTCCTACACACAGTCTGGGCTCCAGCCAGGACCTCTCAGGCCTCTGGAGAGAGAATTCCGGGTGTCATGTCTTTGCATTTGTTCTCCATTTCAGCACTTTAAGGGGGCTGTTCGCTGTTCCATGGCTCCGGGGCTTCTGGGGAGAAGTCAGTCTCTGACCCCATTGCTGCTCCGTTGGCTGCTTTCAAAGTTTCTTTACTTTTGGTTTTCAACACTTTAACTGTGATGTGCTTAGGAGTGACTTTCCTTGTAACTGGTAGGGGTTTACTGAGCTTCTGGAATCTGTGAATTTACATGTTTCATTACATTTAGAAAATTACAGACATTATTTCTTCAAGGACATTTTCTGCCCTCTTCTCTTTCTCCTTCCCTTTTAAGACTCCAGTGACACAGGTTGACTTTTGGTATCATTTCTGATGTATGAGGCTTTATCGTTCTTCTTTTCCCCTCGATCTTCCCCTGTTTTTTAGATTGCATAATTTCTATTGATCTATCTTCAAGTTCATGGATTCTCGTGTCAACTACAATTTGGTATATTAAGGCCATACAGTGAACTTTAAAATTTTCAGGTCTAGAGTTTTTAACTTTTAGAGTTTCCATTTTGTTCTTTTCTTATAGTTTCAATTTCTCTGCTAAGATTTCCTATTTGCTCCTTACTAGTATATCTTCCTTTATAGTCTCGAGTATAGATATAAAAGCTACTTTAAAATCCTTGCCTCTAATTCTAACATCTATGTCATCTCAGGGTAAGTTTCTGGTGGTTACCTTTTCTCTTTGAAACTGGGTCACATTTTCCTATGTCTGCATATACCTACTAATTCTGGATTTTATTCTGGATATTGTGAATGATATGTTGAGAAGACTTAGGATTCTCTCATATCCCATCAAAATATATTGATTTTTTGTTGTTGTTGCTACTTCAGCAGGTTATTGGCTAGTTTCAAGCTCCAAATGCTGGCTCCTGTGTGATGGGCAGTAACTTAAAATCTCTGTTCGTTGTGTCAACCTTAGCCATGCACGTGTAGTCTGCAGGTTAGCCCAAGACCTGGGCAGAGTTTCTGTGAGGAGCTTTGGGCTCTTCCTCTGTGGTTCTCTCCTCCCCATGACTTCTCTTATTTTCCAGCTACTGTGGTCACTCTTTACTGGTTCTTCAGACCAGGGATACTGAAGGTTTCTACTGAGTTCTATCTAGATGCTCCAAATCAGGCCAATGTGATTTGCTCTCAGGAAAAAACTATAAAAATAAGAAATTCACCATTGTCAATCCTTTATACCATGTGTTCACTGTGCGCCACTGTCTCTCTGCTTTTGGCTGCTTGGCAGTGCCTTCCAGGTATTTATTTTGTTATATTTTGTCCAGAGACAGTTGTGGTCTACAATGGATTGGTCAGATAGGAGCTACGCTGTCACTGACAGAAGTAGAACCCTCCTGAGTCTTCAATTCTCTGAATATACTCTGTAGTTTCCTTCCTCTGTGTTTTTCATAAAAACATAAAATCTCAGAGGAGGAAGAGATCACGATGATTCCACTTATGAAGGCTTGTTCTTAGGACACCCCAACACCCCCCTCTCATGCTCCCCACTTCTTTCCCTGCCCCAGCAGAATCTACACCCCTCCCGCCTTCAAGGTCCAGGTCCTCTGGTTGCACACAGCATTCTGGTCATCCTGATCCTGTAGTACGTACAAAGTACAGTCTGCTTCACATCCTAGTGATCTGGGCAGTGATCACATTTTCTCTTCTAAATTAGGATTGTATAAGCATGGAGAGTGACTCACTCATCCTGGTACCCCCTAGGGCACCCAGACCTGTGTCAGTTTTCCACTAAGTACTCAGGAAACATCTGTTGAATGACTAGGAAGAAATGCCATAAAATATAAAAGGGAATGGCCCTGTTGCCCTGCACAAAAGGTACCTAAAATATTTGGCATGTTGGTTTCCTTCCTGAAAGGAGGACATTCCCAAGAGGAAATACTATTTGCTGACCCCTGGCACATGCTAGTGGAAGTTAAGGCCTTTCCAAGACTGCACTGCCCCATTCACCTTATAAAACCTTACTATAGGTGCCCTACTCCTGCTCAAAACCTAAAATGGCTCTCTGCGGAGAGATCTGTCTAGGATGGCAGATCTGAGGTTTTTTATACTCATTTCCCTTCTCTCTCCAACATGCACTCTGCTCTCATGAGGCGGGTATCTTCTCTTCCTCCTGAAATGCTCAGTGCTTGGCTTCAGTCATGATGAGACACTTTCACTCTGCTCATTTAAACTCTACTTGCCTTTCAAGGTCAAGAGCAACATCTCTTGTCTTTTCAGAGTCTTCCCAATCCTTTCTATCCTTACTTTTAACTCCTGATGTGCTCAAAAATGTCTTCAGTTAGTGAGCACAGCTCTTTAAATAGACTACTGCACAGAAGGAGCTGATTACATCATGAATTTTACAGAGCCTCTGAGTAAGGACTGGGATTCCTGTCTTGACCCAGTCGGGCCTCTTTCTACACCACTCCACTGCCTGATATTTGGTTCATGTTATTTCCTACACTAAGGTGTAACTTCTTTGAAATAAACTTCTTCTATGCTCCTAACATAGGGCATACAGATATGGAAACCCTCGAGAAACAGCGGCTGACCACTGAGTGTAACAATCGTGGTTGGGGAGAAAGAGAAGCTTACACAACATATTTCTTGATTAACAACAAAAGACAGAAGAGTTAAGTCATATTTGACCCTAAACTACATGGGATTTTTATAATTTCTTGATATTATAGCTAATTTTTAGTTTCTTCTCAAAATGTTTGGCCTGACCCAATAATATCTTCACCAAATGACATTAGGGAACACAAATACTGTAGTCTAACAATTCTCAGACTTTAAAAATATATATCAAAATAATAACATATCAAATGGGATATAGCTTATTAAATATCTGAATTAGTAATGAGGCAACTGATCTAATCTAGAGAGAAGTATACCAAATAATGTACTTTATGGGTGGAACAGAAAATTTTGAAAATTACAAATTAAAGAATTACTTAATAAAAATCTATTCACAATAAAAACCCGAGCCAGCCAGTAAGTAAGCATTAGAAAAGCCATCAGTGTGAAAGGTATTTTAAAAAATCAAGTAAGTAGGACTTGCAAGATGGCAGCATGAGAGGTGAGATGGAGAGCTCCTCCCAAAACCACAAATTGTACAAAAATATAGTTAATTAACACAACTAACCTTAAAACAGCAACAAGAAAGAAGGCTGAACCGGACTGTAAACAGACCTCACGAACAGAGCAGACTTCACGAAACAGGGTAACATAAGAAAGCCTTAATCTGGCGTAACCCAAGCCCTCCCCCAACCCCAGGTCACTGGCGGGAGGAAGAGAAACGGAGCGGGGAGGAGGTGGAAGACTGGGACTGCTGAGCGCCTAGCCCTGGAGATCTGGTTTGTGAGCAGAATCCTAGTGTGTGGTGCTCTGGACGTTGGGGAGCTCGGACAGGTGGAGTGCTTGAGAAATTGACATTCCGGCTGTTTGTGGAGGACGGGATCCACACCCGGCCGCCCTGTGTCAGAGGAAAGGCAGGCAGTCTGAGAGGCTTCCTCGCAGCCAGAGGGCTGCTGCGGGGTTTGCACAGAGCTCGCTGTGTGGGAGAAGGGAAAGCTGGACAAGGTTGCCTGGATGTGCTCTGCCTAGCTGGCTGGGAACTTTTGAGGAGCTTCAGGTGCTCCATCTCCCTGACTTCCTACTCAGCTCCGAGGCCCCCCACTGTGACACCCAGCCTGCCTAGACTTCCTACTGGCCTGCAGGCACCTGCTTGCAAACCTGCAGTCACTGCGCAGGCATCAGGCCAGCCAGAGGGAGGCTCTGCCTATAACACCTAGAGACACAAAGCACAGAAGATTACCCGTCTGTGCTTGGCCCACTGGCTCTGACACTGGAGACAGGCACTGCAGACAGGAAGCAGGAAACAGATCCTTCCTACCAGCAGGTACCAACTCTGCTCCCCTATGATCCCCAACCTCACTCTAGGGACTGAGCAGCTTCAGAGACTGTAGTTTCTGCACACTAGTGGGCACCACAGAGAAATATGAAAGAACAAAAGAACATGGTTAAGACCAAAACCCCACAAACCCCAGAAAGAGGGCCAAATGAAACCAAATTCACCAATCTTCCTGAAAGAGAGTTCAAAATAAAAATTATAAACATGCTTATGGAGGTACCAAAAAATATTCAAGAACTCAGGAATGAATTTAAGTTGGAGATTCAATCATTAAGAAATTCCATATCTGAAATGCAACATACAATGGAGGGATTTAAAAGCAGATCAGATGCAGTCAAAGAGACAGTAAATGGCATGGAAATTAGAGAAGAGAAATAGAAAGAAGCTGAGGCACAGAGAGAAAAAAGGATCTCTAAGAATGAAAGAATATTGAGAGAACTGTGTGCCAACCCAAACGCAACAATATGCGCATTATAGGGGTACCAGAAGAAGAAGAGAGAAAAGAAGGGATAGAAAGTGTCATTGAGGAGGTAATTGAGGAAGGAGATAGTCTCTCAAGCCATGGAGGTGCACAGATCTCCCAATACAAAGGACCCAAGGAAGACAACATCAAGACATATAATAATTAAAATAGCAAAGATCAAGGATAAAGACAGACTTTTAAAAGCAGCTAGAGAGAGAAAAAAGATCACATTCAAAGGAAAACCCATCAGGCTATCACCAGACTTCTCAACAGAAACCTTACAGGCCAGAAGGGAGTATCATGATATATTTAATGCAATGAAGCAGAAGGGCCTTGAACCAAGAATACTTTACCCGGCAAGGTTATCATTTAAATTTGAAGGAGGCATTAAACAATTTTCAGAAAAGCAAAAGTTGGGAGAATTTACCTCTCACAAACCACATCTACAGTGCATTTTGGAGGGAATCCTACAGATGGAAGTATTCCTAAGGCTAAACAAATGTCATCGAAGGGAAGACAAAGAGTACAGAATATGATTCATAACATACAAAGAGTGGAGGAGGAAGAAAAAGGAGGGGAAACAATAACCTTTACGTTGTGTTTGTAATAGTATACGAAGTAAATTAAATTAGACTGTTAGATAGTAAGGGAATTGCCCTTGAACCTTTGGTAACCACAAATCTAAAGCCTGCAATGGCAATAAGTACCTACCTATAGATAATCACCCTAAATGTAAATGGTCTGAATGTACCAATCAAAAGACACAGAGTTAACTGAATGGATAAAAAAAAACAAGACTCATCAAGATGCTGCCTAAAAGAGAGTCACTTCAAACCCAAAGATATACACAGACTGAAAATGATATTTCATGCAACTAATAGGGAGAAAAAAGCAGGAGTTGCAGTACTTGTATCATACAAAATAGACTTCAAAACAAAGAAAGTAGCAAGAGATAAAGAAGGACATTACTTAATGATAAAGGGGTCAGTCCAACAATAGGATATAACCATTATAAATATATATGCACCCAACACAGGAGCAACAACATATGTGAAACAAATACTAACAGAATTAAAAGGGGAAATAGAATGCAATGCATTCATTTTAGGAGACTTCAACACACCAGTCACTCCAAAGGACAGGTCAACCAGACACAAAATAAGTAAAGACACAGAGGCACTGAACAACATATTAGAACAGATGGACCTAACAGACATCTACAGAATACTCCATCCAAAAGCAAAAGGATACATATTCATCTCAAGTGCACATGGAACATTTTCCAGAATTGATCATATATTAGGCCACAAAAAGAATCTCAGTAAATTGAAAAAGACTGAAATTGTACCAACCAGCTTCTCAGATCACAAAGGTATGAAACTAGAAATAAACTATACAAAGAAAACAAAAAAGCCCACAAACACATGGAGGCTTAATAACATGCTCCTAAATAATCAATGGATCAATGACCAAATATAAACAGAGATCAAGCAGTATATGGAGACAAATGACAACAATAATTCAACACCACAAAATCTGTGGGATGCAGCAAAGGCCATGCTAAGAGGGAAATAGAGTGCAATACAGGCCTACCTCAGGAAAGAAGAACAATCCCAAATGAACAGTCTAAATTCACAATTAATGAATTAGAAAAGGAAGAACAAATGAGGCCCAAAGTCAGTAGAAGGAGGGACATAATAAAGATTAAAGCAGAAATAAATAAAATTGAGAGGAATAAAAGAATAGAAAGAATCAATGAAAGCAGGAGCTGGTTCTTTGAGAAAATAAACAAAATAGATAACTCCTTAGCTGGACTTATCCACAAAAAAAGAGAGTCTACACAAATAAACAGAATCATAAATGAGAAAGGACAAAATCACTATGGACACCACAGAAATACAAAGAATTATGAGAGGATACTATAAAGAATTATATGGTAACAAACTGGATAACCTAGAAGAAATGGACAACTTTCTAGAAAAATACAACCTTCCAAGGCTGACCCAGGAAGAAACAGGAAATCTGAACAGACCAATTACCAGCAAAGAAATTGAACTGGTAATCAAAAAACTCCTTAAGAATAAAATACCTGGACCAGATGGTTTCACAGCTGAATTTTATCAAACATTTAGTGAAGACCTAATACTCATCCTCCTTAAAATTTTCTAAAAAGTAGAAGAGGAGGGAATACTCCCAAACTCATTCTACGAGGCCAACATAACTCTAATACCAAAACCGGGCAAAGACCCCACAAAAAAAGAAAATTACAAATCAATATCCCTAATGAACATGGATGTAAAAACACTCAACAAAATATTAGGAAACCGAATTCAAAAATACATCAAAAATATCATCCATCACGATCAAGTGGGATTCTTCTCAGGGATGCAAGGATAGTACAACATTCAAAAATCCATCAACATCATCCATTACATGAATAAAAAGAAGAACAAAAACCAGATGATCATCTCCATAGATGCTGAAAAAGCATTTGACAAAATTCAACAACCATTCATGATAAAAACTCTCAACAAAATGGATATAGAGGGCAAGTACCTCAACATAATAAAGGCCATATATGACAAACGCACAGCCAATATTATACTTAACAGTGAGAAGCTGAAAACTTTTCCTTTAAGATCGGGAACAAGACAAGGATACCCCCCTCCCCACTTTTATTCAACATAATTCTGGAGGTCCTAGCCACAGCAGTCAGACAACACAAAGAAATAAAAGGCATCCAGATTGGTAAGGAAGAACTCAAACTGTCCCTGTTTGCAGATGACATGATATTGTACATAAAAACCCTAAAGAATACACTCCAAAACTACTAGAACTAATATCTGAATTCAGCAAAGTTGCAGGATACAAAATTCATACACAGAAATCTGTTGCATTCCTATACCCTAATGATGAACTAGCAGCAAGAGAAATCAGGAAAACAATTCCATTCACAATTGCATCCAAGTGAATAAAATACCTAGGAATAAATCTAACCAAGGAAGTGAAATACCTATACCCTGAAAACTACAAGACACTCTTAAGAGAAATTAAAGAGGACACTAATAAATGGAAATTCATCCCATGCTCTTGGTTAGGAAGAATTAATACTGTCAAAATGGCCATCGTGCCTAAAGTAATCTACAGATTCAATGTAATCCCAATCAAAATACCTAGAGCATTCTTCAGTGAACTAGAGCAAATAGTTCTAAAATTCATATGGAACCACAAAAGACCCCGAATAGCCAAAGCAATATTGAGAAGGAAGAATAAGGCAGGGGGAATTACACTCCCTGACTTTAAGCTCTACTACAAAGTGACAGTAATCAAGACAATTTGGTACTGGCACAAGAAAAGACCCATAGACCAGTGGATCAGAACAGAGAGCCCAGATATAAACCCAAGCATATATGGTCAATTAATATATGATAAAGGAGCCATGGATACACAATGGGGAAATGACAGCATCTTCAACAGCTGGTGTTGGCAAAACTGGACAGCTACATGTAAGAGAATGAAACTGGATTACTATCTAATCCCATACACAAAAGTAAACTCAAAATGGATCAAAGATCTGAATGTTAAGTCATGAAACCACAAAACTCTTAGAAAAAAGTATAGGCAAAAATATCTTGGACATAAACATGAACAACTTCTTCATGAACATATCTCCCTGGGCAAGGGAAACAAAAGGAAAAATGAAAAAGTGGGACTAAATCAAACTAAAAGCCTTCTGTACAGCAAAGGATACCATCAGTAGAACAAAAAGACATCCTACAGTATGAAAAGGAGAATATATTCATAAATGACATATCCAATAAGAGGTTGACATCCAAATTATATAAAAAGCTCATGCACCTCAACAAACAAGAGGCAAATAAGCCAATTTAAAAATGGGCAGAGGAGCTGAACAGACACTTCTCCAAAGAAGAAATTCAGATGGCCAACAGGCACATGAGAAGATGCTCCATGTCACTAGTCATCAGAGAAATGCAAATTAAAACCACAATGAGATATCACCTCACACAAGTTAGGATGGCCACCATCCAAAAGACAAACAATAACAAATGTTGGCGAGGATGTGGAGAAAGGGGAACCCTCCTACATTGCTGGTGGGAATGTAAATAAGTACAACCATTGTGGAAAGCAGTATGGAGGTTCCTCAAAAAACTCAAAATAGAAATACCATTTGACCCAGGAATTCCACTCCTAGGAATTTACCCTAAAAATGTAGCAGCCCAGTTTGAAAAAGACATATGCACCCCTATGTTTATCGCAGAACTATTTACAATAGCCAAGAAATGGAAGCAACCTAAGTGTCCATCAGTAGATGAATGGATAAAGAAGATGTGGTACATATACACAATGGAATATTATTCAGCCATAAGAAGAAAACAAATCCTTCCATTTGTAACAACATGGATGGAGCTGGAGGGTATTATGCTCAGTGAAATAAGCAAGGCAGAGAAAGACAAGTATCAAATGACTTCACTCATATGTGGAGTATAAGAACAAAGAAAAAACTGAAGGAACAAAACAGCAGCAGACTCACAGAACCCAAGAATGGACTAACAGTTACCAAAGGGAAAGGGACTGGGGAAGAGGGGTGGGAAGGGAGGGATAAGGGGGAAAAAGGGCTATTACAATTAGCACACATAATGTAGCAGGTGTAGGGTGAAGTAGGGGGATACAGGGAAGGCAGTATAACACTCAGAAGACAAGTAGTGATTCTATAACATCCTACTACACTGATGGACAGTGAATGCAATGGGGTATGTGGTGGGGACTTGATAATAGAGGGAGTCTAGTAACCATAATGTTGCTCATGTAATTGTATATTAATAATAGTAAAAAAAATCAAGTAAGTACCTTGAGAGTCAGATTGACTGGTTGGTTTAGATTTTCTCAACACTTTATCATTCATTTTATCATAGAGGTCCTCTGTTTAGAAAACATCCCAGTTATTATATAGAGCTGTGATACATCTGTTATTTAATCCAAGTGAGATCACTTAAAAACAAATTCTAATTTTAAAAAGTTAATAGCCACTTTAACGTTTACAATTCATAGTTCTTAATCATTGTCTGAGTTGGTAAATGACACATTCCTCCCCAAACATTAAATACTAGTTTGTCATATTAGAGTAGAAGTGATCTTAAAAGGAACACAGGAGTTTGTCTACTACTAGATCTGATCCTCAAGATAATTTGGCTCCTAAGCCAGAGAACATACTGAATGTGCGCCGTGCTTAGCACACCTATTCTTCCCAGGGGACCCTCAGCTATTCCTGAGGCACTTTCTCCCTATTACAGGGACCAGACAGGTGTTTAAACCATTTAAGTTAGCAGCACAATATAAAAATAGCCACAGAAAATGAAAGCAAGTTTTCTCCCCCAGAGAAGCTTCAGGCAGCTGGGTCTGACAGGTCCACGGCTTACAGAGTTTAAAGTCTGCAGCCATGTACCGCATCTCCAAGGAGCTGTTCTTGCCCTAGTTTCAGGGCTACTGGACTGCTCAGGCTCAGAATGTGTCCTGTAGCAGAAAACATGGCATGTAAAGAAAACAGGAAGGTGTTCTCTCCACTCAGTCTCTCTTCATTCCTTCTGATTCTCCTTCACACCCACTGCCTAACTGGCTGCAGGTTTCAAATTTCTAATTTAGGCCCTCTTTTACGGGCATTCCTCTAAATCTTTCTTTTTTTCTTTCAAAATGGTAAAACACACACATTAACAGCTTTTAACCCAATACATAGTTATTTTTTTGGAAGATGCAAATTATCATCAGCTATTAGTAAAACCCAGTCCTACAGTCCAATCGCCAATCTTGCTTTACCTTAAAAAATTAAAGGAACGCTTATAAAAATACATCACTTTAAGCCCATTTGGGGAAAACACGGATTATAATAGCTATGAACTAAATTCCTTGGATAAACAATGAACAAACTATTTATTTTTGGCATAACTTTCTTGACAAAATTTTAGGATAAAAAATACATCCCGCACTTCATAACTTAGTTGTTCAATTACACAGAAAATGATTTTTACAAAATATGTAAGGATTTCATCAATTTTTTCACAATCCTCTTTATTCACAAATATGTCAATTACTTTTCCAAAAAAGTTTTTATGGTGCCATTTAAGCTTGTTGGTTTTTCTCTACTTTAAGGTGGCCAATTTGGCCAATCGTCATTTGTTAGTGGCTTAACATGATGGATTTGCTTTTTATCTATATTGTAATTGTAGGATGTCTGTATAAGAGTAGCACAGAATGAGTGACCAATGACGTTTTTGATGTGATGCGTGGCCTTAGGCACTGGCCTTAAGCTGTGAGGGAGGTCTGGGGAAAGGCTACATTCTTAAGTGGTGACTATTTTCTTATGATATTTTGCATTTCTTTGCAACTTTGTATCTGTGGTGATTGAGACACTGAATAATTGCATGAAGAGGACTCTTGAAATTGAGGAGGTAGCCCAAAACTCTGAATTATAATGTCCTCATGAGTCAGATTTTAATGTCAAAAGCCATTCAGTGAAACGAAAAGCACACCCAACCCAAGGTAAAGAGGCCAGATGCACGTCTGCAGCAGCCCCAGCTCTGGATCACCTGTTCTAGTTTTCTGGGAGGCTCTTGATGCTTGAGACACATCCAGCCCCCCTCTTGACACCATCGTGAAGTGAAACCTTTGGCAAGGAGTTGTATGGGTCACGAGTCTGTAATGATTATTTTTGGTCCATGCCTCCTTTCAAGGAAAAAAATAATATATTTATAGACTTATATGTTAGGTAAAAACTTACCTATTTTCATAGGTAAAAGAGGGTTTTGACTGGAAGCTCGTGGTGTGTGCCACAGGTAAAACTAAAAAGGCGAGGGGCCTCCCCCTCTTCTATCCCACCTCCCCTCTCTGCCCCCACATTGCCTCAGGTATGGAACTCCTCAGGTTAACATCTAGCCTGGTATCTCTGGATTCCCTTTCTTTACAAAACAATAATCCCACACTGTCACGCTCAGAGCAGCAGGACACAGCTCCCGACCCCTCGGTCCTCCTGAATGCTGTTCAGGGCATCTGCCTAC
>JAQQAC010018242.1:0-19118 GCA_029783875.1 Phataginus tricuspis | reverse complement strand
CACTTAAAATTAGATGTGCAAAATTCCTTCTAGTAAGCTAAATCTGAGTTTATCATTGTGGATAAAACTACAATATTTCAAGGGGCATTACGATTGGCAGACATAGGGTGGGGGGGCACGGGGGGGACTGTACAGCTCAGAGAAGACAAGTAGTGATTCTCATCTCACTACGCTGATGGACAGTGACTGTGGTGGGGTTGGTGGGGGGGACCTGGTGAAGGGGGGAGTTCAATCATCACGGTATTGCTCATGTAATTGTAGGTTAATGATACTAAAATAAAATAAATTATTAAAAAAAATAAAAAATAAGTTCCAGATGGAAAAAAAAAAAAAAACTACAATATTTCCAGAATCACTGGCCTTAGTGCATCTCCGTATCAATGGGTATTTCCAAAGGGTGGAGAGTAGTCCATCTCCATATCAATAGATAATCACAAGGGTGAGTGAGGGCATATCTGGCCCAGAGAGGTTGGGTGGGGCCCCTTTTTCTCCAGCTGGGTCTAGAGAGACCCCAGCAAGAAGAAAAAGACCACAGGTTGTAAGCAATAAACGTGTTTCTCCCACTTTATTTCTCCCATTGCACTGATTTCAGTTCAAAGGCATTTGCCCTGGGTTTTCCCCCTGTAGTTACAATCATTAGCAAGTTCATTAACATCCACCTTCTTTTCCAAACCTTAATTTCTCCCTTCCATGCCATTCCCTCAGCTGGAGGCTGGGGGAGGGGGGAGGGGGGGTGAATCTGGTGCAGCTCCCCTCCCTCAAGGATCTAGAAGCTTAGAAAGTACTCTTTCTGATGTCCATGCTCATTGGATTTTCTCATAATGCACAATAAAATCCATGCTTCTTTCCAAAAAACAGAAAATTCATATTTAATGACTACATCCTTCATGCATATTTGGTATCCCTCCCTGCAATGCTGCTGCCTTAGGGAAGGATATAAATCCTTGCCCTCCTGAGCTCAGGAGTGAGCACGTGCCTTGCTTAAGCCAAGGTAATGTGAGTATAATTAATACCTGCCACTTGCATAAAGAAACCTTAAAAGTGGGCATGTATTACACCATGTTTCCTGTTCCCACTGCCATGACTTCCAGCAATGTTCCAGGTAGGTGATGCTCTGTCAGCTGGTCCCAGAGAGATGTGGAGAAATGCTATGGCCCACCCACAGTGACTGTGCAGAATGAGTAAGAATTAAACATCTTGATGGCAGGCATTGATATTTTAACAATATTTGTTACTATAGCATAACTTGACTTATCCTGATTAACACAACAGAGAAATTAAGAAGGGAGAAGATAACCATAATTCTGCCACCCAGGAGCAATCACAGTTTATACCGGTCTTATACACTTCTATTAAAGTTCTTCTTTCTCCCTCAACCCTCTGTATTTTCTTCCCTCTGACATTACACTGGTGACTATGTATTTCTGTGATTATATATCTACAGTTCTTTAACTGTAAATCAATTATAAAAGGGTGTCGATAGAATGTAGATCATCACGGACTACAGGTGGAGGGGTAGACAGATAGGAGATGTATAAGAGTGGCCAATGCTTCCTCACTCCAGTATCCTTGGGTCCCTCATACATCACACCCACTGGCCTCAGTCTATCCCTCCTGAATTTTCATCAGGAGGTGGTACTTATGCACCCACGAGTGCAAGCCTGCTCCAGGGAAAGAACCCTTTGTGTTCTTCCTTCCCGACACATGGCTGCCGATCCTGCAGACGTCCTTGTGAGTGATGAGTACTTATGAAAACTGCCACTTCAGTTAAAAGATAAGAGCTCCAGCCTAAATTAATTGGGCTAAAGGGGAAAAAAGATCCACTTGCATTATAGAAAATAAATAAAGAGCAGAGGTTGTCCTTGTTCAGCACCACAGAAAAGGACTCTTGAGTTCCAGATTTGGTGAAGGGACACACCGCAAAACCATTTCTAAACCAACGTCTTTGAAAACACGTTTGCCATCCTGAGTCACCAGGGGCTAAGAGCAGGTTTAAATGGAATATCACTAAAGTGGGCTGCTGGGCTGCCCCAAGTTAAAGGACCAGCTCTGCTTTCACTCAACTCCCCCGAGACCCGCAGGACCCGTGAGGAGCTGCACCCCTTGACCTCATGTTACAACGCTGCAACCTTGCCGTGGTCTGAGACGGGGATGACACCTTCCAGCCACTGTGACTGACACTTCTTCACACTCCTGGGGCTGATGGGGAGACAGGTTGGCCAGTATTCACGAGGAATCATTGACTAGGTTGTTTAGAGGCTTGCTTTTCCCTGACCTACTGCCCCATTGTCTTTACTTTAAATGTCTCTTCATATTGCCCAGGATGAACCATGACGGTAAGTAAACCTGCGTGGGTGAGAAGCTAGCTCAAGTCTGAGAGCTGCTTCCTTTGTGTGCACAGGAAATGAAAACAGTTCCTGTTTGGGGCCAACCAGGGTGGGCAATTGAGCATGTGTGCCTGATTAGCTAGAGGGCTCCTAAGACATGCCTCATGCCAGCTGTAGACCACTCTTCTCGAAGGTGATTCCAACAAAATGTTGTGGCTTTCTCAGACCTCAGTTTCCTTCAGGGCAGTACATACAGAGCTATGTCTAGCCTCAGTCACAAAGGGCAGCAGAGTTACTTGAAGCCCTATGTTTCAGGATACACTGGGGACTGATGCATTTCCTGCGAGTAGTTTTAGTTCAAGAAGCAGAAGAAACAGGCCAGGTGGAAACCATTTTTTCCAGTGAGCCATAGTGGTAAATGCAGCAACAGAGGACTTATAGACTCACAGAAAAGGCTGTGTACCAGACCCTCAATGGAACAGAAAGCTCCTTTAGTAATATCCAAAATGTCATTAAGTATTTTATCTGTAAAAGAAATACAGGGTAGAGGGACAAATATGTTGTCATTTGCTTGGCCTTGAGATAAGCAGATGCCCTAAAGTTGGCTGGGGAAGTGTGTGCAGAGTGACATTATTTTGGTGTGATCCATAGTGTATTCTCCATTTTCCTTAGTTTGCTGTGTCCGTACAGTCCATCAGCATCTAAACACTCCATGCTAGTTCATCAAATAAAGGAAAAACATCAACAGAAAGAGAAAAACAAGGAGTGTTTTTCTGATTTCAGGGCTTCACAATTCATGGTCCTCATGGGGACAAAAAGGTGATTACATAACACTATAGAGAGCACAGAAAGTTTTGGGAAATGTGGATGCATCGGAACTCACACACATCCCTACACCCACAGTCCACCCAAAAGATCAAAGATTCCCATACTGGGCTGGTGGAATGGCGACAAGGCATGCAGGAAGGATGAGGGTCCCTGGAACATGGGTTCTCCTCCTGGTGAGAAACAGTGGGAACATCAGATAACTTTGGGGTGTTTTAGGGCAGCAGGTCAGAGCACTGCTTTCCCAGTTTGAGCCCAGGGAAATAATCAAACTCCAACTTAGAAATGAAAATGACTTTCTAGACAGAAAGATGGTGGCAGGGAGGTGACAAGAGAGAGCAGGGCCTGGAGAGCTTGTGTCTGGGAGCAGGTAGGGGCTCCAGAGTGGCCCTGCCCAGCCTGTGACAGGACACCAGAGGGAAGCCATGGCAGCCAGGTGGGCATCTCTTCAAGGCCCTGCCCCCAACACCCAGGTGATGAACTAGCCCTTCTCTCAGAATTTAGAGACATGAAGGAACCCCACAGCATCTGAGATGTGCAGCAAATGGAGACTGAGTAGAAATTAAATTCATTTGCAGAAAATTAAATAAGCAGCATTTGTTTGTACATTTGCATTTATAGCCTGAAATTCTACACATTTTTTTTGTATACACATAAGGGCATATGAATCCACCTCTATGTCTTATGAGCACACACATGCACAACTGGGCAAGTATATAAACCTACACACATTAATTAGAGGGAGACAGAGGGGACAAGAAGGTATGAAGATCAGAAGTTTACAAATAGAGGGAAGGGAGGTTCGCAAGCATTCTCTTTCCCCCACATTTCCACTGTGGTTACAGAAACGAAGAGCATCCTGTCCACACAGGGTTTACTCATATGCAACTGACCCAGAGGCCGGACACAGCAAATGAGCAAGCCAAGAAAGTAATTACTCATATCCAACATCTGCAGCCCTATTAATGTGCATTTTTTCTGGGATGCTACAAACCTTTCCCATCACTGTCCATATGAAATGGAGCAGGCACAGAAGGAGGCTACAAATGCTTTTTTCTTTCCCCAAGGATGATTTTTCTTTTCCCAAGAGGGAGGCCTAATGTGTTCAAAGGGAGCCACTGTTTGCAATCCCTTAATCAAGGTTCTAGCATGTCACACGTCACTCTTGGACCTGGTGACAGAGAAAGGGTTTAGCAGCAATGGCAGTTTCCAGACAAGAGAATGGAAGTCAGCACTACTCCCCACTGGAACTCAACTGGACGATCAGCCCGGGGATTCCCTTTGCATGAATTAAGGGAAATGAAAGGAGAAGCCTCCTGTGGGAACACGGGAATGTTACCTGAAGGAGAGGCGAAGAGAACAATGGGGGAAACATGCATGTGAATTGCCTTGTAGATAGGGATTGGTCCCAAATCCACATCCAAGCCCACAGGGAGAAAGCCGGGACAGGGAGTGGGCTGCCCTGGGACCCATGAGTGAAGTCAGGTCACTTGTATGATGAGGAAGTTACAGAAGAAAGCCAGAGAGGCCGCAAGCTGTACATTAATCCTTGTGGCTGATGGTATCAACAGCTTCCTTCCACAAATGTGGTTTCCACCAAAGTAAAAGGGCACCTGGCCATCTAAGTTGCCCTATTAAATAGCTAATGAATCCATCCAGCCTCTGCCTTTAGCTGTGATTTCTAGGCTTGCCTGGACACCACTGGTATCCATGTGCTGAGGACAGCCTGTGGCCAGCACAGGGAGGGAGTGTAATTGGGTGGGAGGGCAGAAAAGAGGTAGCTGGGGGGCAAACTCCTGTCCTCTTTGAGATGGAAATGGAAACGTCACTATGTCTACCACACAAATAAGTACAATAGAAACATTGCTGATGAAATTCCAGCTAGATACTCATCCCTGAGACACGGCCTTTGTTAGGGAGGTTAGAAGTCTTAAAATGCCTTCCCCACATCGACCATCTGCTTCATGCATCCAGAGACCAGAGGGGCATTGTAATGAGGAATCATTTCTCACTGTGTGGTTTAATGTGGGGACTGGTGCCACCTAGAAGCCCCTTGAATTCTGGACACCAATAAAGTCTAACAGCTTCATTATCAAATGGGGCAGTGATTTAGCTTAGATTAATGGAAGATGAGAACAGATGATCTTTAACTTTATGATCAGATAACTTTATGATCTTTCTGCTGTATTTCATCTTTGAAAACACCCAACATTTAGGAATTCTTAAGTCTTGGTACCCAGCATGCTATCCACTTGGAGCACGCAGTAACAACCCGCGCACTTAAGCACCTGGGGGCACTCAGACAATGAGCACAGGTTAGCTTATAAAGTAGGAATGCTACCTGCCACTTGCAGTTTAAAACTTTATAGCTGATTTAAAAACAACAGTAACAACAAAACCCAATTCCAAGGCAAAGCAAGAACACGTTGTTCTCGTCAGATGCAATAAAAATCCATCGGTTGCTGAGACAGCTCTTGCCCACCCTGGCTCGGGTTCTCACTGAGAAGATCCTGCCTCTCAGTTTGACTCAACCTGTCCAGGATACAACGGCACGATTTCTGCTTCCTCAATGTGTTATCATTTAATCAACCTGGCAGAGGAGAGCAGCACTCTGAGTTACAGAAATATGAAACTGCCTCCTCTTCTGCTTACAGAGAAAGGGATTTAAGTCAAAGTCAGTTTTCATTCTGTTACATTGCACAACACACTTCCGAGTCTATTTAGTGTTATGAGACAGAACATGCCACAACACCGGTTGGCCAGACTCGGCCATCCAGCCAGGATCCCAGGATGCCACATGCATGCGTGTGACTCTCACGAGCTTAATGGGAAAACCGCCAGCATGATAGAAGGGAACCTGCCTCTAGTTAGAAGAGAGTGGACGGAGGTGTCACAGTGACATTTCCCCTACCTCTGATTTTTACTTTTGAATTCAATTCACAAGTGCATGCTGAGCTTTAAATCCCATGTGTTGCCGAGACTTTAGTGGAAGTTGGAGCGATATCCATAGTCTGAGGCTGATAACGTCCTTAACGTGTGTGGATGCTTGAGCACTGCCCCTTCTGGCCAGTTACGCAAGTTCATTCTTCTGTGCCGCTAGGTTCGCATGTGAAGTCCACAAGGTAAGTATCAAAAACAGGTCCTACGGTTTGGATTAGGTGGGTTTCCAAACATGCTCAAAGGCAAAGCCCCCGCCCACCCACCCCCACGCACAAAGAAAACAGAGGATTTGCTGGGAACAATTCCTAGACCAAACCCCAAATCTAGAGCTTAAACTACTACTAAGAGCTGCAGGCCATATGGTCCCCAAAATTTGTCCCTCCATTCCTTTGCTTCCTGTACTGTTATCTGTTCAATGTTTAAAAAAAAAATTCAATATTTAAAATGGGGGTGAGGTGGGAATTTCATATCAAATTCTAGGTTTCTGCCTTCTCTTGGAAAAAAAAGCATTTGTCCACAATGGCACTACAGTCTGCCTGGAAACTACAAAGAAACAAGAGGGTCCATCTCATGCCTTTCGGCAGGGCGTGGGCTCTTTGCATGCCCAGCTCCTCCACTCCTATAACTCTGGCCTAGCTGATTTTCCCACCAGACCCTGACAGGCATTTACGTTTCTCACACCTCATCATAATAAAATAAAACATAATGAAATGAAATGAAAGTCCATGCATGTATTTTTTCATAAACACCCTTTGTACCTGAGTCATTTTCTTTATTTGGTTGATTTGATTTGATTTACTTGATTTATTCAATTTGAAGTGCCTACTCCCTGTCAGACACTTCTGTGGTTCAGGGCAACGCCTCTGGGCTCACACTGCATGAGTTTGGATCCTGACCTTGACTGTTACTAGTTGCCTGACACTGGGTAAGTTCCAGAACTTTTGGGAGCCTCAGTGTTTTTCTTCAACCATAAAATGGTGATAACAATAGTGCCTGTTCTCTGGGTCTCTGGGAGATAAATAAGACATATTGGAAACCCTCAGTCCTGGGCCTGGCATAGAGAAAGCTCTCAATCTGTGTTGACAGCTGCTAATGTTGCTACTATCACCATTGTCACTATTACTAACTCTGTTGTAAAATATTGTTTCCAGAATGAAGACTCAAATTTGCCACTGTCCGTTAGCCAGCTTTTCTCTCTGCCTTTGTTAAGCACAGCAAGGCAGATGGCCTGACACAGTCACTCCTTCTATTTGCCCTCCTGATGTTTTCTCCTGTCACCTACGCTATCAGCCATACAGGCCCACATATCAGGTGAGAAAAACTAGGGATGAATCCTCTCCCAGGGAGCCAGGCAAGGCCTGCTAGGAGGAAGGAGTGTGACCACAGCAGCATAAAGCATAAAATGGAACATTAAAAAAGGTTTTGCAAAAATGAGGGTGGACCTAAGACTGCAGCAGCCCAGTTTGAAAAAGACATATGCACCCCTATGTTTATCACAGCACTATTTACAATAGCCAAGAAATGGAAGCAACCTAAGTGTCCATCAGTAGATGAATGGATAAAGAAGATGTGGTACATATACACAATGGAATATTATTCAGCCATAAGAAGAAAACAAACCCTACCATTTGCAACAACATGGATGGAGCTAAAGGGTATTATGCTCAGTGAAATAAGCCAAGCCAAAAAAGACAAGTATCAAATGATTTCACTCATATGTGGAGTATAAGAACAAAGAAAAAAACTGAAGGAACAAAACAGCAGCAGACTCACAGAACCCAAGAACAGACTAATAGTTACCAAAGGGAAAGGGACTGGGGAGGATGGGTGGGAAGGGAGGGTAAGAGGGTAAAAGGGGCATTACGATTAGCAGATGTAATGTTGGGAAGGCGCGGGGAGGGCTGTACAACTCAGAGAAGACAAGTAGTGATTCTATAGCATCTCACTACGCTGATGGACAGTGACTGTAATGGGGTTGGTGGGGGGGACCTGATGAAGGGGGTAGTTTAATAACCATAATATTGCACATGTAATTGTAGATTAATGATACCAAAATAACTTATTTTAAAAAAATGAGGGTGGAGAAAAGGAAAACAGAGTCTCTAAGCAGCTTCCCTTGATGCAATTTTCTCACTGTGGTGTCTGCTGATACCACCGTGCCCTGTGTCCCACCGATTGGTCTCATGATAACCTGACTGGAATCATTTGTGCACATGTGCATTTTTTTTTTGAGAAACTGCTTTGTGCCAGCACCAGGAGAGAAACCTGAATGGTTAGGTAAGCTCAGCTATGGGGCAGCCCGAACGAAGCACTCTAACAGATGAAACACGTGCGGAGGCCCTGAGGTTATAATGGGATGTTCACAGATCGGACAGGCCAAGTGGAGGGTGGTGAGCACACATTTTCCCACATGATCCTTTCGACAACTCAGTGAGGTGGTTGTTACTTTGCAATTTATGGGTAAAGAAACTGAGGTACAAACACGCATTCTTCAGAAGTGCACATGGAACATTTGCCCCAGTAGACGACATTCTGGGCCATAAAACACAGATTAACAAATTTAAAAGAAAAGAAATCATACAATGCCAGCTCTTAGACCACAGTGAGATTAAGCTAGAAACCAATAATAGGAAGACAATCGGAAAATGCCAGAATACGTGGAAATTAAACAACACACTTCTAAGTAATGCATGGGTCAAAGAAGAAATCTCAGGAGGAATTAAAAAATACTTTGAACTACATGAAAATGAAAACACAACAGAATTTGTGGGATATAACAGAAGCACAAATAGAAATTTATAGTGTTGAATGCATATATTAGGAAAGAAAAGAGATCCCAAAACAGTAATCTAAGTTCCTACCTTAAGAAACTAGAAAGAGGAGAGAAAAATCCCAAGCAAGCAGAAACAAAGAAATAATGAGAATTAGAGTAGAAATCAATGAAATTGAAAACAGAAAATCAATAGAGAAAATCGTGGAACCGAAAGGTTGGCTCTTTGAAAAGATCAATGAACTTGATAAGCATCTAGGCAAACTAGAAGAAAAAGAGAAAGGACACAAATTAATGATATCAGAAATAAATAAGGGAACATTACTACAGGAAATAATGGAACACTATGAACAAATCTATGTTGACAAATCTGATAACCTAGATGAAATGGACCAATTTCCTCCCCCACCCACCTCAGCTGTGTTGCTCTATGTCTGGCCACCCCCATGGAATCTGCCAGTTCTGGTCATTACTGAAAATACCTTGGACAGCCAAGGGCCTGCAGATGGAGGATTAGTCAGTGGTGGGCATAGAATTCAATAGCAGACGTATCCCACATTTATGCCAGAAAGTTACAAGGTGGTAAGCAGGGGCTATTTCTGTTTGTCTGTTTATGGTCTTATTACGTTTCTCCCCAGTTTTGTGCATGAAGACGGCAGAAAGTTTTGGAAATGAATTAATGTACCCTATGTATACCAGCTTCATTCTCCCCTAAACTGCAGGAAGGCTTTGACGTAAAAAGAGTTGTTAAATTTTTTATTATTCCCACTACTTTGCAAGAGTTCACACATCCACTCTGGTTGTTTATAAATCATCCTCACCCCTTGCTTTGCTGTACTGTCTGGAGAAGAGAAAACTGGATACTAACCACTAATCACCCATTACAAACACATATTAGTTGTGATACAAAGCGCCCCTTTAGTGGATTAACTGGAAGTATTGCTGACCGAGCTGGAGGACTCCACTAATGGCTTTGGAAAAGCCCTCTGAACAATTAGTGGTGATTAATGAAACTAGATAGTCTAATAAATACCACTGCTGATGTTGTGATAGGCAGTCACCAGTAAGTGTTCTTGTTTTGGAAGGTGGAAGCAGCACGGAGGAGGGGAGCTTACGGCCTGGGCAGTAGGGCAGCATGGTCTACTTCAGATTCACCCTGCCGCCAAGGATGTCCATATAAAGTGGGGGGGGACACCCAGCACCCCATTCAAGTCAGCCCCCAAACTCTAATCCTTGCTTCAGTCTTGCAAGGTTAACTCTTTTCCAGAACTGTCTTCCAGGGAAAAGCCCTGCAAAGCTGTGCTTACCCCCTGGGGTCTCTGGGTTACCTCAGAGCCTGGCCTGGAGTTCATTAGCAATGTCTTTGTTCTCTACTGTACTCATGGGAGTTTCTGGTTTTGTTTATGCCTGTGCTTTTCAATTGTTCCTTTGTTTACTTTTGCCCATCTATTTCTAGTTGCCCTCAGAGAGGGTGCTGGGCTGCCCAGAAGTATAAGTACAGAGTACATGTCACTCTTTGATTTAGCGTTTCTTGATTTCTTATAGAATTAATAATTATCCATATGCTTAATAGCCATTTTATCTATATTTTTGCATATGTGTGTTACCAAGTGGAAACTATTCAATCCAGAAGTATTTCTAACGACCTCTGTATTTGTCACTGGGACAGTGCAAACACAAATACTGTATTTTGGCCATGTCGGTAAGTGAAGAAAGTGGAATATAAATCCAAGCTCATTTTAGAGATGACATGAATAATGACAAGACCAGCCAGTACTGTGTCTTAAACCTTTTGTTCCTAGGTCCCTACAGATGCTAGCTATTTCCAGAGTGGATTAGCCACAGCAGTTCTTAGCAGAACAGATATTTTCAGTCATGGCTGTTGTAGAGCATCTACACGCAGGGAAGGTCATGAAAGCCCATAGATCACAGAGTAATAGCGTGTGGTTCCATTCTGATGTCAAATACTGTTTCAAAGCACCACCACAAAATTTGTTTTCCTCAACAGGCCACCCATTTCTCCTTCTCCTTATACCATGAATTAACATGAAGGATTAAAAATGGTTAAACACCTGAAACTGAGAAGACCTGAAGTGAATTCCTTAGGTACCATACCAAGAGCTTTGAACAGGTTTCTTAACCCCACTCTTGTTTTTTTGTTTTCAACAACAATATCAATCTTGCAGAGGTGTTCTGCACATTAGAAGAACATTTTGCTGAAGAGATTCTGGCCTAGAGACTCAAAATGGTAGTTAATAGAATTCAATTTTTAAAAAGAACCTATTGTCTTGCTTAGTATATTTAATAAAGATGATTATTTTATGTGAGTTTACTGTGGCTTGATAATTAGTAGATCAGAGATATTAAAAAAAATAGTTTTTCGTGGCTACTGAGACACTCAGTGCCATCCCCACCCCTGCACTTCAGCGTTGGCTGTTCCTTACCTCTGGGATACCCTTCCCTATCTTTACTTTTTGTCTATTTCACAGCATTCTCATCAAAGATTCCAGCTTAGTGTGGAGTCTTTCCATCATTTGTGCTCCTGAATTATTCTGTTTAGACCTTTTCATAGAAATTTCTTAACTTGTATTATAATTATCCACTTCTCCATTCCTAGGTGGTAAACACCTGGAAAATATAGGCATGACTTGGTAACATTGCTTACTAAGGTATGATATAATAAATTACTGGTACATGACTTAAATAAATGAACAATTGAAAATAAGTAACAGGTATTTTAATGTGGATGAGTTCATGGTATGCAGTTTTATAGACAGCATTGCTTCTTGGGTGGCTAAATAGGTAACAGATGGTAAAATTCCTTATACTGTCTAATGGGTTATAGGTATGGCATGCCATGAATCTTTCATGTTTTAAAATATGCTTTTTACTTTAGAAAATTACCAACTATTTGCTTGTCAGATGATACGTGCAAATAAACATATTACTGTTCTGAGAGCAGGAGCTGTTCTTTCTCAAGCTTCTGTTTAACTATAAAAGGGGCATATGTCATATCTTCAAGTGTATCTATTAAGTCCCCATGTATAACTTGTACATATCTTCCAGGTTATGCTGTCATTCATTCATGTCACTTTTTTGCTGATTGTGACCCCTAGAAATTCCACAAATAATGTTTTATTTGCACCCAAGATCAGTGCTACAAAGGAAACAAACAAAAACAAAACAGGACTTCTGAACAGTACGCTATATGACAAATGGGTCTTACCTGGTCTCTTCGTTTCAACCCCCAACAATTCCAGACTGGAAGCATAAACAGGCAGGTAAAACATAACTTCTCACTATCCTTCATGGACTCAACTAATTTCAAGCTTCGTTAAGTCATGATCCATCTTTGCTTGGTGATGAACATATTATTCTGGCTAAATACATTTGTTTCCGTGAACTGATATGCTCAAAAATTGTGTGCACAAGGGCTAGTCAGGACATTTTAGTTATTGTGAGGGTTTTAAAGCTGCTGAAAAATGAGCTATTGGCCAAGAATGATGTAAATCTTGACATTTTAACTCTAAGCAGGGTACTGAGCTGTTACAGTATTTAATTATTTAGATGTTATAAAGCAAATGTCTCAGGTCTGACAGATTAGTTGACTTGATATTCAAAAATTTATGCTCTATTTTTATAGAGTGACACCCATTGGAAAAGGCCAGGACTCCCGCCATTCAGCCTGTCCCCTGCCTGCCGTGAGCACCTCCATTAATTCAACTTTTACTGACAAAGGGGACACATGGAAAAGTCTCAGGAAAAGAAAGTGCCCACAGCTTTCAGGAATGATATATCAAGATCAGGGAAGTTCCTAAGTGACATAAAGAGAAATCTGACCCTTCCAAAAGCAATTTTATTTTGAACAAATCATGGAAACACTAACAAAAGTATGTTATTTTCAGTCTATTTCTTTAAGCCTAAAGCTAATTTACACTCTTCAATAGATATTCTATGAAAACAAAGAATCAAGGTCCCAGGGTCCTCGGATATATCTTCATAAAGCCTTATGCCCTCTTACATTTCACATATAAATATCTCTTTTTTATAGTAATAATTACCATTTATAAGGTGTCTTCTATGAGCTCGGCACTATACCAGGGATTTTAGGATATTGTCTCACTTACTTCTCCATTTAACAGCTAGTTATTAAGGCTACCACTGATAGAGGATGTAGGACATGTCAGGCACAGCCCTATGAAATATACATGAATCCTTTATTTAATTCTTATAGCAATTCCGTGAGGCGGATGTTTGGTTTCCTGTTGCTGCTGAAACAAATTACCACAAATGGAGAAGCTTAAAACAATACATATTTATTATCTCATAGTTCTGTACACAGATGTCACCTGACTATAATCCAGGTGTTGGCAGGGCTGAGTTTCTTGAGGTACCAGGGATGAATCAGCTTCACAGGTCAGTTTAGGTTGCTGGCAGAATTTAGTTCCTTGAGGCTCTCAGGTCCCATCTCCTTGACAGCTGTCTTTTGGGGGTCTTTCTGAGCTTCTAGAGGCTGCCCCCATTTTCCTACTTCCCTACTTGGTTCTTTGGCTCATCTAGTCACTAAATAGCCATGAACAGATTAACAGGAGTTACGTAGATAAAATGTGCCCCTGTGGAGTTCTGTCTCTCTTGTCCATCTCCTTGAGGATATAAAACCTCTGTATGACTTGGGCTCTTTGGAACACGTCTCCTATCCCACCTGTACGAGTTATATCTTCCAGGGGCTAGATCCAAGTTTTGGCTCAATTAAAACTCTGTCTCTACTTTTAAGGTGATTTGTTGATTGAATTTTTCATTGACAATTCGTTTATTTATGATATTGCCCTGTCACTGAAATGTGGCAACACAGCTGTCTACATTTCCAAAGAATCAATAGATTCCTTTTCCTGTCATTATAAAAGGGACAAAGGGACACTCAATAGGGAAAAAGAATTCAGTGAGGAGTAACAGTAAGCACCCAGGTGACCTGGGAAGGCCACCCGTCTTTCCTCTGGATGCAGGTTAAGTCTACAGAAAGTGGGGTAGTACTACTTAACTTGTGAACACCATCAAAATAGAAAACGTGCTGCAGGTTTTCATGCCCTGCCACTTTAGGCTGGTCATCTCGTTCATGCCCGCTGAGCAACCCGGTCTGCTTGACCCCACGTGGGCCGCTTTGTCTCCCCGCTGGCACAAACTATCCACCAAATACATGGCCATCCCTCACTCTTCACCTGACATGTTCCCTTGAGGAATCCAGGGACTGGCCCTTCTTGAAGGACCCCATTAATACCATTGTAGCAATGGCACACACCATCTATACCACACAATCATCTGAGTCCTGTCTGCCCTGCCCAACCAAACTACAAGCTCTCCCAACGGCAGCTGGGCACTTTTTTTTTTATCTTTTCTTTTTATTTATTGTTAGAATATAAAATAACTGAGAGCGCAATAGGTTTCATTTTTATAAGGAAGACTGCATTTACCTTATAAAGAAATATGGCATCACACATAAACACACTTGGGAGTTTAAGAATATTAAACTTCAGTATGTTTAAGAATATGGTGTTATTCTGAATGCTAAAGGATAAAGGATCCCTGTTTACTGTTGAAATATGGAGTGTTAAAGTTGTTTGAAGAAAAACTTACTAATTCTTCATTATGTAAGTTTTTGTGAATTTAGTTTTCAAATCACAGCTACATAACCACAATTAACAGCTCTGTGTTTATAGTTCTGCAACAAGCCAACAAACATTTAAATGCACTTCACATCAAGAGTATCTAAACTTTATTTTTTCCTCTTCAAGCCTTCAGAAAATTAGGGGCTATTTCAGCAGCCGACCTGGTCAGAACCTCTGAAGGCCAAAGTTCAGGGCCTCACAGTGTGCGTGACCGTCTGCGGCACTGCGTGGCCATCCGCCAGTGCAGTGTGGCCCCTTCACGGCTCCCAGTAAGGCCTAGGGTCTAAGGTTCACGTGAGAAAGTGCCACCGTTGTTTTAGATTAGTGATGGACTATGACAAGATAAAGTTATTCTGTGTATTGTTATACTTACAAGCAGTTCCAAACCTGAGTATTTATGGTAATATCCAAACATACAAAAATGCACATACATTTTTAGCTGGGCACTTTTTACAATGCCTGAGGCCTCCTATGGAGTTGGTTCCCAGTAGGTGACAAACACGACACAGTGAATTGTGATTGATGTGACCACGTGACTCGTGACTGTCCCAGCCCCCTGGACTGCTGTTATTGATCATTACATTCCACAGCTAATGTAGACAAGAGCTACAGCTGCCCCTTTATTCTGTTACCAACTCACTCCTGATCTCCTGATGCGGCAGTTCCCTCACAAGAGTGCTGGGGATGAGTCAGCCTCCAGGCAGGGGGCGGAGAGCTTTGGGGCTGAAGCAAACTCAAGCCCATCCCTGTGGGCTCTTTGCATTTTGCTAACTGATGACAAGTACATGTCTGTCTATACACTACATGCAAGTTTTTCCTTTAATATTTTCTATTCAATCTGAGGAGACATATGTGTGAGAAAGACGGCATCAAGTATCTTTTAAATAAACCAGGTTATTATGGAAACAGTTTAAAACCCAGGAGTATAAGAACACAGTATCCCAGCTCAGAATTATACCCCATCTCTAAAAATTTCAGCGAATGCCATTACAAATCCTCAGCAGGCTGTTCAGCTGTAAAGGGAGGAATATACTTGGCTTTTAAAATTATTTTTTGGCCTCAACAACACTTAGAATCCAGTTTTCCCTGGCAGGGATGAGCCACATTTCTCCCTGCCTCTGTGCCCGTGGGCGGAGAGCAGGCGTCACGTGCTGGTCTCCCTGCCCTCCGCGTAGTCACGCTTTCAGGATGTGTGGGAAACACATTTTCCTGGACAGGGCTGTGCTTCAGACCAGGTGAAAAGCTCTGAGAAGATCAGCGTCGTTAAGTTCCAACCCCACACAAAATTACTGAACACATATGGGGGACTGTGCATAATATTTTCATTTAATAAAATGATAGCAGAAACACCTTATCCTTTTAATGGAAATTAAAAAGATCATCCACCTAGGAAATATCGTCTTATTTACTAAACCAATAAAAGCTTCTCTTCTTGTTTCTCCAGTCCTTTTTAAGAAGTTACTGCGAAAAATGTCCAGCATACAAAAAGACGAACAGCAATATAACAGACACATGGGGGTCCACCACTGAGCTTAGGGAAAATAAAAATAACAAGTACAAACACAGGTAAGGCCCTGAATGCCCTTTCCCAGTGTCATTCTTCTCCTCCCCCTCCAGGGGGAAAATCCATCTTAAATTTGGGGGCTGTTTCTCGCTACTTCCTTATGCTTTTAATTAACAATGTAAGTCAGCCTTCAGCAAAGCACTGCGTGAGACAAGGGCTTCACACGCCGCAGACCTCCCCTCATGACCCGGCCTCCGGAGCTGGTAGCGGCTGCCTCACGCGGGTCCCTCGCTTAGCTTCCCAAGAGGGTGGCAAGTGACCCTTGCCCCCTGCCTGTCACTTCCCAACTGTGCCCACCAGGCGGTGCTGAAGATGACAGTGGACAATCAAAAAGCATCTCCCAAACCAGGAAAAGACAACTATAAAAGGTGAAATCTTAAAACCTCTATGCCTACAGAGCAATGCTCAGTTTAGTCTTTCAAGATCTAATTTACTCTTAATTTCTGGAAAAGCTCATTTACTTCTATCTGTAACCTAAGGCCATCAGAGTTGTCTTCAAAGTTTGTTTTTAATGTAACAGAATCTGAGTCTTGATAACATTAGCAAAAAAGGGGTTATTGAACAGCTTCTTGGGTACTCACGGCATGAAAGGAGGATACATGGGCGACCCTAGTCAATGATGCTGCAGGACTGAGTCGGTTTACATTTTTTTTTCATTTTTGCAGAACTGTGTTCAAGCCTTGGAGTTCCAGGAGAAAGAATCTTGGTGGAGTGTCTTGTATAACATGCCTCTCCTTTGGCCTTTTCAACCCAGACCATGGGGAGGCTTTCATCTCTGAAAGAAAACCAGGTCTCTGTTAGCCAAAGGAAGAGGAACACATGGTGAGTGGTCTGAGAAAAGCTTCTGTAAGTTTCTAGGTGGATGGACATGAAGAATGATGAAGCTACAATCAGTAATTTTTACTACTTTACATCCAGAATAAAGGTAGGTAATGATATTAATAACAACAGGGGAAGGTGGTCAAAAGTGCAAACTTCCAGTTCAAGTTGGCGTAACATATAAGTCCTGGGAGGTAATGCATGGCACAGTGACTACAGTTTACAATACTGTCTCATATATTTGAAAGTTGCGAAGAAAGTAGATCTTAAAAATGCTCATCATCACAAGAAAAGAAGTGTGACTATGTGTGGTGGGATGTTAAGTAAACATCCTCATAATCATTTAGCAATGTATATGTACATATATCGAGTCATGTATACCTAAATTAATGTCAACTTTTAATAATAACAAAAAGTTTTAAAAATAACATAAAATCCTTCAGGAACACACATGCAAACACATAAATAATAACTAACAATTGTTAAGCATTACTCCATGCTGGGTTTATTATAAGTGCTTAACATGTATTTAACTCATTGAATTCCACAACTGCTCTGCATAGTAAATATCCTCTTTTGAAAACTGAGGGAAGAGAGACGGAGAAGGCTCGCACAGCCAGCAAGTGAGCAGCAGAGCTGGAACTCCAGAACCAGGAATTTGGATTCAGAGCCCACTTTCTCCACCGTGACGTTGGGTGGCACTGTGACTCTCAAAGAGCTTGAGTGCTGTGAAAACACCAACTCCAGAACTTTCTACAAAAGAAAAGATGTCCCTCTCAGCACACACCAAAAATGTCACTGGTCCCAGGCTGCCTCTGTGCTGACAATTCTGAGGACGCTTTTCTGGGCCCCATGAAGAGCGCCCCTAGCCATGAGCGGGTTTCAGACATTTAGTGGCAAATGGAAGCTTGTTTCTTTAACACGAGAGCAACACCTGAGGACCACTGCCTCTGCGAGGCCCACCGTCCAGAGTTCATGTTAGGGAAACAGGCCTGGCAGCACAAATAGATTCCTTCAAATTAACTCCAGTGACATTACTAAGGTATTATTAGGATGTATTACTCGTCAGCAATGAAGAATTCCAAATTAAAATACTTACGTGAAGCTTGAGGGCTGCGTCGTTTATTTCAGCTAACGATATTCTCAGCCTGCTGCTCCTCTGGCAATGTTGTGGCATTTCCTGGGAACAGAATTGTATTCTGCTTTCATGTCTGGCTGATTGGGGGCCCTGGGAATGGGGGGAATGAGGAAAGGATGGAGAGCCTGTGGCCACTGTTGTTCTGTGGCTGCCTTTAGGATTAATGGGGAGTGGATGGGAACTCACGCTTCATCCTTGTAAGTCACCCTCAACTGGAGACTTGAACTTGTCAGGTCTAGAGTGAGGCTGTGTTCTGGAAATTTACATATGATGGTATTTAGAACAACAGCAAAAAAGAAATTTGAAGACCATTTGGCAAACGGGCTGGATTAAAACCCATTCCCCCGATTCTGCTTTTCCCTCAGCTTCTTAGCAGCTGCTTCCTGCTGACTCTGCCTCTTGACACTTACTGATTATAAGTGGGCATCTCCGGGATTAAAGGGTCTAGATGGCCACGGGCACCCTTCTGCACTCAGGTTCTCTCTGGTACGTTGGCTTCCTCACATTCTGGCCGCCTCGGGCACCCTGACTCTGCGCGCAGTCTTCTCCGAACCACGGGATCAGTGCCAGCCTGGCCCCGCGTGTACATCCCAGGGTCACTTACACGGAGTGCCTCAGGCTCCGCGTTCCCGCTCGTGAGTCAGCAAATTCTGGACTCAGCTTAAGGCGCTTCCTTTCCCTGGAAGGGACTCAGTCCCTCGAGGCTGGATGGAGCAGGTAGCTCTGCAGTGTGTTCAACAGACGTCACTTCTCTGGGTATTTTATTCAGTGTATTTGTTCTCAGCGGGTGGGTTGGTCTATACTAAGCTGGCCCATTGTGGCTCCAATGTTCTCAGAATGTTTTCTGAGAATTGGCATTTTTAAAAATCTCTACAAATAAAAATAGCCTCTGTGAATGCATATATATTTTTTTTTGGCCTTCTTTGTATTCAGTTTTTGAGCTAGAAACAACAAACACACTTAATTAAAATTAAACTTATTTGGTGCTGATAGCTGAAAAAGAGTGTATAAATGACACTGAAAAGTACTCATTCGGCTGTGGGAAAGAAAGCTAAGTCATGCGGTCCGGTCC
>JAQQAC010018239.1:0-29537 GCA_029783875.1 Phataginus tricuspis | reverse complement strand
CTGATTCTGCTTATGTGTGTAGACCCTCTTTTTTTCTTGATAAGTCTGGCTAGGGGTTTATCTATTTTTGTTTATTTTCTCAAAGCTCCTGCTTTCATTGATTCTATTGTCTTATTCTTCTTGATTTTATTTATTTCCGCTCTAATCTTTATTATGTCCCTCCTTCTACTGACTTTGGGCCTCATTTGTTCTTCCTTTTCTCGTTTCGTTAATTGTGAGTTTAAACTCTTTATTTGGGATTGTTCTTTCCTGAGGTAGGCCTGTATTGCAGTATACTTCCCTCTTAGCACGGCCTTTGCTGTTTCCCGCAGATACGCAGTGTTGAATTATTGTTGTCATTTGTCTCCATATATTGCTTTATCTGTGTTTTAATTTGGTCACTGATCCACTGATTATTTAGGAGCATGTTATTAAGCCTCTATGTGTTTGTGGGCTTTTTCATTTTCTTTGTGTAATTTATTTCTAGTTTCATACCTTTGTGATCTGAGAAGCTGGTTGGTACTATTTCAATCTTTTTGAATCTACTGAGGCTCTTTTTGTGGACTAATAGTATATGCTCTATTCTTGAAAATGTTCCATGTGCACTTGAGAAGAATGTGTATCCTGTTGCTTTTGGATGGAGTGTTCTGTAGATGTCTGTTAGGTCCATCTGTTCTAGTGTGTTGATCAGTGCCTTTGTGTCTTTATTTATTTTCTGTCTGGTTGATCTGTCCTGGTTGTGAGTGGTGTGTTGAAGTCTCCTAAAACGAATGCATTGCGTTCTATTTCCTCCTTTAATTCTGTTAGTATTTGTTTCACATGTGTAGGTGACCCTGTGTTGGGTGCATAGATATTTATAATAGTTATATGCTCTTGTTGGACTGACCCCTGTATCATTATGTAATGTCCTTATTTGTCTCTTGTGACTTTCTTTGTTTTGAAGTCTATTTTGTCTGATACAAGTACTGAAACTCCTGTGTTTTTCTCCCTATTAGTTGCATGAAATATCTTTTTCAATCTCTTTACTTTCAGTCTGTGTATGTCTTTCGGTTTGAAGTGAATCTCTTGTAGGCAGCATATAGATGGGTCTTGTTTTTTTATCCATTCAGTGACTCTATGTTTTTTGATTGGTGCATTCAGACCATTTACATTTAGGGTGATTATCTATAGGTATGTACTTATTGGCATTGCAGGCTTTAGATTTGTGGTTACCAAAGGTTCAAGGGTAATTAATTCCCTTACTATCTAACAGTCTAATTTAACTTACTTCGTATGCTATTAAAAACACAACCTAAAGGTGTTTTTTTTCCCCCTTTGTCTTAGTCCTCCATTCTTTGTATGTTAGGTATCATACTCTGTACTCTTTTTCTATTCCTTGATTGACTTTAGGGTAGTTGATTCGATTTTGCATCTGCTTAGTAACTAACTGTTCTACCAACATCTAGTTTTATCCAGCAATTTCATGTCTACGATTCTGCTGTACTTTCAGGCCACTTGAGCATGTCAGCACCCCAGGACAGTGAGGACTCTGGGACCCAGCCCATTAGCAATGCCCAGACGCCAGTACACAAGGCCTGGGGCCTTCAACAGGTGTACAGAGCTCCCCAGGGTTTGTCTGACTGTGAGTGAAACCGTAAGATGGGACCTTAGGGAGAACTTGATTCCATTCTGCCAATGAGGTTGCACCTGGCCCATGGCATTGCTTTGTCCTGTACAATATTCTCAAAAGCTTAACTTTGCTGCCAACATTTAAATAGAGACACTTTTACAGAAAAATCTGGATTTCTTATGGAATTTCTGTAAAAGTAAGTCTGCATTCTCCCTCAGGCTGTGGGGGCCCCTACTTTGGGAGGGGTTTGTCCCTGGGCAGCAAGGGCGCTGCAGGAGATGCCTGGTCTTCAGCCCTCACACCGTGTCCTGTCCCAGCAGGCGCTGCAGGACCCCATGTCCACACCATGCTCCCCAACTGGTGCACATCCCCAGCCAGCACTGGTTGGGGAGGGCTGCTGGAAGCCAGTGGCTGCCCACAACTCCAGGTGGCCACAGGCTGATACGGCCAGCAGACCTCGCTTATTTTGGGGAGTGTCCCCATGGTGGGTGTGAGCCTCTTCCCTAGGTGCATCCAGGCTACAGATGCCACACTTGGCCAGCGTGTAGCCTCAGAAGGAGGGCACTCTGACCTGCAAGTGCCCTCAGCCCTCAAGGCGGGTTGGTGAGTTCAAGTCATGGGGGTGGAGCTTTGCCTTGACCCCCTGGGAACCCCCAGGAGCAGGCGCTGTGGGCTAGGTCACCCCGTGGTGCCCCCTACATGCTCAGTCCCCCCAGCGCACAGGTATGTTATTACCTCCTTTTCTGACTAATGAGCAGATGGCTCAGAGGCATACCCCCCCCAAGCAAGAGCCAGAAGGCTCACCACTGAGTTTGAACCCAAGCGCTGGCTCTGAGGCCACCTCCTCAGCCCAAAGGGTTGCCTCCTGCTCAATTTCAGGGCCTGGCCTCCAGCCCTTCCTGGAGCCAGGACCCCACCTCTAAAAGTCTCTTACAAGTCTCATGCTGAATATCTGTGCAAACTAGCCTGAGCAGCCTAGGAAATGTGGGATGCTGCCCTCTCAGGGCCCCGAAGAGGCCTCCTCTTCCCCCAGGTCAGGCCTCGGGCAAACAAAGTGCAGACAGAGCCTGTCCACCCCTACAGCTGCACCCCACCTGCTCACCAAGAGGTCCCAGACACATCTTCAGGGCTCATGGCTACACTAAACCAGGGGGTTCTTGCCTGAGTGGCTCGCCCAGGGCCATTCCCCCAGACTCCCGGCTCCTGGTGCTGGCCTGGGCTGTGCAAGGAGGACCAGGAGATGCCCAGTGCCCCTGGCTCTCAGGGCTCTCCCGTCTTGGCTCCCCTGGGATCCTCGTGGCAGGTCTGGACTGGGGGGTGGGAGATGCTCTTCCTTTGTGTATGTGGGCACCTGGGGTCACCCTGTGTGCACAGCCACCCTCAGGCCCAGGAGCCCAGGGCCAAGCTGTAGCTGGACACATGTCAGGGCTCACACTGTCCCCCAGAGCACTGGGATGGGCTCCAGAGCCCACATGGCCCTCAGCATTTGCCCAGGTCCCCACTCCCTGGCCCCCAGGGCCCAAAGATCTCTGCGTGCTGAGCTGAGAGACCCTTCCTTGAGAGGCTGGACTGCAGGAGTGGGAGGTGGGGTTGGGGAGTAGTAGGGAGGGGCCAGTGACAAGCAAAGCTATCTCTGACCCCAAGCGCCTTGAGGGGGTCCAGAACCACCCACTCCTCTGCCAAACCGCTTGCCCTAGCTTTGGGGTGACCCTTACCAGATTCAAGGCTATCTGGGTCTGGCTGCTTGGGGCAGCCTTGGCCATCTCTCTGAGAGGCCGAGAGGTAGGTGTCTGGGGAGGGGGAGACCCTCCAGCTTTCAGGCTGCAGCCTGTCCTGAGGCCCACCAGTGCAGGTGAGGGCACTGAGCTGGAGAGCTGCCTGGGCCGGCTGCCCAAGGCTTCTTACAGCAGGCAGCTGATGAAATACTCTGCCCACTGGTGCTGGGCCAGAGGAAGCCTGCATGAGGTCAGGGTTGACAGGGGCCACCAGGACAAGGCTGGTGGTGCTGCCCCATGCCCTCTGCACTGGGTGGAGATGAGCTGCCCAGAAGTTCTGCAGAGGGGACAGGACCAGTCTATTCACTCTCCAGTCCTCAGTACACTAGAGTGAGCAGCACCGCTCCCAAGGGCAGGAAAGTGCATTGAAGAGTCTGGTGGATGGGAAGGGGCTGCTGAGGGCCTCGCCTGGGGAACAGTCCAGACTCACTTTTGGGCCACGGGGACCTCTAGCAGATTCTCATGTGGGGAGAAGTCTGATTTGTATTTCATACAATCTGGGGGCCTGTGTGGTGCTGGGGTGGAAGGGCAGGCTGGTGGCAGGAAGGCCAGGTCTGGAGCCCTGACCAAGGCAGGCCCCTCCACAAGCAGGGTGCAGAGGACACAGGGCCAAGACAGGGACCTTCCAGGGCTCCCTGCCTCTCCTGTGTGCCCACAGCCACACTGGCCTCTGAGATGTCTCCCTGCCTTGGGTGGGTGTGTCCCTTCGGCCAGAGGCTGCAGGATTGGTTTGGTGGGAGCGCAAAGCTTCTTTTGGGCCAAGGAGAGCCAGACCCAGGCCTGGGAGAGGACAGAGGGGGAGCAGCTAGAGGCGGAAGAGCAACTGCCCCCACCCAGGAGTAGTCCCCCAAGTAAAAAATGCTGGCTTTCACCAGTTCTTAACCATAAATCCTGAAAGCCTGACTCCAAAGGTGGGGAGGTCACTCTGGGTTTGGGGTGGGTGAAGTGTGGCTGGAGCTCGCTCTGTACACTGGCTGTCTCCCAATGTCCTGCCCTGGCCTGGCTCTGTGCTGGAAGTGGCTTTGTAGTGCTGGGCACATGGCACCTACCAAGCCCTTCCCAAATTAACAGTCCGCAGGATGGTAGCTTGGTGGAATGCCAGGCTCTCCTGCCAATGGCCAGTGCGGTCACCCCAAAAAAAATCTTTGACAGGATGAGTCCCTTTCCCAAAATAGAGCAAAAATGGCTTCACCAGACACCCATGTGTGACAGGTCACACCCTGGCCCAGAGCCACTGCACACGGAGGCAGGGCTTACAGCCTGGTCTGGAATGGGCACCAATCACTTCAGACCAGCCAGATCAAGAAGCAGCTGCCCCTCTCCTGGCCCAAGCACATAGCACTGGAGAGGCTCTGTCCTCTGGGAAGCAGAAGTGGAAACGCCTGGGCAGGGGCCACAGCCCCTTTCTGGCTTCTGAAGATCCCTCCCCAAGCCTTTTCCTGGGGCTACCTCCTTGTATTCGGGTAGCTATGAGGGCAGGAGGGGTCCAACATTCCCACATCCCCCCAAGCCCTCCAGGGCCAGCCCTCTGGTGTGCCTCCACATCCCGGGCGGGTGGGGGCGGGCACAGCAGGGTGAGAGCTGCCCAGAGAGCAGAGCCCGGAGAGGCAGGGCCTTAGGGCAGACGCCCAGGAGCACTGAGTCTTCACTGCTTACCGGCTGCCCTGGGGAGGGGTGGCCAGCATGGTTTCTCCTCGCATTTCTGAAAAAAACAGAGCTTCCTGACAACAGGCTAACGTGCCTCAGCATATGAGCCACCATCTTAAGGGGACAGAGGCAGGCATCTGCGAGAGCAGGACCAGGGGACCTAATCTGTGTCCTAACTGTGTCCTCAGCTCTTGTGGCTCAAGGAGCTAACTGACAAGCATGACTCAGTTTTCTTTAAATTTACCTCCAGGGAAAAATCTGACCTGTTTAGTGAGGGATATTCCAGGTTACTCTTTCTAGAATAAAAAACTGGGACATAACCTACATACAATGGCAGGGACTTGCTTAAATAAATTATGCTTCATTTATATGCAATCACTAAAAATGACAAGATGGATTTGCCTCTATTAGCATGGAAAGGCATCCATGAGGTACTACGTAAAGAGAATGTGGTGGCCACCCTCTGGAGGGCCTCTGATGAGCCCACCACTGGCAGGGACCCCTGTGCAGTTCCACTCATGCCAACAGGTTGAGTCTGTGTGCCTAACAGGTGTTGCAGGAATGATGGACTGTGACTTTGAGGCTAGGCCATCAAGGGCAGGCAGCTCCTGCACTGAATCCTTCACTCTTGGTAAAGCCAGCCCCAGGCTGTGAAGACACTCAGGTCCCATGAGAGGTCCTCTCAGAAGACCAGAGCCCCTCTGCCCACAGGAAGCTCCGCCTTGCCAGGCACATGAGTGACCCACCTTGGGAACAGAGCCACCAGCCCCAGCCAACTTCTTGAGAGACCCGATCCAGAACCCCTAGCCAAACAACTCCTGGATTCCTGACCTGCGGAAACTGTGTGAGATATAAAGGCTTGTTGCTTCAAGCCACTAAGTTTTTAAGTAATTTTTTACACAAGAACAGATGACTATTATGGAGGAAAAGAGTTATAAAATATAGCATGGTCCATTTCTGTCATGTATATGTATATTATATACACTATAAACATGGGAGGAAATACAGCAAAATGTTAATAGTAATTATCTTGATGGTGGAACTATGAGCAGCTTTATTTTCCTTTTTTGCTTCTCTGTATTTTATATAATTTTCTGCAATAAATATGTATTAATGAAGTAATATTTTAAAATAAAGCTAAGAAAACAAAAAGGTTGGGTCTTATCTGCTATTTTTGCACACAGGCTCTGAGGCCCAGACTCTGACGGATGGAGGCTCAGATCTAAATGAGTCAAATTGCCAGCCTTTGTATTCCAGTGGGAAAAATGTGGGGCCAGGATGCCAGGGCAGAGGCAAGGGGGAGATGCGCTGAGAGGCAGCAGAGTATGCCTGGGTTATGACAACCACAGCTAGTGAAAGCCAGCGGTCTTCACATATGCCAGGTGATTTATGCGAATCACAACTGGCCTGCCAGCTTAGGGCTGACATTTACATGTAGGGAAACTAAGTCAAGGACTTCTAAGATCCCACAGCCACAAGTGATGATACACCCCCAGGTCAGCCTGACTCTAGGTCTTCCGAGAAGATGAGGAGGCTCCTTTGGGACCAGGCACACATGGTGGAGGGTGCGGTCAGGGAACAGCATCTGGAGCTGCTTCTATGCTGGAGAAGTTCCGAGACCTCAGCTTGGGCTGGCAGGAGTGGCTATAAGCACCAAGCCTGCACCACCTCTGATAGGCTGGAGCAGGTGTTAGAGCTGAAGCCTAAAGGCCAGGGCCCTGGAGGGATGGGGCAGAGTGTGGGTAGGTGAGGGATGGGGAGTGGCCTGCACTGGCTGGGGACTCTCCAGGATCCTTTGCAGGGGAGGCAGGAAAACTTGAGACTAATGAGGAGTGTGGAGTCACTGGTCTGTGTCTGAAGGCGGAGCGCCTGCACTAGTTGTATGACTCAGGCGAGCTCCTTCATGCTCTGGGCTTCAGTTTCTCTGCCTCACAGGCTGTGAGAGGATCCAGTGGGACTCTTGGCAGTAAGTTGCTCAATAACTTGCAGGTATTTTTGTTATCAAAGGATACTTTAGACCCTGGGTCAGAGTTTAAAACACAGGCTGTCCAGAGCTCTACATTGATGGCAGGTCTAAAGCCAAACTCCCACTCCAGTGCCTGCTGATTATTCCAGAGGGTTCTAAGGACATAGCAGGTGGCATAGCCTCTTTGATGGCAGCCCTGCACTAAGTCAAGGAGGCTTATTGGGTGGCTGGGTATGACATCATAGGAAATAGTACAGTAGATAGCCCTTACCCCTGCACCCAAACAGCCACTATGCTAGGAAAAAAGGATCAAAATAAACTATTTTGGACCTGGGGAGCCTAACCAAAAACTTACAGAAACTGGAGGAGTGCCTGATGAAGGGAGAGATGGCCAATGGCTTGTGAGCAAACAGTGCTCACAAATCAGCTACCACACCTGGTCCCCGACACAGCCATGTGGACGACCCCATGTTCCCAGGGCAGCTGGCTAGAATTGATCTGGTGGCTCCCTGAGGGCTCTGCGCAGAACTTGCCTTTCTTTCAGCCTCCTCAGGCTGCAGCAGCTTCCCTGGCAGATTCTTCTTAAATCTTCCTGAGAATATTTAAGGAGACATACATGCCAATTAAAATTGTCATTGTTTTTGTTTGGTTTCTGGAATCAGATATTTAAGGAATTGTCTGTCAGGTCACAGGCTGACTGAAGAAACATAAGAACAGAAACTTCAGTGATTACACAACAAAAAATATAGACTTTGCAAAAAATAGTTTGGAAAAGTCACTGTATACATGGAGAACTGAAGCCCTCGACAAAGAACAGGACCAATCGCTGCAGAGACACCCAGAGTCGCCGCATGACACTATGCAAAAGGTCCAGTTCTCAACAAAAAAAAATTATAAAGCATACAAAGAGAAAATATGGTTCATTCACAAGAAAAAGATAATTCAATAGAAACTCTCCCTGAGGAAGCCTGAACATTGGAATTAATAGTCCATAGACATTAAATTAAACATATGCTCAGTGAGGTTTAGGAAACCATGATAAAAAACTAAAGGAAATTAGGAGAACAATGTAACAATGTGTGAACAGATAGGAAATGACAATAAAAAGTAGAAATTATTTTTTAAAAAGAACTAAATTGAAGTTCTGCAGTGAGAAGTACAATAACTGAAATGAAAAAATTCACTAGAGGGGTTCAACAGCATATTTGAGCAGGCGGAAGTAAAGAATCGGAGAACGTGAAGAGAAAGGCAATCAAACTTGTCCAATTAACTTAGTAGGAAGAAAAAATAATGAAAGTAACAGAACCTGAGGCACCTGAGTGACACCACTAAAGACATCAAAGTAAGTATTGTGGGAGTCCCCAAAGGGGGAGAAAAGGGGCTGAAAACGTATTTGAAGAAATGAAGGCAAAACAATTTCCCATATTTGATGAAAGACATGAATATACACATACACATTCAAGGAACTCAAAGTATAAAATTCTTAGAAGAATACATGGGACAAATATACATGACCTTGGATTTGGCAATGATTTTTCTTACATATGACACCAAAACCACAGACAACAAAAGAAGAAATTGATACACTAGACTTCATCAAAATTAAAAAATTTGTACATGGAAGGACACCGTAAAGAGAATGAAAAGGCAGTCTACAGAATGGGAGATCACAACTCATTTATCTGATAAGAGTCTAATATCCAGGGTTTAATATAAAGAACTCCTCCAATTCAGCATCAAAAATATGAACAACCTAAATTAAATGGGAAAAATATTTGAATACACATTTCTCTAAAAAATGAATATATACAAGTGGGTGACAGGCACATGAAAAAATGTCCAGCATCATTAATCATCCAGGAAATTCACATCAAAACTACAATGATTCAAACTACAAAACTTCACATCTACTGATTCTATTCAAGATGGCAGCGTGAGAGGTGACACGGAGAACTCCTCCCAAAATGACAAATAGTACAAAAATATAGTTAATTAATACAACTAACCCTAAAACAGCAAGAAGAAAGAAGATTGAACCAGACTGCATACAGACCTCACAAACAGAGCAGACCTCACGAAACAGGGTAACGTATGAATGCCTTAATCTGGTGGGACCCAAGCCTTTCCCCCACCCCGGCTCACCAGTGGGAGGAAGAAAAACAGAGCGGGGGAGGAGTGGAAGCCTGGGACTGCTGGACACCCAGCCCTGGAGATCTGCTTTGTGACTGGAAGCCTATATGGTGTGGTGCTCTGGACCTTGGGGAGCTCGGACGGGTGGAGGACCTGGGAGACTGACATTCCAGCCATTTGTGGAGGACGGGATCCACACCCAGATGCTCTGTGTCAGAGGAAGGGCAGGCTGTCTGAGAGGCTTCCTAGCAGCAAGAGGGCTGCTGAAGGGGTGGGGTATGCACGGAGCTTCCTGCACGGGAGAAGGGAGAGTTGGACAAGGTTTTCTGGGCATGCTCTGCCCAGCTGGTTGGGAACTTTGAGGAGCTTCAGGTGCACCATCCCCCTGGCTGCCTACTCACCTCTGAGGACCCCACTGTGACACATAGCCTGCTGAGCCTTCCTACTGGCCTGCAGGCACCTGCTTGCAAACCGGCAGTCACTGCTCTGGTGTCAGGGCAGCAAAAGGGAGGCCCTGCCTACAACAGCTGGAGACGTAAAGCACAGAGGTTTACACATGTGTGCTTGGTCCACTGGCACTGACACTGGAGACAGGCACTGTATATGGGAATCAGGAAACAGATTTTTCCTCCCCCAGGCACCACCTCTGCTCCCCTACAACCCCAACCTCACTCTAGGGGCTCAACAGCTCCACAGACTGGAGTTTCTGCGCACTAGTGGGCACCACACAGAAATATGAAACGTCAAAAGAACATGGTTCAGACCAAAATCTCACAAACCCCCAAAAAAGGGCCAAATGAAACTGAACTCACCAATCTTCCTGAAAGAGAGTTCAAAATAAAAATTATAAACATGCTTATGGAGGTATAGAAAAATATTCAAGAACTCAGGAATGAATTTAAGTCAGAGATTCATTCATTAAGAAATTCCATATCTGAAATGAAACATACAATGGAGGGATTTAAAAGCAGATTAGATGTAGTAGAAGAGATGGTAAATGGAATAGAAATTAGAGAAGAGGAATACAAAGAATCTCTAAGAATGAAAGAATATTGAGAGAACGGTGTGACCAATCCAAATGGAACAATATTTTCATTATAGGGGTATCAGAAGAAGAAGAAATAGAAAAAAGGGATAGAAAGTGTTATTGAGGAGGTAATTGCTGAAAACTTCCCCAATCTGGGGAAGGAGATAGTCTCTCAATCCATGGAGATGCACAGATCTCTCAACACAAGGGACCCAAGGAAGACAACATCAAGACATATAATAATTAAAATGGCAAAGATCAAGACTACAGACAGACTTTTAAAAGCAGCTAGAGAGAGAAAAAAGATCACACACAAAGGAAAACCCATCAGGCTATCGTCAGATTTCTCAACAGAAACCTTACAGGCCAGAAGGGAGTGGCATGGTATATTTAATGCAATGAAGCAGAAGGGCCTTGAAACAAGAATACTCCATCCGGTAAGGTCATCATTTAAATTTGAAGAAGGGATTAAACAATTTAAAGATAAGCAAAGGCTGAGAGAATTTACCTCCCACAAACCACCTCTACAGTGCATTTTGGAGGGACTTCTATAGATGGAAGTATTCCTAAAACTAAATAGATGTCACCCAAGGGGTAGACAAAGAGTACAGAATGTGATTCATAACATACAAAGAATGGAGGAGGAAGAAAAAGGAGGAAAAAAAAAGAAGCTTTAGGTTGTGTTTGTAATAGCATACGAAGTGAGTTAAATTAGACTGTTAGATAGTAAGGGAATTACCCTTGAACCTTTGGTAACCATGAATCTACACCCTGCAATGTCAATAAGTACATACCTATAGATAATCACCCTAAATGTAAATGGTCTGAATGCACCAATCAAAAGACATAGAGTCACTGAATGGATTAAAAAAACAAGACCCATCTATATGCTGCCTACAAGAGACTCACTTCAAACCGAAAGACATACACAGACTGAAAGTGAAGGGATGGAAAAAGATATTTCACGCAAGTAACACTGAGAAAAACGCAGGACTTGCAGTGCCTGTATCAGACAAAATAGACTTCAAAACAAAGAAAGTCACAAGAGACAAAGAAGGACAATACATAATGATAAACGGGTCAGTCCAACAAGAGCATATGACTATTATAAATATCTACGCACCCAACACAGGGTCACCTACACATGTAAAACAAATACTAACAGAATTAAAGGGGGAAACAGAATGCAATGCATTCATTTTAGGAGACTTCAACACTCCTCTCACTCCAAAGGACAGATCAACCAGACAGAAAATAAGCAAAGAGACAGAGGTACTGAACAACATACTAAAACAGATGGACCTAACAGACATCTATAGACTACTCCATCCAAAAGCAGCAATATACACATTCTTCCCAAGTGCACATGGAACATTTTCCAGAATAGACCACATACTAGGCCAAAAAAAGAACCTCAGTAGATTCAAAAAGATTGAAATTGTACCAACCAGCTTCTCAGATCACAAAGGTATGAAACTAGAAATAAATTACACAAAGAAAATGAAAAAGCCCACAAACACATAGAAGCTTAATAACAAGCTCCTAAATAATCAATGGATCAATGACCAAATTAAAACAGAGATCAAGCAATATGTGGAGACAAATGACAACAATAATTCAACACAGAAAAATCTGTGGGACGCAGCAAAAGCTATGCTAAGAAGGAAATATATCGCAATACAAGCCTACCTCAGGAAAGAATAACAATCCCAAATGAACAGTCTAAACTCAGAATTAATGAAACTAGAAAAGGAAGAACAAATGAGGCCCAAAATCAGTAGAAAGAGGGACATAATAAAGATTAAAGCAGAAATAAATAAAATTGAAAAGAATAAAACAATACAAAGAATCAATGAAAGGAGGAGCTGGTTCTTTGAGAAAATAAATAAAAATAGATAAACCCCTAGCCAGACTTATCAAGAAAAAAAGAGGGTCTACACACATAAACAGAATCAGAAATTAGAAAGGAAAGATCACTACGGACACCACAGAAATACAAAGAATTCTGAGAGAATACTATGAAAAATTATATGCTAACAAACTGGATAACCTAGAAGAAATGGACAACTTTCTAGAAAAATACAACCTTCCAAGGCTGACCCAGGAAGACACAGAAAATCTGAATACACCAATTACCAGCAAGGAAATTGAATTGGTAATCGAAAAGCTACCTAAGAACAAAACTCCTGGACCAGATGGTTTCACTGCTGAGTCTTATCAAACATTTAGTGAAGACTTAATACCCATCCTCCTTAAAGTTTTCCAGAAAGTAGAAGAGGAGGGAATACTCCCAAACTCATTCTACAATGCCAACATCACTCTAATACCAAAACCAGGCAAAGACACCACAAAAAAAGAAAACTACAGACCAATATCCCTGATGAACATAGATGCAAAAATACTCAACAAAACATTAGCAAACCGAATTCAAAAATACATCAAAAAGATCATCCATCATGATCAAGTGGGATTCATCCCAGGGAAGCAACGATGGTACAACATTCGAAAATCCATCAACATCATCCACTACATCAACAAAAAGAAGAACAAAAACCACATGATTATCTCCATAGATGCTGAAAAAGCATTCGACAAAATTCAACATCCATTCATGATAAAAAATCTCAACAAAATGGATATAGAGGGCAAGTACCTCAACATAATAAAGGCCATATATGACAAACCCACAGCTAACATTATACTTAACAGTGAGAAGTGGAAAGCTTTTCCTTTACAATTGGGAACAAGACAAGGATGCCCTCTCTCCCCACTTTTATTCAACATAGTTCTGGAGGACCTAGTCATGGCAATCAGACAACACAAAGAAATAAAAGGCATCCAGATTGGTAAGGAAGAAGTCAAACTGTTACTATTTGCAGATGACATGATAGTGTACATAAAAATCCCTAAAGAATCCACACCAAAACCAGTAGATCTAATATCTGAATTCAGCAAAGCTGCGGGATAAACAATTAATACACAGAAATCAGTTGTATTCCTATACACTAATGATGAACTAGCAGAAAGAGAAATCAGGTAAGCAATTTCATTCACAATCGCTTCAAAAACAATAAAATATCTAGGAATAAACCTAACCAAGGAAGTGAAAGACCTACACTCTGAAAACTGCAAGACGCTCTTAAGAGAAATTAAAGAGGACACTAATAAACGGAAATTCATCCCATGCTCTTGGCTAGAAAGAATTAATATTGTCAAAATGGACATCCTGCCTAAATCAACTTACAGATTCAATGCAACCCCTATCAAAATACCAACAGCATTCTTCAATGAAGTAGAGCAAATAGTTTGAAAATTCATATTGAACGACATAAGACCCCAAATAGCTAAAGAAATCCCAAGAAGGAAAAATAAAGCAGGGGGAATTATGCACCCTGACTTCAAGCTCTACTAAAAAGCCATAGTTATCAAGACAGTTTGGTACTGGCATAAGAGCAGACCCATAGGCCAATAGAACCAAACAGAGAGCCCAGATATAAAACCAAGCATATATGGTCAATTAATATACAATATAAGACCCATGGATATACAATGGGGAAATGACAGCCTCTTCAACAGCTGGTGTTGGCAAAACTGGACAGCTACATATAAGAGAATGAAAGTGGATTACTGTCTAACCCCATACACAAAAGTAAACTCAAAATGGATCAAAGACCTGAATGTAAGTAATGAAACCATGAAACTCTTAGAAAAAAACATAGGCAAAAATCTCTTGGACATAAATATGAACAACTCCTTTATGAACATATCTCCCCGGGGAAGGGAAACAAAAGCAAAAATGAACAAGTGGGAGTATATCAAACTAAAAAGCATCTGTACAGCAAAGGACAGCATATATAGAACAAAAGGACATCCTGTGGTATGGGAGAATATATTCATAAATGACATTTCTGATAAGGGGTTGACATCCTAATTATATAAAGAGCTCATGCACCTCAACAAACAGAAAGCAAATGAGCCAATTAAGAATTGGGCAGAGGTGCTGAACAGACACTTCTCTAAAGAAGAAATTCAGATGGCCAACAAGCACATGAGAAGATGATCCACATCGCTGGTCATCAGAGAAATGCAGATTAAAACCACAATGAGATATCACCTCACACCAGTTAGGATGGCCGCCATCCAAAAGACAAACAACAGCAAGTGTTGGCGAGGATGTGGAGAAAGGGGAATCCTCCTACACTGCTGGTGGGCATGTAAACTAGTTCAACCATTATGAAAAGCAGTATGGAGTTCCTCAAAAAACTCAAAACAGAAATACCATTTGACCAGGAATTTCACTCCTATGAATTTACCCTAAAAATGCAGCAGCACAGTTTGAAAAAGACATATGAACCCCTGTGTTTATCACAGCACTATTTACAATAGCCAAGAAATGGAAGCAACCTAAGTGTCCATCAGTAAATGAATGGATAAAGAAGGTATGGTACATATACACAATGGAATATTATTCAGCCATAAGAAGAAAACAAATCCTACCATTTGCAACAACATGGATGGAGCTAGAAGGTATTATGCTCAGTGAAATAAGCCAGGCGGAGAAAGACAAGTGCCAAATGATTTCACTCATCTTTGGAGTATAAGAATAAAGAAACTGGGGAGGATGGGTGGGAAGGGAGGGATAAGGGAGAAAAAGGGGGATTACGATTAGCAGACGTAAGGTAGGGGGGGCACGGGGAGGGCTGTACAACTCAGAGAAGACAAGTAGTGATTCTATAGCATCTCACTACGCTGATGGACAGTGACTGTAATGGGGTAAATGCGGGGAACCTGATGAAGTGGGGAGTTTAGTAACCATAATGTTGCACATGTAACTGTAGATTAATGATACCAAAATAAAAAAAATAAAAGAATAAAGGAAAAACTTAAGAAACAAAACAGTAGCAGACTCACAGAACTCAAGAATGGACTAACAGTTACCAAAGGGAAAGGGACGGGGGAATATGGGTGGGAAGGGAAGGATAAGGAGGGGGAAAGGGGCATTACGGTTAGCACATGTAATGCAGCAGCAGGGGACATGTGAAAGGGAGTATTTATGGAGAAGGCAAGTAATGACTCTATAGCATCTTACTACGCTGATGGACAGTGACTGTAGTGGGGTATGTGGGGGGGACTTGATAATAGGGGGTCTAGTAACCATAATGTTGTTCAAGTGATTGTACAATAACAATACAAAAATAAAAAATATCATAATAATAATATCAGTAAAAAAAAAAAAAAGAACTTCACATCTACCAGAATGGCTATATTAAAAAAAAGAACAATAGAAAATATCAAGTGTTGGTGAAAATGTAGAGAAATTGGAATTGGAAAGTATGCATATTGATGTTGGGAATGCAAAATGGTTTAGCTGCTGTGGAAAACAGGTAGTTCATCAAAAAGTTCAGCACAGTTACCATATTGCCTAATAATTAGGTATATTCCTCCAAATTGAAAATGGGTATATTACCAAAAGAACTGAAAATGAGACACGTAAGATATTTGTATACCAATATTCATAGCAGCATTATTCACAATAGCCAAAAGATAGAAACAAGCTAACTTTCATTAACAGATAAATGGATATACAAAATGTAATGTGACATACAATGGAATATTCAGCAATGAAAAAGTGTGAAATGAAATGAGAAAGTTCTGACATACTATGACATGGATGAACACTGAAAACATTATGTTAAGTGAAACTGGCCAAACATAAGGACAAATATGGTATGATTCTACTTATATAAAACATAAAAACAGGCAACTTCATAGAAAAAGAAAGTAGAATAGTAGTTACCAGGAAAATGGAGGGGAGTGTAGGGAGGAATGGGGAGTCACTGAGTTTCTGACAAGGATGATGGAAAGGTTTGGGAAAAAGTGATGATAGTTGCATAATATTGTGAATGTAATGCCACTGAATTCTACACTGAAAAAGTGGTTCAGGATTCTAAGAAGATGGCAGAACAGGAGCTCACTGTGAGGGCCTCCTCCCACATACACACCAGGGCGGCAACCACATCTACTATGACTCACAGTGAAATGGCCTGAAGGCGGGCAGGACAGGCCTTCCACAGCTAACAACAAAGAGAAGGCTACACTGAGGAGGGTAAAGGGGCAGAGCCACACTCGACTGGGATCCAAACCTTTCCCCCTCCCAACCTAAAAGCAGGAGGAGGGAGGTATGGGATAAACTTACTGCACCAGGTACACCTGGCATTAAGATGTGCATCAGGAATGTGTGGCTTTAACAATTAGTGGGGCTTCACTTGGGGAGAGCTGCAGGGTAAGGGCCAACTCTCCATTCTTGGAGGACCTGTGAGCTGTGTCCATTGATCTGAGACCAAATCCAGAGCCGCAGTTTGAAAGGAGATTTATTGATTAACTCTGGGGTGTGTGCCAGAGGGGTGGGGCCTGCAGAAGCTTTCTCCAGGGTAGGAAGGGATGGTGGATGCGATTTTTCAAGCCCCACCCCCCCTCGGCCTACCTGACCAGACACTTGCAGGGCCAGTCCTGACACTCTGCATGTACCCTGCCAGCACCACTCACTCCACCCTGGCATTCCCCTGTGGACTCACCCCACCCAACACACCCATCCAGTCAGGTACCCCCTTCCCAAAGTAACTATAGCCTGAGGAGGGGAGGATCTAGTCCCACACACACCTCGCACATAGCAGTAGTACAGAGGTCTTTGCTGGCAGCCAGTCTGGTCCCACTCACCAGCAAACCAGGAGATGTACTGAGCCTTTCAACCAGCTTCACCTGGAGTGAGCTTTGCAAGCCACTGTGACCACAGTAGCCCCATTGGCCATTGCTGGCAGACAGACAGAGGGTGGCCTCTCCCACTAGCCTGCCTACAGCAGTCATGCTTCAGCCACAACAGGAGGAGGCACAGGCCTACACAGAGGACACCCCTGAAGTGCCAGGTCCTAGTGGCCAGGGCTTATTGCACTTTGGGGCGCCACAGGACACCTACTACATGAGGCCACTGCTTTCAAAACCAGGAGACATAGTTGACCTATCTGATACATAGAAACAAACCAGACAATATGAGAAGAATATGTTCCAAATGAAAGAACAAGACAAAATGCCAGAAAAATTGCTAAAGAAAACAGAGATAAGCAATCTACCTGATAATGATCATAAAGATGCTCACTGGGCTGGAATGAAGAATGGGTGAACTCAGGGATGACTTCAACAAAGAGATAGAAAGTATAAAGTCAGAGGTGAATAATATAATAACTGAAATTAAAATACACTGGAGAGAATCAACAGATTAGAGGATTCAGAAGAACATATCAATGATCTTGAAGACAGGATAGTGGGAAGCAACCAAGCTAAACAGCAGAAACAAAAAATAATTTAAAAAAATGAGAAGATGCTAAGAGATCTCTGCAAGAACCTCAAATGAAACAATATTTACATAATAGGTGTCCCAGGAGGAGACAAAAAGGAGAAAGGGGCAGAAAACCTATTTGAAGAAATAATAGCTGAAATTTTTCCTAACCTGGGAAAGTAAACAGACATCCAGTTTCAAGAAACACAGAGAGCCCCAAATAAGATGAAGTCAAAGAGGTCCACACCAAGACACATAGTAATTAAAATGACAAAGATTAAAGATAAAGAGAGACCCAGAAGCAAGAGAAAAGCAAACAGTTATGTACAAGGAAACTCCATAAGGCTGCCAGATGATTTTCAGCAGAAACTATATTAGCCAGAGGGGAGGGCCATGGTGTATCCAAAATGGTGAAAGGAAAAAAATCTACAACCAAGAACACTCTACCCAGCAAAGTTATTATTCAGAATTGAAGGAGAAATGGAGTTTTCCAGGTAAACAAAAGTTAAAGGACTTCATCATCAGTAAACCAGCTTTAAAAAAAATGTTAAAAGGACTTCCTTAAGTGGAAAAGAAAAGGCCATAACTAGAGTAAGGCAATTATGAAGAGAGAAAATTTCATTGCTAAAAACAAACATACAGTAATGGTAGCAGACCAATTACTTATAAAGTGAGTATGAAGTTCAAAAGACAAAAAACAAATTCAAATTTGAAGTTTCAAAACACTAAAATAATAAAATCAATTATATACACAAAAATTAGTCAATGGATACACAAATGAAAAAGATGTAAATTATGACATCATATACATTGAATGCAAAAGAGTGAATAATAAAAAATGTAGTGCTTTTAGAATGTGTTTGAACTTAAGCAGACATCAACCTAACATAGACTGCTACATATATAGGATGCTTTATATGAACCTCATGGAAACAAAAAACCAAAAACCTATAAAAGATACAAAAACAAAGAGAAAGGAATCCAAGCATAGCACTAAACAAAGTCATCACAGCACAAGGAAAGAACAAGAGAAGAAGAAAGGAATGACAAAACAACTGGAAAATAATTTTTAAAAATGAGAATGAGTATATACCCATCAATAATTACTTTAAATATAAATGGACTATTTAGCTCCAATCAAAAGACATTAGGTGGCTGAATGGGTAAAAAATAAAAACAGACCCCTCTTTGTGCTGCCTACAAGAGACTCACTTCAGAGCTAATGACACACACAGACTGAAAGTAAAGAGATGGAAAAAGATATTTCATACAAATGGAACCAAAAATAAAAAAGCTGGAGTAGCATTATTTATACCAGACAAAATTGAATTCAAAACAAAGAATGTAACAAGAGAAAAGGGCATTACATAATGATAAAGACATCAATCCAAAAAAAGATGTAACAACAGTAAATATCTATGCACCCAACATAAGAGCACCTAAATATATAAGCAAATATTAACCATCCTGTGCAAGGCCTGACCCACGCACGCCTTACTAATGCTTATTTAGTGAGATGCCGGGTAGGCAGGACTGGTTTGGCAGGAAAGCGTATGGCATGAGGGGTCCAAAGCTGGGACCCAGCCAAGTGTCCGACAGTCCTGCAGATGGTAGAAGCCCCATATGGCCACGACAGCAGAAGTTCAGGATGGGAACTACATGTCAGAGTGTGGGATGGACAGCGCAGGGGACGAACAATGAGGATAGCCATGTACCTGCTGTGCCAGATCAGCAAGGGGCCTCAAGGATCCATGCCACCCACCCCTATCGCTCTGGAAGTACAAGGCTCAAACCCAGGCATTCTATCCAGGGCCCTCGCGGAGCCTGGAGCTAGCCTGCCCCTGGAGAGCCAGATGAAGGGGCAGGCTGGCTGGCTATCCTCACAGGAGGGCCATGGTGGTGGGGGAGGGCTGCTGCTGGGGCGGGAGCGGAGGGCTACGTGCCCCCAGGGACTAAGAGGGTCCCTGCAGAGCTACTCCCTCCCAACTCCTGGCAAAACTGTGCCGGACAAAATGCCTGGTACCCAGAACAGAGGAAGAACTCCTGCAACTCAAGGTGATGACAACTTCATTTATAGAGACTCACCAAAGAACACCCGGTAGGCACCAGCACAGTGGTTGTTTTAAAGGACAAACCAACGCTGGGGGGACCTGGCACTTGGCACACCCAGCATCTTCAAAGGCTGCTGTGGGGATGCGAATGGGCACCACGGCATTGGAAACCAGCTTGGCAGCCTATGCTAAGGCCAGACAGACACCACAGGACACCACTCCTTGAGGCATGTCCCCCAAATGCACCCATCACACAAGGACGTGTACTTGAGAGCTCCCAGCAGCTTTGCTCATGGTAGCCAGACCTGGAAGCCTCCAAATGTCTACTAGCTGGCGAACAAGTAATGGACAAGCTGACCACAGCGCCTTCCCCAGGGGAGGCTGCTCAGCACTGGACAGGGGACAAGGGTGGGTACATGCTGACAGGTGCACAGTACTGTGCAAAGGAAGAGCAGAAAGACTATATTCTCAGTGATTCTGTTTATACAGAAAAAGCAAAACCAAAGGGACGAAAAACACCCCAGTGGTTTCCAGGGTCTGGGAGTGGGAGAGGTGAGGGCAGCAAAGAGGTGGGCTGAGGGGGGTTTGGGGAAAAGGGAACAGTCTGGATCTGTCATGATTAGACATTTGAAAAATGGGTACATGGGACCTGGGAGTCACTGTTTCAGCTCCTCGTGGCCCTTGGAGCAGAAGAGGGGAGCTGGTGGGCACCTGTGAGCTGCCAGAACTCAGACAAGTGATATGTTCAATACTTCAGTTTCTGTGTCTGTGCAACAGGAGTGAGGGGGCCCCTCCTGCAGAGGAAGCCCACCATTCCAATAAGATTTTCTGTTGTCACAAAGATGACAGATTGGGGCCTGAGACGAATAGGAGAGCGAGGGCTCCCCACCCTGTCTGGTGCTCTGGACCTCAGGCTGCCTCCCAGCCAGCTTTGCCAAAGCCAGAGCCATCTTTGTCCACACACCGGGGAGCACATGCCATGAACACAGGGTCACCCTGCATGCCTCGTCTGTGCCCAGCCCCCTTGCTCCAGGCGGCAGCCAAGTGTCCCTTGGAGAGTGTCACTCCCAGAAGCCATCTCGTCCTGTTTGGCTTTGCCCCCAAGACACAGCCCCCAGGAGAGCAGGACTCCATCTGTCCTGACCAGGACTCTCTGGCCGTGGCGGTTCTCACTGCCCAGCAACTGCTCCAAAACTGGAGGCCAGAAGGGCCTGGGGCCCGGGGACCATCTCGCTCCAGGTCTGGTCCATGACTTGGTCTGGTCAGGCAGGTATTCTTGCCACCACAGCCGGCTCCCTTTCTTTCTCGGTCAAAGAGCCTCTGTTTCACTTGGGGATCAGGTGACTATGCCCAGAGCTGGGGTTGGGCCCACCTGGCCTACCTGCTCACGGTGAGAGGCCAGGAGGGAGACATCTGGTGAAGACTGCGGCAGAAACCCCGCCCAGCTAGTTTTGAGAGTGTCGCTGGGCCTGTTGGCACCTCTGTGCTGTGTGTGTGTGCCTTGCAGCCATGAGGGGAACCCGACAGCAGGGTGGCTGTGTTGGGCTGGGGACCACCTGCTTGTCTGGACGCCTTGCTATGTAAGGTCAGGAGCACAGCCTTGAGCTCTGTCCTGGTTGGGTGCCCAGCATGGCCTAACAGGCCCTGACTGCCCTGGGGGGCTACCAACGGCCTATTCAGCTGCAGGGGGGATGCTCTGAGGGGTGTCAGCAAGGTGTGGCCAGCAAGGTGCAGTGGGCGTACACGGGCAGTCAGCTCACCTGGGCCCGGGGAAAGCGTCTGAGGGCCAGACAGGAGCTGGACTCTGCCTCCGTCCAGGTGGCAGGAACACGGCATCTGCCCTGGCCTCGGGACAGTACCATCCATGTCCCATGCTGCCTGTGGGCCAAACCTCCTCCCACAGACTCTGCCTCCTCCACTCCCTGCAGGCCTCTGCACCCTCCGGAACCCTCCTTCTGGGACCTGGCAATTGGTGCGAGGGCTGGCCCTGGAAACCCAGCTGGCTAGGAGACAGTCACTTGCAGCAGGATGGTGAGGGCAGAGCAGCTGTGACAGGCCCCAGCCTGCCACGCAGCCCGTCACTGACCCGGCCGGAGCTGCTGGTGAAAGGTCGTGCAATCAAGGCTTTGCTCTGAGGGCTCTGGGGTGCCCTGAAGAGAGGATGGCAGGAAGCACCGTGTCAGAGGAGGGGCCCCTGCAGCCGCAAGGAGACAGAACTGGCCCAGGCGTGGGACTGAACTGAGGGGCAGCAGCAGAACTGCAGGGGAGGACAAGCCAGGCTCCCAAGGACAGCACAAGGTGTGGGGCGCCCACGGAGGAGTAGCACTGGCTCTCGGGTGGCACAGGCCCTGGTTTGTTGCATTTTCTGATGTAAATACTTTCTCTTTGGCCAATTTCAAGCATGCCAGCACCACTGAAGGAGGAGCTGGAAAGAGACACATGTGATTGGCCTTCTGAGTGTGTGGGCAGGTGGATTCCCAGGAGCTCAGCAGCCCTCTGGGCTCCCAGCCAGCCCTGTAAGGGAGAGGCCTTCTCTCCCCACCAGCCTTTGCAGAAGTCTCATAAAGACAGCACATCCCCTCTGGGCCACAATGCAGGTCAGATCCCAGTGGGTCCGCTTGGGGGGTGTGACCTGCTAAGGAAGAACAAGGATGGTGTGGCAAGGAGCCTCAGGCCTGGAAAACACGCCCCGGGGGGCAGCGGATCCTGGGAGCTGCAGCACTCTCCTTGATGCGGGAGGCAGGCCCTCAGCAAGGGTCCCGGAGACGATTCCAGTACACTGTGTGGTGGCTCTTGGAAGTTTGACAAAAGCGGTGGCCCACGTTAAATGAAGTGTGTTGCAGGCTTTGAGGAAGCAATCAGAAGGAAGAGAGAAATGGTGTGATAACATCCATCTGCTCTATGAGTGGTCACGCTCCTTGGGAGGCAGGAGGACACTCCATCTGCCAAGGTTTAGGGGAGGTGCTAATGAGGGGATACCAGCTAGGAAGCTCCAGGGGGCCAACCTCCACAGAGCAGGCTGATGGGAGGCAATGTTGTTTCAGAGCTGCCCTCCCTGGTAGCAATGGGGGTGACAGATCCCTCAGTGGCAGAGAGCAGAAGCAAGGTGGAGGTGATTGCCATGTCAGACAGCAAAGGGGCTAGCCTACAGGGACCCGAGGAAAAGGCTAATAGGGTGTTGCAAGAAAACAAAGGAGGATGAGCAGACGGCAGAGGTTGGCCGTCCCAGTGGAAAGGCACAGTTCCCAAACTCAAGCCAGTTCTCAAATCGAGAACCCATTGATTGAAAGAGTCCCAAGAGGAAGACTCCTGTAACACCCTTGTAAGTGTGTATAATAGGGATCCATTTACAGGCGCACCTTGGAGATGTGGGTTCAGTCCAGGCCATAGTGATAAGGCAAATACCACAGTCAAGTGAGTCAAATGAATTTTTTGGTTCCCCAATGCATATAAAGTTATGTTTACATAACTTGACTGTAATCTGTTAAGAAATAGTATTATGTCTACAAAACCAATGTATACACCTTAAAAATACTTTACTGCAAAAAATGCTCGCCACCACCTGAGTTTCAGCAGTCATGATTGTTTTCCTGGGGGAGGGCTTGCTTCGAGGCTGATGGTTGCTGGCCCATCAGGGTGGTGGCTGCTGAAGGCTGAGTGGCTGTGGGTGGCCACTTCTTAAAATAAAATAACAATGAGTCTGTTGCATCAAATGACTCTTCCTTTCATGAATGATTTCTCTGTAGCATGAGATGCTGCCTGATAGCATTTTACCCACAGTAGAAATTCCTTCAAAATTGAAGTCACTCCACTAAAACCCTGCTGCTTCATCAACAAAGTTTATGGAATATTCTAAATCCTTTGCGGTCATTTCAACAAACTTCACAGCATCTTCATCTTACAAGAAACCTCTCCTCGCTCATCCATCCAAGTTTTACCACAAGATGCAGCCGCCCACATCTCCCGGCTCCACTTCTAGTTCTAGTTCTCTTGCTGTTCCTACAACTGCAGTGACTTCCTCCACTGAGGTCCTGCACCCTCAAGGGGACCCAGGATGGTTGGAATCCACTTCTTCAAAAGTCCTGTTCATGCTGGTATTTTGACTTCTTCTTATGAGTCATAGGTGTTCTGAATGGCATCTGGAATGTCACCTTTCCAGAAGGATTGTCCAGATCCATCAGAAGGATCACTGTCTGTGGTAGCTATAGCTTTATTTAAAATATTTCTTAAATAAGACTTGAAAGTCGAAATCACTCCTTGGCTTTAGAAGGGTCGCTGTGTCGGCAGGCATAGAAACTGCATGAATCCCGCTGTCCATCTCCACCAGAGCTCTTGAGTGAGCAGGTTCACTGTTAGTGAGCAGGAATATTTTGAAAAGAATCTTTATTTCTGAGCAGGAGGTCTCAGCAGTGGGCTTAAAATATTCAGTAAAACAGGTTGCAAACAGCTCTACTGTCATCCAGGCTGTTCCGATCAGAGAGCCCAGGCAGAGCATACTGAGCATAATTCCCAAGAGCCCAGGTTTGGGGGATGGTCAGTAAGCACTGGCTTCAGCTCAAAGTCCCCTAGCGAGGGAGTCCGCCTGCCCCCTGATGCTTTGAATACAGGCACTGACATCTCTCTGGCTAGAAAGCCCTGGATGACATCTTCTTGCAGCAGAAGGCTGTCGCATCTGCCCTGACAACCTGCTGTTTCGTGCAGCCGTCCACGTGAGTGATCTGAGCCAGAACTCCTGCATGACTGGCCACAGCTCCTCTATCAGCACCTGTTGCTTCGCTTTGCACTTCTATGTCATGGAGGTGGCTTCCTCCCTTCCGCCTCATGAACCAACCTCTGCTGGCTCCTAACGTTTCTCTTGCAGCCTCATCCCTCACAGGACTGAAGAACCAGGGCTCTGCTCTGGGTAAGGCTTTGTCTTCAGGGAATGTCACAGCTGGTTTGATCTTCTGTGCGGACCACTAACACGCTCTCCACGTCAGCAGTGAGGCTGCGGCGCTTCCTATCACTCGTGTGGTCACTAGAGAAGCACTTTCTATCTCCTTCAGGGACTTTTCCGTTGCGTTCACACCCCAGCTGACTAGACAGAGGCCTAGCTTTTGACATGCCTTCCTTACTAAGCTTAATCATTTCTAGCTTTTGATCTAAAGTGAGAGACATGGGACTCTTCCTTTCGCTTGCACACTTAGAGGTCATAAGGCCATTGATTGGCCTAATTTGAACATTGTTGCATCTCAGGGAGTAGGGAGGCCCAAGGAGAGGGAGAGAGATGGGGATGGTCAGTCCGTGGAGCAGTCAGAGCACATGCACTTACTGAGTTTAGCATCTTCTGTGGGCACAGTTTGTGGTGCCTCAAAACAATTACAGTGGGAACATCAAAGGTCACCGATCAGAGAGCACCAGAGCAATGTGATCATAATGACTGCAGCTCAGATATTGCAAGAATTACCAAAATGTAACACAGACAGGAAGTGAGCAAACGCTGCTGGAAACATGGTGCTGGCAGAGTCACAGCCTCCAACCTGAAAACGCGCAGCACCTGCCAAGCACGGGAAAGCAATACACAGCGACAAGAAGCTGCCTGTACTTGAACACACCAGGTGAGAGACCTCAGACCCTCTGACAGCTTTTTTGTGCCTGCATTGCCAGGTGCCAGCATGGCTCCCCCGGTGGAATGGGGGCACACTGAGATGAGCTGGAGCAGTCCTGGTCCATGCCTGTCTCTTTCGGGGCCCGCTGCTTCCATGGACCCACTCAAGGGTGACCTCCTGCATCCTGAGCACGTAGGTGGAATGAACCTACTTGGCAGCTGGGGGAGCCCTCACAGTGGGCTGCTGACCCACAGAATAGGAACATCTGTAATAAGAAAGACCAAGAGCAAGCCCAGAAAGTGACACACAGCAGAAAAGCCCCGGATCCTGGGAGAAGGGCAGAGGTCACTGCATCCTTAAAGCCTGAAGGCCACAGGAAGTGGTCCCATCATGCTGCCACCGAGTTCTCCAGCGGACCCCTGTAGAGGACAGATCAGGACAGATGACCCTGGACTGTCCCAGATTTGCCCAAATGGTGGGCCCCATTGTGCTGCTGTGGTGGGTGTATTTTTCTAGAACAGATTAACACAGTTTATAGTGAGTACATAACAGGCAGCAATCGAGCTGGCTGTTGTGGCCCAAATGTGTCCCCCAGAGTTCATATGTTAAAGCTTTGACTCCAGGGTGGTGAGGTTTGGAGGTGGGGTGTTTGGAAAGTAATTAGGTTTAGATGGCATCTGGAGGCATCCCCAGATGAGATCAGGGCCCTTATAAGAAGAGGAAGACCCAGAAGCCTGCTCTCTGCCCCAGGTAAGGGCACCGTGTGAAGGCAGCTCCCCCAGGGCAGGCAGAGGGCCTTGCCAGACCTGACCAGCTGGCTTCTGGTCTTGGACCTCCAGCCCCCAGGACCAAGAAATAAATGTCTGTTGCTTAGCTGCCCCATCCACGGTGTTTTGTGGTGGTGGCCTGAGCTGCCTAAGACCTTCACTTTTCCAATACGTGCTGGGAAGAGAAGCAGAAGCAGTTGCATCCACATGAGATGGACAGCAGTACACTCGGCCTTGCTCCAAAGCAACAGGAATTCTTTATCACAATAAAGTCCCAAGAGACCTGACCCATCTGCACATTCCCAAAACATTCTGTTGGTTCACTATATTGATAGCCTCGTGCTGGCAGGACCTACTGAACAAGAAGGGGTAAGAACTATGAATGTCCTGGTGAGACATGAGAAAAGATTCAAGGAAGTTTGTAGGGGCCAGTGGTCTGGGACAAGCCAGAACAATCACTTTGAAATAAGTAACATGCTTGTACCTCGTTTCTCTTATTGCTAAGAAAGTTGCATAATTCTTGATAGGCCCCTTCAGATTTTGGGGGCAGCCTAGTCCACCCTTGGAGATACTGACAGTTTAAGTGGAGCTAGGGAGGGAAAGGGATGTGCAGCTGGTGTGTATGGCCCCACAATCAGCCCTCACCGCTAAGCCATGTGACCTGAGGTCCCCGGCCCTGAAGTGTCATTCTGCCTGGAAAGGGGCAGAACCCATAAGAGTCATAGGCCAGACCCTGGCTCCCCCAAGGCCCTGCTGTCTGTGGCAAAGAGCCAAGCCCCACTTGGCAGAGAAGCAGCTCTGGGTACGCCACTGGGCCCCAGTAGAGGACTATCTGACTGTGAGACATTGAGGGGCCACTGGCCAGAACTGCCCATCACAAGCCAGGCACTTTCAGGTGGGCCAGGAGGACACAGGTCAGTTGCAGGAACAGGTAGCCCAGACATGCCTGTCACCTACTGCTCTTGCACTGATGCCCCATGCCTCCCCTCAGCTCACACAGGTATGGCCTCACAGTGGGGACGTCCCTCGGTTTGGAGGATAGCAAAAGCCACCCCCACTTGGTTCACAGACGGATCAGTCTGGCATGTTGGTGCAAGCTGGAAACAGACTTGAGTGAGCACAACAGCTCACTCAGGGTACCCCTGAAAGACAATGGTGAGGAGGAATCCCCTTGACGGACAGTGCACCCAGTTATTCACTTTGCATGGAGAGCAAAGTGGCCCCAGATGAAGGTATGCACAGAGTCATGGGTAGTGTGAATGGCTTAGCTGTTTGTTCAGTAACCAGAAGGAGCAAGATTAGAGGGCCTGGGACAAGAAGTGTGTGGGGCACAGGTGTCTAGATAGACCTGTGTGCATGGGCACAAGTCTGAGGGGCCACAGCCAGAAGCCATCTGCTACAACAGAGGCAGTAAATGATGGGGAGCAGGAGGGGTTGGTCAGCTGCTCCCAGGGCCAGCTCAGGGTCACACAATATCCCCAGAAGCAGCAGCCATGACGGCAGAGTTGGAAATTGTGCATTCGCCCCAAAGCACAGGCTCCCTCTCCAAGGCTGACCTTGCCTCTGCTGCTGGCTAATGTATGGCCTGACAGCTTCTGAGACCATTGCTGCACCCCTGGGGTGACACCATTCCTCCGATGGACCACCCGCTACTACCTGGTGACAAGTTGATTACACTGGACCGACTCCACTCTGGAAGGGGCAACAATTCATCTCACATTCCAGGTGCAGATTCACATTTCCTCTTTCAATGGCTCAGCCAGACCCACTAACCAAGCAATCAGGAACATGTCTGATGTGCCGGCAGCATTGCCTCGCACAAAGGACCACGTTAGGGCAAAGGGGGCTTGGCAGTTAGCGTGTGACCACAGGACCCACTAGTCCTACCACCTAGAGGCTGCCAGCCTGGCTGGGTGGTTGGGCGAGGGTCACTGGGACAGCCTCACAGGCACAGCTGAGCCGTCAGCTTGAAGGCAACCCCCACAGCAGGGGCCAATGTCCTCCAAGCTAGGATGGCCACCCAGCCACACCGCACCCCTTGTGCCAGTAGCCAGGCAGGCGGGGAGCAGTGTGGCCCGGCGGTGGCCTTGTCATCACAGGGAGGCAGGACCACCGCCACCGGAGAGAGCAGGGCAGCATTCAGTGGCCCACCAGGGTGTTTCTGGTGCTCTTGTGCCCGAGCACAGCCCAATAAGGGAAGGAGGACGCAGACTCCTCAGGGCTCGGCTCAGGACCACCCCTGCAGCGGCACCACCTAGATCAGGGCTGGCCACCGAGGGGCGCTGGGAGGGGTGGGCGGGGAGGCAGTGAGGACCACCCGAGGAAGTGGGAGCTGTAGGCATCTCCCTAAATTTCCCTGTGAGTCTCCCCAGAATCCCGGAGAAGCTGTGCCTGAATGGGGCAAGCCTACAGTGAGGGGTAAGGAAACCTGGGCCGGCAAGGGGTGGCTGGGGTATATGCCACGGCTCCCCACCCCACGGGGCTGCACCCCAGCTCCCGGCCGCTGCCAGCCACGCACAGCTACACCCTTGTCCTGAAACTCCTGGAGCTGCTCATGGGACTGTCCCCTCCCCTGTGGCCCTCAGCCACTGGCTCCTTTACAAGGGCAGGAGGGAGGCGGCAGTATGCAATAGTCTTCAAAGCACCCCAGGACTCAGCTGAGACTTCATGTAAGCTGAGCCCACATCTCGGCCTGGTTTCTTCCCCTCTTCTGTTCTCACCTGCTGACAAGTTCTGAGAGCGCCAGGACAGGCCACTTTCCTAAGGATCCCAATCTCAGGCTCCACATCGCAGGGACCTCACCTCAGACAGATACAAACTATTTCTGCTTTCAGCAGCATCAGGCCTGGAAGCAGTGAAGCACGGTGCCGGCACACAGTGAACATGGGACGAGGCCATGTTGGGAGAGCAAAGGAGCTATGACTGCACACCCTGTCCCAGGACTCAGCGGCAGCTTCCACATGATTTGTTATTCCCATGGCCCACCTGGGCAGTGAGCTCTGCCCAACAGTTCTGCAGATAATTGGAGTGAACTGCCAGACAGGCAGCAGCAGGTCTCTGCAGCCAAAGAAGCTGCTGTCCAGCGACCTCCCAGCCGTGCCCTCTGGCCCGAAGCCCTGGTGAGCAGAGCGCTCCATTTGTCTTTGCACCACCCTTCCCTGGACTGCTGACTAAAGGCCTACAGCCCCTGGGCATGTGCAGCAAATCTCCCACGATGAGGGGTCAATGTCCAGGTCTCACCAGGCGAGAAAGACCATAAATGCCACACTGCTCATACAGGCATGTGTGAGGACACTCCTGGAGCTGATGTGGGCTTGTTGAGATAATTCCTGTCAAATCTGGCCTCATTTTCTTTCTCTCTTTTCTCTTGTAGTGCTTAAGAAACTTTTTGTAATAGAGAACTTCAAACACATACAAAAGCAGAGACTAGTACAGTGGCCTTGATGTATACCCATCACTGTGTATCACAATTGCAACATTCAGTTATCCTTGCTGGGTGTATAAATGCTCTTTGGCTAGAATTCTTCAGCTGTAACTTCCTCCCCCTTTAACAGGGGGATTCTGTAATGGCTCGTCTGTCAGGCTCTCCCACCAGACCCAAGCACTCTGGGAGGACAGGGGGTGCAGCTCTGTTTGCTCCAGTGTTCCCAGGGCACAGCGCAGGC
>JAQQAC010018238.1:0-29598 GCA_029783875.1 Phataginus tricuspis | reverse complement strand
GCCTGCGCTGTGCCCTGGGAACACTGGAGCAAACAGAGCTGCACCCCCTGTCCTCCCAGAGTGCTTGGGTCTGGTGGGAGAGCCTGACAGACGAGCCATTACAGAATCCCCCTGTTAAAGGGGGAGGAAGTTACAGCTGAAGAATTCTAGCCAAAGAGCATTTATACACCCAGCAAGGATAACTGAATGTTGCAATTGTGATACACAGTGATGGGTATACATCAAGGCCACTGTACTAGTCTCTGCTTTTGTATGTGTTTGAAGTTCTCTATTACAAAAAGTTTCTTAAGCACTACAAGAGAAAAGAGAGAAAGAAAATGAGGCCAGATTTGACAGGAATTATCTCAACAAGCCCACATCAGCTCCAGGAGTGTCCTCACACATGCCTGTATGAGCAGTGTGGCATTTATGGTCTTTCTCGCCTGGTGAGACCTGGACATTGACCCCTCATCGTGGGAGATTTGCTGCACATGCCCAGGGGCTGTAGGCCTTTAGTCAGCAGTCCAGGGAAGGGTGGTGCAAAGACAAATGGAGCGCTCTGCTCACCAGGGCTTCGGGCCAGAGGGCACGGCTGGGAGGTCGCTGGACAGCAGCTTCTTTGGCTGCAGAGACCTGCTGCTGCCTGTCTGGCAGTTCACTCCAATTATCTGCAGAACTGTTGGGCAGAGCTCACTGCCCAGGTGGGCCATGGGAATAACAAATCATGTGGAAGCTGCCGCTGAGTCCTGGGACAGGGTGTGCAGTCATAGCTCCTTTGCTCTCCCAACATGGCCTCGTCCCATGTTCACTGTGTGCCGGCACCGTGCTTCACTGCTTCCAGGCCTGATGCTGCTGAAAGCAGAAATAGTTTGTATCTGTCTGAGGTGAGGTCCCTGCGATGTGGAGCCTGAGATTGGGATCCTTAGGAAAGTGGCCTGTCCTGGCGCTCTCAGAACTTGTCAGCAGGTGAGAACAGAAGAGGGGAAGAAACCAGGCCGAGATGTGGGCTCAACTTACATGAAGTCTCAGCTGAGTCCTGGGGTGCTTTGAAGACTATTGCATACTGCCGCCTCCCTCCTGCCCTTGTAAAGGAGCCAGTGGCTGAGGGCCACAGGGGAGGGGACAGTCCCATGAGCAGCTCCAGGAGTTTCAGGACAAGGGTGTAGCTGTGCGTGGCTGGCAGCGGCCGGGAGCTGGGGTGCAGCCCCGTGGGGTGGGGAGCCGTGGCATATACCCCAGCCACCCCTTGCCGGCCCAGGTTTCCTTACCCCTCACTGTAGGCTTGCCCCATTCAGGCACAGCTTCTCCGGGATTCTGGGGAGACTCACAGGGAAATTTAGGGAGATGCCTACAGCTCCCACTTCCTCGGGTGGTCCTCACTGCCTCCCCGCCCACCCCTCCCAGCGCCCCTCGGTGGCCAGCCCTGATCTAGGTGGTGCCGCTGCAGGGGTGGTCCTGAGCCGAGCCCTGAGGAGTCTGCGTCCTCCTTCCCTTATCGGGCTGTGCTCGGGCACAAGAGCACCAGAAACACCCTGGTGGGCCACTGAATGCTGCCCTGCTCTCTCCGGTGGCGGTGGTCCTGCCTCCCTGTGATGACAAGGCCACCGCCGGGCCACACTGCTCCCCGCCTGCCTGGCTTCTGGCACAAGGGGTGCGGTGTGGCTGGGTGGCCATCCTAGCTTGGAGGACATTGGCCCCTGCTGTGGGGGTTGCCTTCAAGCTGACGGCTCAGCTGTGCCTGTGAGGCTGTCCCAGTGACCCTCGCCCAACCACCCAGCCAGGCTGGCAGCCTCTAGGTGGTAGGACTAGTGGGTCCTGTGGTCACACGCTAACTGCCAAGCCCCCTTTGCCCTAACGTGGTCCTTTGTGCGAGGCAATGCTGCCGGCACATCAGACATGTTCCTGATTGCTTGGTTAGTGGGTCTGGCTGAGCCATTGAAAGAGGAAATGTGAATCTGCACCTGGAATGTGAGATGAATTGTTGCCCCTTCCAGAGTGGAGTCGGTCCAGTGTAATCAACTTGTCACCAGGTAGTAGCGGGTGGTCCATCGGAGGAATGGTGTCACCCCAGGGGTGCAGCAATGGTCTCAGAAGCTGTCAGGCCATACATTAGCCAGCAGCAGAGGCAAGGTCAGCCTTGGAGAGGGAGCCTGTGCTTTGGGGCGAATGCACAATTTCCAACTCTGCCGTCATGGCTGCTGCTTCTGGGGATATTGTGTGACCCTGAGCTGGCCCTGGGAGCAGCTGACCAACCCCTCCTGCTCCCCGTCATTTACTGCCTCTGTTGTAGCAGATGGCTTCTGGCTGTGGCCCCTCAGACTTGTGCCCATGCACACAGGTCTATCTAGACACCTGTGCCCCACACACTTCTTGTCCCAGGCCCTCTAATCTTGCTCCTTCTGGTTACTGAACAAACAGCTAAGCCATTCACACTACCCATGACTCTGTGCATACCTTCATCTGGGGCCACTTTGCTCTCCATGCAAAGTGAATAACTGGGTGCACTGTCCGTCAAGGGGATTCCTCCTCACCATTGTCTTTCAGGGGTACCCTGAGTGAGCTGTTGTGCTCACTCAAGTCTGTTTCCAGCTTGCACCAACATGCCAGACTGATCCGTCTGTGAACCAAGTGGGGGTGGCTTTTGCTATCCTCCAAACCGAGGGACGTCCCCACTGTGAGGCCATACCTGTGTGAGCTGAGGGGAGGCATGGGGCATCAGTGCAAGAGCAGTAGGTGACAGGCATGTCTGGGCTACCTGTTCCTGCAACTGACCTGTGTCCTCCTGGCCCACCTGAAAGTGCCTGGCTTGTGATGGGCAGTTCTGGCCAGTGGCCCCTCAATGTCTCACAGTCAGATAGTCCTCTACTGGGGCCCAGTGGCGTACCCAGAGCTGCTTCTCTGCCAAGTGGGGCTTGGCTCTTTGCCACAGACAGCAGGGCCTTGGGGGAGCCAGGGTCTGGGCTATGACTCTTATGGGTTCTGCCCCTTTCCAGGCAGAATGACACTTCAGGGCCGGGGACCTCAGGTCACATGGCTTAGCGGTGAGGGCTGATTGTGGGGCCATACACACCAGCTGCACATCCCTTTCCCTCCCTAGCTCCACTTAAACTGTCAGTATCTCCAAGGGTGGACTAGGCTGCCCCCAAAATCTGAAGGGGCCTATCAAGAATTATGCAACTTTCTTAGCGATAAGAGAAACGAGGTACAAGCATGTTACTTATTTCAAAGTGATTGTTCTGGCTTGTCCCAGACCACTGGCCCCTACAAACTTCCTTGAATCTTTTCTCATGTCTCACCAGGACATTCATAGTTCTTACCCCTTCTTGTTCAGTAGGTCCTGCCAGCACGAGGCTATCAATATAGTGAACCAACAGAATGTTTTGGGAATGTGCAGATGGGTCAGGTCTCTTGGGACTTTATTGTGATAAAGAATTCCTGTTGCTTTGGAGCAAGGCCGAGTGTACTGCTGTCCATCTCATGTGGATGCAACTGCTTCTGCTTCTCTTCCCAGCACGTATTGGAAAAGTGAAGGTCTTAGGCAGCTCAGGCCACCACCACAAAACACCGTGGATGGGGCAGCTAAGCAACAGACATTTATTTCTTGGTCCTGGGGGCTGGAGGTCCAAGACCAGAAGCCAGCTGGTCAGGTCTGGCAAGGCCCTCTGCCTGCCCTGGGGGAGCTGCCTTCACACGGTGCCCTTACCTGGGGCAGAGAGCAGGCTTCTGGGTCTTCCTCTTCTTATAAGGGCCCTGATCTCATCTGGGGATGCCTCCAGATGCCATCTAAACCTAATTACTTTCCAAACACCCCACCTCCAAACCTCACCACCCTGGAGTCAAAGCTTTAACATATGAACTCTGGGGGACACATTTGGGCCACAACAGCCAGCTCGATTGCTGCCTGTTATGTACTCACTATAAACTGTGTTAATCTGTTCTAGAAAAATACACCCACCACAGCAGCACAATGGGGCCCACCATTTGGGCAAATCTGGGACAGTCCAGGGTCATCTGTCCTGATCTGTCCTCTACAGGGGTCCGCTGGAGAACTCGGTGGCAGCATGATGGGACCACTTCCTGTGGCCTTCAGGCTTTAAGGATGCAGTGACCTCTGCCCTTCTCCCAGGATCCGGGGCTTTTCTGCTGTGTGTCACTTTCTGGGCTTGCTCTTGGTCTTTCTTATTACAGATGTTCCTATTCTGTGGGTCAGCAGCCCACTGTGAGGGCTCCCCCAGCTGCCAAGTAGGTTCATTCCACCTACGTGCTCAGGATGCAGGAGGTCACCCTTGAGTGGGTCCATGGAAGCAGCGGGCCCCGAAAGAGACAGGCATGGACCAGGACTGCTCCAGCTCACCTCAGTGTGCCCCCATTCCACCGGGGGAGCCATGCTGGCACCTGGCAATGCAGGCACAAAAAAGCTGTCAGAGGGTCTGAGGTCTCTCACCTGGTGTGTTCAAGTACAGGCAGCTTCTTGTCGCTGTGTATTGCTTTCCTGTGCTTGGCAGGTGCTGCGCGTTTTCAGGTTGGAGGCTGTGACTCTGCCAGCACCATGTTTCCAGCAGCGTTTGCTCACTTCCTGTCTGTGTTACATTTTGGTAATTCTTGCAATATCTGAGCTGCAGTCATTATGATCACATTGCTCTGGTGCTCTCTGATCGGTGACCTTTGATGTTCCCACTGTAATTGTTTTGAGGCACCACAAACTGTGCCCACAGAAGATGCTAAACTCAGTAAGTGCATGTGCTCTGACTGCTCCACGGACTGACCATCCCCATCTCTCTCCCTCTCCTTGGGCCTCCCTACTCCCTGAGATGCAACAATGTTCAAATTAGGCCAATCAATGGCCTTATGACCTCTAAGTGTGCAAGCGAAAGGAAGAGTCCCATGTCTCTCACTTTAGATCAAAAGCTAGAAATGATTAAGCTTAGTAAGGAAGGCATGTCAAAAGCTAGGCCTCTGTCTAGTCAGCTGGGGTGTGAACGCAACGGAAAAGTCCCTGAAGGAGATAGAAAGTGCTTCTCTAGTGACCACACGAGTGATAGGAAGCGCCGCAGCCTCACTGCTGACGTGGAGAGCGTGTTAGTGGTCCGCACAGAAGATCAAACCAGCTGTGACATTCCCTGAAGACAAAGCCTTACCCAGAGCAGAGCCCTGGTTCTTCAGTCCTGTGAGGGATGAGGCTGCAAGAGAAACGTTAGGAGCCAGCAGAGGTTGGTTCATGAGGCGGAAGGGAGGAAGCCACCTCCATGACATAGAAGTGCAAAGCGAAGCAACAGGTGCTGATAGAGGAGCTGTGGCCAGTCATGCAGGAGTTCTGGCTCAGATCACTCACGTGGACGGCTGCACGAAACAGCAGGTTGTCAGGGCAGATGCGACAGCCTTCTGCTGCAAGAAGATGTCATCCAGGGCTTTCTAGCCAGAGAGATGTTAGTGCCTGTATTCAAAGCATCAGGGGGCAGGCGGACTCCCTCGCTAGGGGACTTTGAGCTGAAGCCAGTGCTTACTGACCATCCCCCAAACCTGGGCTCTTGGGAATTATGCTCAGTATGCTCTGCCTGGGCTCTCTGATCGGAACAGCCTGGATGACAGTAGAGCTGTTTGCAACCTGTTTTACTGAATATTTTAAGCCCACTGCTGAGACCTCCTGCTCAGAAATAAAGATTCTTTTCAAAATATTCCTGCTCACTAACAGTGAACCTGCTCACTCAAGAGCTCTGGTGGAGATGGACAGCGGGATTCATGCAGTTTCTATGCCTGCCGACACAGCGACCCTTCTAAAGCCTGTGGGTCAAGGAGTGATTTCGACTTTCAAGTCTTATTTAAGAAATATTTTAAATAAAGCTATAGCTACCACAGACAGTGATCCTTCTGATGGATCTGGACAATCCTTCTGGAAAGGTGACATTCCAGATGCCATTCAGAACACCTATGACTCATAAGAAGAAGTCAAAATACCAGCATGAACAGGACTTTTGAAGAAGTGGATTCCAACCATCCTGGGTCCCCTTGAGGGTGCAGGACCTCAGTGGAGGAAGTCACTGCAGTTGTAGGAACAGCAAGAGAACTAGAACTAGAAGTGGAGCCGGGAGATGTGGGCGGCTGCATCTTGTGGTAAAACTTGGATGGATGAGCGAGGAGAGGTTTCTTGTAAGATGAAGATGCTGTGAAGTTTGTTGAAATGACCGCAAAGGATTTAGAATATTCCATAAACTTTGTTGATGAAGCAGCAGGGTTTTAGTGGAGTGACTTCAATTTTGAAGGAATTTCTACTGTGGGTAAAATGCTATCAGGCAGCATCTCATGCTACAGAGAAATCATTCATGAAAGGAAGAGTCATTTGATGCAACAGACTCATTGTTATTTTATTTTAAGAAGTGGCCACCCACAGCCACTCAGCCTTCAGCAGCCACCACCCTGATGGGCCAGCAACCATCAGCCTCGAAGCAAGCCCTCCCCCAGGAAAACAATCATGACTGCTGAAACTCAGGTGGTGGCGAGCATTTTTTGCAGTAAAGTATTTTTAAGGTGTATACATTGGTTTTGTAGACATAATACTATTTCTTAACAGATTACAGTCAAGTTATGTAAACATAACTTTATATGCATTGGGGAACCAAAAAATTCATTTGACTCACTTGACTGTGGTATTTGCCTTATCACTATGGCCTGGACTGAACCCACATCTCCAAGGTGCGCCTGTAAATGGATCCCTATTATACACACTTACAAGGGTGTTACAGGAGTCTTCCTCTTGGGACTCTTTCAATCAATGGGTTCTCGATTTGAGAACTGGCTTGAGTTTGGGAACTGTGCCTTTCCACTGGGACGGCCAACCTCTGCCGTCTGCTCATCCTCCCTTGTTTTCTTGCAACACCCTATTAGCCTTTTCCTCGGGTCCCTGTAGGCTAGCCCCTTTGCTGTCTGACATGGCAATCACCTCCACCTTGCTTCTGCTCTCTGCCACTGAGGGATCTGTCACCCCCATTGCTACCAGGGAGGGCAGCTCTGAAACAACATTGCCTCCCATCAGCCTGCTCTGTGGAGGTTGGCCCCCTGGAGCTTCCTAGCTGGTATCCCCTCATTAGCACCTCCCCTAAACCTTGGCAGATGGAGTGTCCTCCTGCCTCCCAAGGAGCGTGACCACTCATAGAGCAGATGGATGTTATCACACCATTTCTCTCTTCCTTCTGATTGCTTCCTCAAAGCCTGCAACACACTTCATTTAACGTGGGCCACCGCTTTTGTCAAACTTCCAAGAGCCACCACACAGTGTACTGGAATCGTCTCCGGGACCCTTGCTGAGGGCCTGCCTCCCGCATCAAGGAGAGTGCTGCAGCTCCCAGGATCCGCTGCCCCCCGGGGCGTGTTTTCCAGGCCTGAGGCTCCTTGCCACACCATCCTTGTTCTTCCTTAGCAGGTCACACCCCCCAAGCGGACCCACTGGGATCTGACCTGCATTGTGGCCCAGAGGGGATGTGCTGTCTTTATGAGACTTCTTCAAAGGCTGGTGGGGAGAGAAGGCCTCTCCCTTACAGGGCTGGCTGGGAGCCCAGAGGGCTGCTGAGCTCCTGGGAATCCACCTGCCCACACACTCAGAAGGCCAATCACATGTGTCTCTTTCCAGCTCCTCCTTCAGTGGTGCTGGCATGCTTGAAATTGGCCAAAGAGAAAGTATTTACATCAGAAAATGCAACAAACCAGGGCCTGTGCCACCCGAGAGCCAGTGCTACTCCTCCGTGGGCGCCCCACACCTTGTGCTGTCCTTGGGAGCCTGGCTTGTCCTCCCCTGCAGTTCTGCTGCTGCCCCTCAGTTCAGTCCCACGCCTGGGCCAGTTCTGTCTCCTTGCGGCTGCAGGGGCCCCTCCTCTGACACGGTGCTTCCTGCCATCCTCTCTTCAGGGCACCCCAGAGCCCTCAGAGCAAAGCCTTGATTGCACGACCTTTCACCAGCAGCTCCGGCCGGGTCAGTGACGGGCTGCGTGGCAGGCTGGGGCCTGTCACAGCTGCTCTGCCCTCACCATCCTGCTGCAAGTGACTGTCTCCTAGCCAGCTGGGTTTCCAGGGCCAGCCCTCGCACCAATTGCCAGGTCCCAGAAGGAGGGTTCCGGAGGGTGCAGAGGCCTGCAGGGAGTGGAGGAGGCAGAGTCTGTGGGAGGAGGTTTGGCCCACAGGCAGCATGGGACATGGATGGTACTGTCCCGAGGCCAGGGCAGATGCCGTGTTCCTGCCACCTGGACGGAGGCAGAGTCCAGCTCCTGTCTGGCCCTCAGACGCTTTCCCGGGCCCAGGTGAGCTGACTGCCCGTGTACGCCCACTGCACCTTGCTGGCCACACCTTGCTGACACCCCTCAGAGCATCCCCCCTGCAGCTGAATAGGCCGTTGGTAGCCCCCCAGGGCAGTTAGGGCCTGTTAGGCCATGCTGGGCACCCAACCAGGACAGAGCTCAAGGCTGTGCTCCTGACCTTACATAGCAAGGCGTCCAGACAAGCAGGTGGTCCCCAGCCCAACACAGCCACCCTGCTGTCGGGTTCCCCTCATGGCTGCAAGGCACACACACACAGCACAGAGGTGCCAACAGGCCCAGCGACACTCTCAAAACTAGCTGGGCGGGGTTTCTGCCGCAGTCTTCACCAGATGTCTCCCTCCTGGCCTCTCACCGTGAGCAGGTAGGCCAGGTGGGCCCAACCCCAGCTCTGGGCATAGTCACCTGATCCCCAAGTGAAACAGAGGCTCTTTGACCGAGAAAGAAAGGGAGCCGGCTGTGGTGGCAAGAATACCTGCCTGACCAGACCAAGTCACGGACCAGACCTGGAGCGAGATGGTCCCCGGGCCCCAGGCCCTTCTGGCCTCCAGTTTTGGAGCAGTTGCTGGGCAGTGAGAACCGCCACGGCCAGAGAGTCCTGGTCAGGACAGATGGAGTCCTGCTCTCCTGGGGGCTGTGTCTTGGGGGCAAAGCCAAACAGGACGAGATGGCTTCTGGGAGTGACACTCTCCAAGGGACACTTGGCTGCCGCCTGGAGCAAGGGGGCTGGGCACAGACGAGGCATGCAGGGTGACCCTGTGTTCATGGCATGTGCTCCCCGGTGTGTGGACAAAGATGGCTCTGGCTTTGGCAAAGCTGGCTGGGAGGCAGCCTGAGGTCCAGAGCACCAGACAGGGTGGGGAGCCCTCGCTCTCCTATTCGTCTCAGGCCCCAATCTGTCATCTTTGTGACAACAGAAAATCTTATTGGAATGGTGGGCTTCCTCTGCAGGAGGGGCCCCCTCACTCCTGTTGCACAGACACAGAAACTGAAGTATTGAACATATCACTTGTCTGAGTTCTGGCAGCTCACAGGTGCCCACCAGCTCCCCTCTTCTGCTCCAAGGGCCACGAGGAGCTGAAACAGTGACTCCCAGGTCCCATGTACCCATTTTTCAAATGTCTAATCATGACAGATCCAGACTGTCCCCTTCCCCCCAAACCCCCCTCAGCCCACCTCTTTGCTGCCCTCACCTCTCCCACTCCCAGACCCTGGAAACCACTGGGGTGTTTTTCGTCCCTTTGGTTTTGCTTTTTCTGTATAAACAGAATCACTGAGAATATAGTCTTTCTGCTCTTCCTTTGCACAGTACTGTGCACCTGTCAGCATGTACCCACCCTTGTCCCCTGTCCAGTGCTGAGCAGCCTCCCCTGGGGAAGGCGCTGTGGTCAGCTTGTCCATTACTTGTTCGCCAGCTAGTAGACATTTGGAGGCTTCCAGGTCTGGCTACCATGAGCAAAGCTGCTGGGAGCTCTCAAGTACACGTCCTTGTGTGATGGGTGCATTTGGGGGACATGCCTCAAGGAGTGGTGTCCTGTGGTGTCTGTCTGGCCTTAGCATAGGCTGCCAAGCTGGTTTCCAATGCCGTGGTGCCCATTCGCATCCCCACAGCAGCCTTTGAAGATGCTGGGTGTGCCAAGTGCCAGGTCCCCCCAGCGTTGGTTTGTCCTTTAAAACAACCACTGTGCTGGTGCCTACCGGGTGTTCTTTGGTGAGTCTCTATAAATGAAGTTGTCATCACCTTGAGTTGCAGGAGTTCTTCCTCTGTTCTGGGTACCAGGCATTTTGTCCGGCACAGTTTTGCCAGGAGTTGGGAGGGAGTAGCTCTGCAGGGACCCTCTTAGTCCCTGGGGGCACGTAGCCCTCCGCTCCCGCCCCAGCAGCAGCCCTCCCCCACCACCATGGCCCTCCTGTGAGGATAGCCAGCCAGCCTGCCCCTTCATCTGGCTCTCCAGGGGCAGGCTAGCTCCAGGCTCCGCGAGGGCCCTGGATAGAATGCCTGGGTTTGAGCCTTGTACTTCCAGAGCGATAGGGGTGGGTGGCATGGATCCTTGAGGCCCCTTGCTGATCTGGCACAGCAGGTACATGGCTATCCTCATTGTTCGTCCCCTGCGCTGTCCATCCCACACTCTGACATGTAGTTCCCATCCTGAACTTCTGCTGTCGTGGCCATATGGGGCTTCTACCATCTGCAGGACTGTCGGACACTTGGCTGGGTCCCAGCTTTGGACCCCTCATGCCATACGCTTTCCTGCCAAACCAGTCCTGCCTACCCGGCATCTCACTAAATAAGCATTAGTAAGGCGTGCGTGGGTCAGGCCTTGCACAGGATGGTTAATATTTGCTTATATATTTAGGTGCTCTTATGTTGGGTGCATAGATATTTACTGTTGTTACATCTTTTTTTGGATTGATGTCTTTATCATTATGTAATGCCCTTTTCTCTTGTTACATTCTTTGTTTTGAATTCAATTTTGTCTGGTATAAATAATGCTACTCCAGCTTTTTTATTTTTGGTTCCATTTGTATGAAATATCTTTTTCCATCTCTTTACTTTCAGTCTGTGTGTGTCATTAGCTCTGAAGTGAGTCTCTTGTAGGCAGCACAAAGAGGGGTCTGTTTTTATTTTTTACCCATTCAGCCACCTAATGTCTTTTGATTGGAGCTAAATAGTCCATTTATATTTAAAGTAATTATTGATGGGTATATACTCATTCTCATTTTTAAAAATTATTTTCCAGTTGTTTTGTCATTCCTTTCTTCTTCTCTTGTTCTTTCCTTGTGCTGTGATGACTTTGTTTAGTGCTATGCTTGGATTCCTTTCTCTTTGTTTTTGTATCTTTTATAGGTTTTTGGTTTTTTGTTTCCATGAGGTTCATATAAAGCATCCTATATATGTAGCAGTCTATGTTAGGTTGATGTCTGCTTAAGTTCAAACACATTCTAAAAGCACTACTTTTTTTATTATTCACTCTTTTGCATTCAATGTATATGATGTCATAATTTACATCTTTTTCATTTGTGTATCCATTGACTAATTTTTGTGTATATAATTGATTTTATTATTTTAGTGTTTTGAAACTTCAAATTTGAATTTGTTTTTTGTCTTTTGAACTTCATACTCACTTTATAAGTAATTGGTCTGCTACCATTACTGTATGTTTGTTTTTAGCAATGAAATTTTCTCTCTTCATAATTGCCTTACTCTAGTTATGGCCTTTTCTTTTCCACTTAAGGAAGTCCTTTTAACATTTTTTTTTAAAGCTGGTTTACTGATGATGAAGTCCTTTAACTTTTGTTTACCTGGAAAACTCCATTTCTCCTTCAATTCTGAATAATAACTTTGCTGGGTAGAGTGTTCTTGGTTGTAGATTTTTTTCCTTTCACCATTTTGGATACACCATGGCCCTCCCCTCTGGCTAATATAGTTTCTGCTGAAAATCATCTGGCAGCCTTATGGAGTTTCCTTGTACATAACTGTTTGCTTTTCTCTTGCTTCTGGGTCTCTCTTTATCTTTAATCTTTGTCATTTTAATTACTATGTGTCTTGGTGTGGACCTCTTTGACTTCATCTTATTTGGGGCTCTCTGTGTTTCTTGAAACTGGATGTCTGTTTACTTTCCCAGGTTAGGAAAAATTTCAGCTATTATTTCTTCAAATAGGTTTTCTGCCCCTTTCTCCTTTTTGTCTCCTCCTGGGACACCTATTATGTAAATATTGTTTCATTTGAGGTTCTTGCAGAGATCTCTTAGCATCTTCTCATTTTTTTAAATTATTTTTTGTTTCTGCTGTTTAGCTTGGTTGCTTCCCACTATCCTGTCTTCAAGATCATTGATATGTTCTTCTGAATCCTCTAATCTGTTGATTCTCTCCAGTGTATTTTAATTTCAGTTATTATATTATTCACCTCTGACTTTATACTTTCTATCTCTTTGTTGAAGTCATCCCTGAGTTCACCCATTCTTCATTCCAGCCCAGTGAGTATCTTTATGATCATTATCAGGTAGATTGCTTATCTCTGTTTTCTTTAGCAATTTTTCTGGCATTTTGTCTTATTCTTTCATTTGGAACATATTCTTCTCATATTGTCTGGTTTGTTTCTATGTATCAGATAGGTCAACTATGTCTCCTGGTTTTGAAAGCAGTGGCCTCATGTAGTAGGTGTCCTGTGGCGCCCCAAAGTGCAATAAGCCCTGGCCACTAGGACCTGGCACTTCAGGGGTGTCCTCTGTGTAGGCCTGTGCCTCCTCCTGTTGTGGCTGAAGCATGACTGCTGTAGGCAGGCTAGTGGGAGAGGCCACCCTCTGTCTGTCTGCCAGCAATGGCCAATGGGGCTACTGTGGTCACAGTGGCTTGCAAAGCTCACTCCAGGTGAAGCTGGTTGAAAGGCTCAGTACATCTCCTGGTTTGCTGGTGAGTGGGACCAGACTGGCTGCCAGCAAAGACCTCTGTACTACTGCTATGTGCGAGGTGTGTGTGGGACTAGATCCTCCCCTCCTCAGGCTATAGTTACTTTGGGAAGGGGGTACCTGACTGGATGGGTGTGTTGGGTGGGGTGAGTCCACAGGGGAATGCCAGGGTGGAGTGAGTGGTGCTGGCAGGGTACATGCAGAGTGTCAGGACTGGCCCTGCAAGTGTCTGGTCAGGTAGGCCGAGGGGGGGTGGGGCTTGAAAAATCGCATCCACCATCCCTTCCTACCCTGGAGAAAGCTTCTGCAGGCCCCACCCCTCTGGCACACACCCCAGAGTTAATCAATAAATCTCCTTTCAAACTGCGGCTCTGGATTTGGTCTCAGATCAATGGACACAGCTCACAGGTCCTCCAAGAATGGAGAGTTGGCCCTTACCCTGCAGCTCTCCCCAAGTGAAGCCCCACTAATTGTTAAAGCCACACATTCCTGATGCACATCTTAATGCCAGGTGTACCTGGTGCAGTAAGTTTATCCCATACCTCCCTCCTCCTGCTTTTAGGTTGGGAGGGGGAAAGGTTTGGATCCCAGTCGAATGTGGCTCTGCCCCTTTACCCTCCTCAGTGTAGCCTTCTCTTTGTTGTTAGCTGTGGAAGGCCTGTCCTGCCCGCCTTCAGGCCATTTCACTGTGAGTCATAGTAGATGTGGTTGCCGCCCTGGTGTGTATGTGGGAGGAGGCCCTCACAGTGAGCTCCTGTTCTGCCATCTTCTTAGAATCCTGAACCACTTTTTCAGTGTAGAATTCAGTGGCATTACATTCACAATATTATGCAACTATCATCACTTTTTCCCAAACCTTTCCATCATCCTTGTCAGAAACTCAGTGACTCCCCATTCCTCCCTACACTCCCCTCCATTTTCCTGGTAACTACTATTCTACTTTCTTTTTCTATGAAGTTGCCTGTTTTTATGTTTTATATAAGTAGAATCATACCATATTTGTCCTTATGTTTGGCCAGTTTCACTTAACATAATGTTTTCAGTGTTCATCCATGTCATAGTATGTCAGAACTTTCTCATTTCATTTCACACTTTTTCATTGCTGAATATTCCATTGTATGTCACATTACATTTTGTATATCCATTTATCTGTTAATGAAAGTTAGCTTGTTTCTATCTTTTGGCTATTGTGAATAATGCTGCTATGAATATTGGTATACAAATATCTTACGTGTCTCATTTTCAGTTCTTTTGGTAATATACCCATTTTCAATTTGGGGGAATATACCTAATTATTAGGCAATATGGTAACTGTGCTGAACTTTTTGATGAACTACCTGTTTTCCACAGCAGCTAAACCATTTTGCATTCCCAACATCAATATGCATACTTTCCAATTCCAATTTCTCTACATTTTCACCAACACTTGATATTTTCTATTGTTCTTTTTTTTAATATAGCCATTCTGGTAGATGTGAAGTTCTTTTTTTTTTTTTACTGATATTATTATTATGATATTTTTTATTTTTGTATTGTTATTGTACAATCACTTGAACAACATTATGGTTACTAGACCCCCTATTATCAAGTCCCCCCCACATACCCCACTACAGTCACTGTCCATCAGCGTAGTAAGATGCTATAGAGTCATTACTTGCCTTCTCCATAAATACTCCCTTTCACATGTCCCCTGCTGCTGCATTACATGTGCTAACCGTAATGCCCCTTTCCCCCTCCTTATCCTTCCCTTCCCACCCATATTCCCCCGTCCCTTTCCCTTTGGTAACTGTTAGTCCATTCTTGAGTTCTGTGAGTCTGCTACTGTTTTGTTTCTTAAGTTTTTCCTTTATTCTTTTATTTTTTTTATTTTGGTATCATTAATCTACAGTTACATGTGCAACATTATGGTTACTAAACTCCCCACTTCATCAGGTTCCCCGCATTTACCCCATTACAGTCACTGTCCATCAGCGTAGTGAGATGCTATAGAATCACTACTTGTCTTCTCTGAGTTGTACAGCCCTCCCCGTGCCCCCCCTACCTTACGTCTGCTAATCGTAATCCCCCTTTTTCTCCCTTATCCCTCCCTTCCCACCCATCCTCCCCAGTTTCTTTATTCTTATACTCCAAAGATGAGTGAAATCATTTGGCACTTGTCTTTCTCCGCCTGGCTTATTTCACTGAGCATAATACCTTCTAGCTCCATCCATGTTGTTGCAAATGGTAGGATTTGTTTTCTTCTTATGGCTGAATAATATTCCATTGTGTATATGTACCATACCTTCTTTATCCATTCATTTACTGATGGACACTTAGGTTGCTTCCATTTCTTGGCTATTGTAAATAGTGCTGTGATAAACACAGGGGTTCATATGTCTTTTTCAAACTGTGCTGCTGCATTTTTAGGGTAAATTCATAGGAGTGAAATTCCTGGTCAAATGGTATTTCTGTTTTGAGTTTTTTGAGGAACTCCATACTGCTTTTCATAATGGTTGAACTAGTTTACATGCCCACCAGCAGTGTAGGAGGATTCCCCTTTCTCCACATCCTCGCCAACACTTGCTGTTGTTTGTCTTTTGGATGGCGGCCATCCTAACTGGTGTGAGGTGATATCTCATTGTGGTTTTAATCTGCATTTCTCTGATGACCAGCGATGTGGATCATCTTCTCATGTGCTTGTTGGCCATCTGAATTTCTTCTTTAGAGAAGTGTCTGTTCAGCACCTCTGCCCAATTCTTAATTGGCTCATTTGCTTTCTGTTTGTTGAGGTGCATGAGCTCTTTATATAATTAGGATGTCAACCCCTTATCAGAAATGTCATTTATGAATATATTCTCCCATACCACAGGATGTCCTTTTGTTCTATATATGCTGTCCTTTGCTGTACAGATGCTTTTTAGTTTGATATACTCCCACTTGTTCATTTTTGCTTTTGTTTCCCTTCCCCGGGGAGATATGTTCATAAAGGAGTTGTTCATATTTATGTCCAAGAGATTTTTGCCTATGTTTTTTTCTAAGAGTTTCATGGTTTCATTACTTACATTCAGGTCTTTGATCCATTTTGAGTTTACTTTTGTGTATGGGGTTAGACAGTAATCCACTTTCATTCTCTTATATGTAGCTGTCCAGTTTTGCCAACACCAGCTTTTGAAGAGGCTGTCATTTCCCCATTGTATATCCATGGGTCTTATATTGTATATTAATTGACCATATATGCTTGGGTTTATATCTGGGCTCTCTGTTTGGTTCTATTGGCCTATGGGTCTGCTCTTATGCCAGTACCAAACTGTCTTGATAACTATGGCTTTTTAGTAGAGCTTGAAGTCAGGGTGCATAATTCCCCCTGCTTTATTTTTCCTTCTTGGGATTTCTTTAGCTATTTGGGGTCTTTTGTCGTTCAATATGAATTTTCAAACTATTTGCTCTACTTCATTGAAGAATGCTGTTGGTATTTTGATAGGGGTTGCATTGAATCTGTAAGTTGATTTAGGCAGGATGTCCATTTTGACAATATTAATTCTTTCTAGCCAAGAGCATGGGATGAATTTCCGTTTATTAGTGTCCTCTTTAATTTCTCTTAAGAGCGTCTTGCAGTTTTCAGAGTGTAGGTCTTTCACTTCCTTGGTTAGGTTTATTCCTAGATATTTTATTGTTTTTGAAGCGATTGTGAATGAAATTGCTTACCTGATTTCTCTTTCTGCTAGTTCATCATTAGTGTATAGGAATACAACTGATTTCTGTGTATTAATTGTTTATCCCGCAGCTTTGCTGAATTCAGATATTAGATCTACTGGTTTTGGTGTGGATTCTTTAGGGATTTTTATGTACACTATCATGTCATCTGCAAATAGTAACAGTTTGACTTCTTCCTTACCAATCTGGATGCCTTTTATTTCTTTGTGTTGTCTGATTGCCATGACTAGGACCTCCAGAACTATGTTGAATAAAAGTGGGGAGAGAGGGCATCCTTGTCTTGTTCCCAATTGTAAAGGAAAAGCTTTCCACTTCTCACTGTTAAGTATAATGTTAGCTGTGGGTTTGTCATATATGGCCTTTATTATGTTGAGGTACTTGCCCTCTATATTCATTTTGTTGAGATTTTTTATCGTGAATGGATGTTGAATTTTGTCGAATGCTTTTTCAGCATCTATGGAGATAATCATGTGGTTTTTGTTCTTCTTTTTGTTGATGTAGTGGATGATGTTGATGGATTTTCGAATGTTGTACCATCGTTGCTTCCCTGGGATGAATCCCACTTGATCATGATGGATGATCTTTTTGATGTATTTTTGAATTCGGTTTGCTAATGTTTTGTTGAGTATTTTTGCATCTATGTTCATCAGGGATATTGGTCTGTAGTTTTCTTTTTTTGTGGTGTCTTTGCCTGGTTTTGGTATTAGAGTGATGTTGGCATTGTAGAATGAGTTTGGGAGTATTCCCTCCTCTTCTACTTTCTGGAAAACTTTAAGGAGGATGGGTATTAAGTCTTCACTAAATGTTTGATAAGACTCAGCAGTGAAACCATCTGGTCCAGGAGTTTTGTTCTTAGGTAGCTTTTCGATTACCAATTCAATTTCCTTGCTGGTAATTGGTGTATTCAGATTTTCTGTGTCTTCCTGGGTCAGCCTTGGAAGGTTGTATTTTTCTAGAAAGTTGTCCATTTCTTCTAGGTTATCCAGTTTGTTAGCATATAATTTTTCATAGTATTCTCTCAGAATTCTTTGTATTTCTGTGGTGTCCGTAGTGATCTTTCCTTTCTAATTTCTGATTCTGTTTATGTGTGTAGACCCTCTTTTTTTCTTGATAAGTCTAGCTAGGGGTTTATCTATTTTTATTTATTTTCTCAAAGAACCAACTCCTCCTTTCATTGATTCTTTGTATTGTTTTATTCTTTTCAATTTTGTTTATTTCTGCTTTAATCTTTATTATGTCCCTCTTTCTACTGATTTTGGGCCTCATTTGTTCTTCCTTTTCTAGTTTCATTAATTCTGAGTTTAGACTGTTCATTTGGGATTGTTCTTCTTTCCTGAGGTAGGCTTGTATTGCGATATATTTCCTTCTTAGCATGGCTTTTGCTGCGTCCCACAGATTTTTCTGTGTTGAATTATTGTTGTCATTTGTCTCCACATATTGCTTGATCTCTGTTTTAATTTGGTCATTGATCCATTGATTATTTAGGAGCTTGTTATTAAGCTTCTATGTGTTTGTGGGCTTTTTCATTTTCTTTGTGTAATTTATTTCTAGTTTCATACCTTTGTGATCTGAGAAGCTGGTTGGTACAATTTCAATCTTTTTGAATCTACTGAGGTTCTTTTTTTGGCCTAGTATGTGGTCTATTCTGGAAAATGTTCCATGTGCACTTGGGAAGAATGTGTATATTGCTGCTTTTGGATGGAGTAGTCTATAGATGTCTGTTAGGTCCATCTGTTTTAGTATGTTGTTCAGTACCTCTGTCTCTTTGCTTATTTTCTGTCTGGTTGATCTGTCCTTTGGAGTGAGAGGAGTGTTGAAGTCTCCTAAAATGAATGCATTGCATTCTGTTTCCCCCTTTAATTCTGTTAGTATTTGTTTTACATGTGTAGGTGACCCTGTGTTGGGTGCGTAGATATTTATAATAGTCATATGCTCTTGTTGGACTGACCCGTTTATCATTATGTATTGTCCTTCTTTGTCTCTTGTGACTTTCTTTGTTTTGAAGTCTATTTTGTCTGATACAGGCACTGCAAGTCCTGCGTTTTTCTCAGTGTTACTTGCGTGAAATATCTTTTTCCATCCCTTCACTTTCAGTCTGTGTATGTCTTTCGGTTTGAAGTGAGTCTCTTGTAGGCAGCATATAGATGGGTCTTGTTTTTTTAATCCATTCAGTGACTCTATGTCTTTTGATTGGTGCATTCAGACCATTTACATTTAGGGTGATTATCTATAGGTATGTACTTATTGACATTGCAGGGTGTAGATTCATGGTTACCAAAGGTTCAAGGGTAATTCCCTTACTATCTAACAGTCTAATTTAACTCACTTCGTATGCTATTACAAACACAACCTAAAGCTTCTTTTTTTTTCCTCCTTTTTCTTCCTCCTCCATTCTTTGTATGTTATGAATCACATTCTGTACTCTTTGTCTACCCCTTGGGTGACATCTATTTAGTTTTAGGAATACTTCCATCTATAGAAGTCCCTCCAAAATGCACTGTAGAGGTGGTTTGTGGGAGGTAAATTCTCTCAGCCTTTGCTTATCTTTAAATTGTTTAATCCCTTCTTCAAATTTAAATGATGACCTTACCGGATGGAGTATTCTTGTTTCAAGGCCCTTCTGCTTCATTGCATTAAATATACCATGCCACTCCCTTCTGGCCTGTAAGGTTTCTGTTGAGAAATCTGATGATAGCCTGATGGGTTTTCCTTTGTGTGTGATCTTTTTTCTCTCTCTAGCTGCTTTTAAAAGTCTGTCTGTAGTCTTGATCTTTGCCATTTTAATTATTATATGTCTTGATGTTGTCTTCCTTGGGTCCCTTGTGTTGAGAGATCTGTGCATCTCCATGGATTGAGAGACTATCTCCTTCCCCAGATTGGGGAAGTTTTCAGCAATTACCTCCTCAATAACACTTTCTATCCCTTTTTTCTATTTCTTCTTCTTCTGATACCCCTATAATGAAAATATTGTTCCATTTGGATTGGTCACACCGTTCTCTCAATATTCTTTCATTCTTAGAGATTCTTTGTATTCCTCTTCTCTAATTTCTATTCCATTTACCATCTCTTCTACTACATCTAATCTGCTTTTAAATCCCTCCATTGTATGTTTCATTTCAGATATGGAATTTCTTAATGAATGAATCTCTGACTTAAATTCATTCCTGAGTTCTTGAATATTTTTCTATACCTCCATAAGCATGTTTATAATTTTTATTTTGAACTCTCTTTCAGGAAGATTGGTGAGTTCAGTTTCATTTGGCCCTTTTTTGGGGGTTTGTGAGATTTTGGTCTGAACCATGTTCTTTTGACGTTTCATATTTCTGTGTGGTGCCCACTAGTGCGCAGAAACTCCAGTCTGTGGAGCTGTTGAGCCCCTAGAGTGAGGTTGGGGTTGTAGGGGAGCAGAGGTGGTGCCTGGGGGAGGAAAAATCTGTTTCCTGATTCCCATATACAGTGCCTGTCTCCAGTGTCAGTGCCAGTGGACCAAGCACACATGTGTAAACCTCTGTGCTTTACGTCTCCAGCTGTTGTAGGCAGGGCCTCCCTTTTGCTGCCCTGACACCAGAGCAGTGACTGCCGGTTTGCAAGCAGGTGCCTGCAGGCCAGTAGGAAGGCTCAGCAGGCTATGTGTCACAGTGGGGTCCTCAGAGGTGAGTAGGCAGCCAGGGGGATGGTGCACCTGAAGCTCCTCAAAGTTCCCAACCAGCTGGGCAGAGCATGCCCAGAAAACCTTGTCCAACTCTCCCTTCTCCTGTGCAGGAAGCTCCGTGCATACCCCACCCCTTCAGCAGCCCTCTTGCTGCTAGGAAGCCTCTCAGACAGCCTGCCCTTCCTCTGACACAGAGCATCTGGGTGTGGATCCCGTCCTCCACAAATGGCTGGAATGTCAGTCTCCCAGGTCCTCCACCCGTCCGAGCTCCCCAAGGTCCAGAGCACCACACCATATAGGCTTCCAGTCACAAAGCAGATCTCCAGGGCTGGGTGTCCAGCAGTCCCAGGCTTCCACTCCTCCCCCGCTCTGTTTTTCTTCCTCCCACTGGTGAGCCGGGGTGGGGGAAGGGCTTGGGTCCCACCAGATTAAGGCTTTCATACGTTACCCTGTTTCGTGAGGTCTGCTCTGTTTGTGAGGTCTGTATGCAGTCTGGTTCAATCTTCTTTCTTCTTGCTGTTTTAGGGTTAGTTGTATTAATTAACTATATTTTTGTACTATTTGTCATTTTGGGAGGAGTTCTCCGTGTCACCTCTCACGCTGCCATCTTGAATAGAATCAGTAGATGTGAAGTTTTGTAGTTTGAATCATTGTAGTTTTGATGTGAATTTCCTGAATGATTAATGATGCTGGACATTTTTTCATGTGCCTGTCACCCACTTGTATATATTCATTTTTTAGAGAAATGTGTATTCAAATATTTTTCCCATTTAATTTAGGTTGTTCATATTTTTGATGCTGAATTGGAGGAGTTCTTTATATTAAACCCTGGATATTAGACTCTTATCAGATAAATGAGTTGTGATCTCCCATTCTGTAGACTGCCTTTTCATTCTCTTTACGGTGTCCTTCCATGTACAAATTTTTTAATTTTGATGAAGTCTAGTGTATCAATTTCTTCTTTTGTTGTCTGTGGTTTTGGTGTCATATGTAAGAAAAATCATTGCCAAATCCAAGGTCATGTATATTTGTCCCATGTATTCTTCTAAGAATTTTATACTTTGAGTTCCTTGAATGTGTATGTGTATATTCATGTCTTTCATCAAATATGGGAAATTGTTTTGCCTTCATTTCTTCAAATACGTTTTCAGCCCCTTTTCTCCCCCTTTGGGGACTCCCACAATACTTACTTGGATGTCTTTAGTGGTGTCACTCAGGTGCCTCAGGTTCTGTTACTTTCATTATTTTTTCTTCCTACTAAGTTAATTGGACAAGTTTGATTGCCTTTCTCTTCACGTTCTCCGATTCTTTACTTCCGCCTGCTCAAATATGCTGTTGAACCCCTCTAGTGAATTTTTTCATTTCAGTTATTGTACTTCTCACTGCAGAACTTCAATTTAGTTCTTTTTAAAAAATAATTTCTACTTTTTATTGTCATTTCCTATCTGTTCACACATTGTTACATTGTTCTCCTAATTTCCTTTAGTTTTTTATCATGGTTTCCTAAACCTCACTGAGCATATGTTTAATTTAATGTCTTTGGACTATTAATTCCAATGTTCAGGCTTCCTCAGGGAGAGTTTCTATTGAATTATCTTTTTCTTGTGAATGAACCATATTTTCTCTTTGTATGCTTTATAATTTTTTTTTGTTGAGAACTGGACCTTTTGCGTAGTGTCATGCGGCGACTCTGGGTGTCTCTGCAGCGATTGGTCCTGTTCTTTGTCGAGGGCTTCAGTTCTCCATGTTTACAGTGACTTTTCCAAACTATTTTTTGCAAAGTCTATATTTTTTGTTGTGTAATCACTGAAGTTTCTGTTCTTATGTTTCTTCAGTCAGCCTGTGACCTGACAGACAATTCCTTAAATATCTGATTCCAGAAACCAAACAAAAACAATGACAATTTTAATTGGCATGTATGTCTTCTTAAATATTCTCAGGAAGATTTAAGAAGAATCTGCCAGGGAAGCTGCTGCAGCCTGAGGAGGCTGAAAGAAAGGCAAGTTCTGCGCAGAGCCCTCAGGGAGCCACCAGATCAATTCTAGCCAGCTGCCCTGGGAACATGGGGTCGTCCACATGGCTGTGTCGGGGACCAGGTGTGGTAGCTGATTTGTGAGCACTGTTTGCTCACAAGCCATTGGCCATCTCTCCCTTCATCAGGCACTCCTCCAGTTTCTGTAAGTTTTTGGTTAGGCTCCCCAGGTCCAAAATAGTTTATTTTGATCCTTTTTTCCTAGCATAGTGGCTGTTTGGGTGCAGGGGTAAGGGCTATCTACTGTACTATTTCCTATGATGTCATACCCAGCCACCCAATAAGCCTCCTTGACTTAGTGCAGGGCTGCCATCAAAGAGGCTATGCCACCTGCTATGTCCTTAGAACCCTCTGGAATAATCAGCAGGCACTGGAGTGGGAGTTTGGCTTTAGACCTGCCATCAATGTAGAGCTCTGGACAGCCTGTGTTTTAAACTCTGACCCAGGGTCTAAAGTATCCTTTGATAACAAAAATACCTGCAAGTTATTGAGCAACTTACTGCCGAGAGTCCCACTGGATCCTCTCACAGCCTGTGAGGCAGAGAAACTGAAGCCCAGAGCATGAAGGAGCTCGCCTGAGTCATACAACTAGTGCAGGCGCTCCGCCTTCAGACACAGACCAGTGACTCCACACTCCTCATTAGTCTCAAGTTTTCCTGCCTCCCCTGCAAAGGATCCTGGAGAGTCCACCTCCCCAGCCAGTGCAGGTCACTCCCCATCCCTCACCTACCCACACTCTGCCCCATCCCTCCAGGGCCCTGGCCTTTAGGCTTCAGCTCTAACACCTGCTCCAGGCTATCAGAGGTGGTGCAGGCTTGGTGCTTATAGCCACTCCTGCCAGCCCAAGCTGAGGTCTCGGAACTTCTCCAGCATAGAAGCAGCTCCAGATGCTGTTCCCTGACCGCACCTTCCACCATGTGTGCCTGGTCCCAAAGGAGCCTCCTCATCTTCTCGGAAGACCTAGAGTCAGGCTGACCTGGGGGTGTATCATCACTTGTGGCTGTGGGATCTTAGAAGTCCTTGACTTAGTTTCCCTACATGTAAATGTCAGCCCTAAGCTGGCAGGCCAGTTGTGATTCACATAAATCACCTGGCATATGTGAAGACCGCTGGCTTTCACTAGCTGTGGTTGTCATAACCCAGGCATACTCTGCTGCCTCTCAGCGCATCTCCCCCTTGCCTCTGCCCTGGCATCCTGGCCCCACATTTTTCCCACTGGAATACAAAGGCTGGCAATTTGACTCATTTAGATCTGAGCCTCCATCCGTCAGAGTCTGGGCCTCAGAGCCTGTGTGCAAAAATAGCAGATAAGACCCAACCTTTTTGTTTTCTTAGCTTTATTTTAAAATATTACTTCATTAATACATATTTATTGCAGAAAATTATATAAAATACAGAGAAGCAAAAAAGGAAAATAAAGCTGCTCATAGTTCCACCATCAAGATAATTACTATTAACATTTTGCTGTATTTCCTCCCATGTTTATAGTGTATATAATATACATATACATGACAGAAATGGACCATGCTATATTTTATAACTCTTTTCCTCCATAATAGTCATCTGTTCTTGTGTAAAAAATTACTTAAAAACTTAGTGGCTTGAAGCAACAAGCCTTTATATCTCACACAGTTTCCGCAGGTCAGGAATCCAGGAGTTGTTTGGCTAGGGGTTCTGGATCGGGTCTCTCAAGAAGTTGGCTGGGGCTGGTGGCTCTGTTCCCAAGGTGGGTCACTCATGTGCCTGGCAAGGCGGAGCTTCCTGTGGGCAGAGGGGCTCTGGTCTTCTGAGAGGACCTCTCATGGGACCTGAGTGTCTTCACAGCCTGGGGCTGGCTTTACCAAGAGTGAAGGATTCAGTGCAGGAGCTGCCTGCCCTTGATGGCCTAGCCTCAAAGTCACAGTCCATCATTCCTGCAACACCTGTTAGGCACACAGACTCAACCTGTTGGCATGAGTGGAACTGCACAGGGGTCCCTGCCAGTGGTGGGCTCATCAGAGGCCCTCCAGAGGGTGGCCACCACATTCTCTTTACGTAGTACCTCATGGATACCTTTCCATGCTAATAGAGGCAAATCCATCTTGTCATTTTTAGTGATTGCATATAAATGAAGCATAATTTATTTAAGCAAGTCCCTGCCATTGTATGTAGGTTATGTCCCAGTTTTTTATTCTAGAAAGAGTAACCTGGAATATCCCTCACTAAACAGGTCAGATTTTTCCCTGGAGGTAAATTTAAAGAAAACCGAGTCATGCTTGTCAGTTAGCTCCTTGAGCCACAAGAGCTGAGGACGCAGTTAGGACACAGATTAGGTCCCCTGGTCCTGCTCTCGCAGATGCCTGCCTCTGTCCCCTTAAGATGGTGGCTCATATGCTGAGGCACGTTAGCCTGTTGTCAGGAAGCTCTGTTTTTTTCAGAAATGCGAGGAGAAACCATGCTGGCCACCCCTCCCCAGGGCAGCCGGTAAGCAGTGAAGACTCAGTGCTCCTGGGCGTCTGCCCTAAGGCCCTGCCTCTCCGGGCTCTGCTCTCTGGGCAGCTCTCACCCTGCTGTGCCCACCCCCACCCGCCCGGGATGTGGAGGCACACCAGAGGGCTGGCCCTGGAGGGCTTGGGGGGATGTGGGAATGTTGGACCCCTCCTGCCCTCATAGCTACCCGAATACAAGGAGGTAGCCCAAGGAAAAGGCTTGGGGAGGGATCTTCAGAAGCCAGAAAGGGGCTGTGGCCCCTGCCCAGGCGTTTCCACTTCTGCTTCCCAGAGGACAGAGCCTCTCCAGTGCTATGTGCTTGGGCCAGGAGAGGGGCAGCTGCTTCTTGATCTGGCTGGTCTGAAGTGATTGGTGCCCATTCCAGACCAGGCTGTAAGCCCTGCCTCCGTGTGCAGTGGCTCTGGGCCAGGGTGTGACCTGTCACACATGGGTGTCTGGTGAAGCCATTTTTGCTCTATTTTGGGAAAGGGACTCATCCTGTCAAAGATTTTTTTTGGGGTGACCGCACTGGCCATTGGCAGGAGAGCCTGGCATTCCACCAAGCTACCATCCTGCGGACTGTTAATTTGGGAAGGGCTTGGTAGGTGCCATGTGCCCAGCACTACAAAGCCACTTCCAGCACAGAGCCAGGCCAGGGCAGGACATTGGGAGACAGCCAGTGTACAGAGCGAGCTCCAGCCACACTTCACCCACCCCAAACCCAGAGTGACCTCCCCACCTTTGGAGTCAGGCTTTCAGGATTTATGGTTAAGAACTGGTGAAAGCCAGCATTTTTTACTTGGGGGACTACTCCTGGGTGGGGGCAGTTGCTCTTCCGCCTCTAGCTGCTCCCCCTCTGTCCTCTCCCAGGCCTGGGTCTGGCTCTCCTTGGCCCAAAAGAAGCTTTGCGCTCCCACCAAACCAATCCTGCAGCCTCTGGCCGAAGGGACACACCCACCCAAGGCAGGGAGATATCTCAGAGGCCAGTGTGGCTGTGGGCACACAGGAGAGGCAGTGAGCCCTGGAAGGTCCCTGTCTTGGCCCTGTGTCCTCTGCACCCTGCTTGTGGAGGGGCCTGCCTTGGTCAGGGCTCCAGACCTGGCCTTCCTGCCACCAGCCTGCCCTTCCACCCCAGCACCACACAGGCCCCCAGATTGTATGAAATACAAATCAGACTTCTCCCCACATGAGAATCTGCTAGAGGTCCCCGTGGCCCAAAAGTGAGTCTGGACTGTTCCCCAGGCGAGGCCCTCAGCAGCCCCTTCCCATCCACCAGACTCTTCAATGCACTTTCCTGCCCTTGGGAGCGGTGCTGCTCACTCTAGTGTACTGAGGACTGGAGAGTGAATAGACTGGTCCTGTCCCCTCTGCAGAACTTCTGGGCAGCTCATCTCCACCCAGTGCAGAGGGCATGGGGCAGCACCACCAGCCTTGTCCTGGTGGCCCCTGTCAACCCTGACCTCATGCAGGCTTCCTCTGGCCCAGCACCAGTGGGCAGAGTATTTCATCAGCTGCCTGCTGTAAGAAGCCTTGGGCAGCCGGCCCAGGCAGCTCTCCAGCTCAGTGCCCTCACCTGCACTGGTGGGCCTCAGGACAGGCTGCAGCCTGAAAGCTGGAGGGTCTCCCCCTCCCCAGACACCTACCTCTCGGCCTCTCAGAGAGATGGCCAAGGCTGCCCCAAGCAGCCAGACCCAGATAGCCTTGAATCTGGTAAGGGTCACCCCAAAGCTAGGGCAAGCGGTTTGGCAGAGGAGTGGGTGGTTCTGGACCCCCTCAAGGCGCTTGGGGTCAGAGATAGCTTTGCTTGTCACTGGCCCCTCCCTACTACTCCCCAACCCCACCTCCCACTCCTGCAGTCCAGCCTCTCAAGGAGGGGTCTCTCAGCTCAGCACGCAGAGATCTTTGGGCCCTGGGGGCCAGGGAGTGGGGACCTGGGCAAATGCTGAGGGCCATGTGGGCTCTGGAGCCCATCCCAGTGCTCTGGGGGACAGTGTGAGCCCTGACATGTGTCCAGCTACAGCTTGGCCCTGGGCTCCTGGGCCTGAGGGTGGCTGTGCACACAGGGTGACCCCAGGTGCCCACATACACAAAGGAAGAGCATCTCCCACCCACCAGTCCAGACCTGCCACGAGGATCCCAGGGGAGCCAAGACGGGAGAGCCCTGAGAGCCAGGGGCACTGGGCATCTCCTGGTCCTCCTTGCACAGCCCAGGCCAGCACCAGGAGCCGGGAGTCTGGGGGAATGGCCCTGGGCGAGCCACTCAGGCAAGAACCCCCTGGTTTAGTGTAGCCATGAGCCCTGAAGATGTGTCTGGGACCTCTTGGTGAGCAGGTGGGGTGCAGCTGTAGGGGTGGACAGGCTCTGTCTGCACTTTGTTTGCCCGAGGCCTGACCTGGGGGAAGAGGAGGCCTCTTCGGGGCCCTGAGAGGGCAGCATCCCACATTTCCTAGGCTGCTCAGGCTAGTTTGCACAGATATTCAGCATGAGACTTGTAAGAGACTTTTAGAGGTGGGGTCCTGGCTCCAGGAAGGGCTGGAGGCCAGGCCCTGAAATTGAGCAGGAGGCAACCCTTTGGGCTGAGGAGGTGGCCTCAGAGCCAGCGCTTGGGTTCAAACTCAGTGGTGAGCCTTCTGGCTCTTGCTTGGGGGGGGTATGCCTCTGAGCCATCTGCTCATTAGTCAGAAAAGGAGGTAATAACATACCTGTGCGCTGGGGGGACTGAGCATGTAGGGGGCACCACGGGGTGACCTAGCCCACAGCGCCTGCTCCTGGGGGTTCCCAGGGGGTCAAGGCAAAGCTCCACCCCCATGACTTGAACTCACCAACCCGCCTTGAGGGCTGAGGGCACTTGCAGGTCAGAGTGCCCTCCTTCTGAGGCTACACGCTGGCCAAGTGTGGCATCTGTAGCCTGGATGCACCTAGGGAAGAGGCTCACACCCACCATGGGGACACTCCCCAAAATAAGCGAGGTCTGCTGGCCGTATCAGCCTGTGGCCACCTGGAGTTGTGGGCAGCCACTGGCTTCCAGCAGCCCTCCCCAACCAGTGCTGGCTGGGGATGTGCACCAGTTGGGGAGCATGGTGTGGACATGGGGTCCTGCAGCGCCTGCTGGGACAGGACACGGTGTGAGGGCTGAAGACCAGGCATCTCCTGCAGCGCCCTTGCTGCCCAGGGACAAACCCCTCCCAAAGTAGGGGCCCCCACAGCCTGAGGGAGAATGCAGACTTACTTTTACAGAAATTCCATAAGAAATCCAGATTTTTCTGTAAAAGTGTCTCTATTTAAATGTTGGCAGCAAAGTTAAGCTTTTGAGAATATTGTACAGGACAAAGCAATGCCATGGGCCAGGTGCAACCTCATTGGCAGAATGGAATCAAGTTCTCCCTAAGGTCCCATCTTACGGTTTCACTCACAGTCAGACAAACCCTGGGGAGCTCTGTACACCTGTTGAAGGCCCCAGGCCTTGTGTACTGGCGTCTGGGCATTGCTAATGGGCTGGGTCCCAGAGTCCTCACTGTCCTGGGGTGCTGACATGCTCAAGTGGCCTGAAAGTACAGCAGAATCGTAGACATGAAATTACTGGATAAAACTAGATGTTGGTAGAACAGTTAGTTACTAAGCAGATGCAAAATCGAATCAACTACCCTAAAGTCAATCAAGGAATAGAAAAAGAGTACAGAGTATGATACCTAACATACAAAGAATGGAGGACTAAGACAAAGGGGGAAAAAAAACACCTTTAGGTTGTGTTTTTAATAGCATACGAAGTAAGTTAAATTAGACTGTTAGATAGTAAGGGAATTAATTACCCTTGAACCTTTGGTAACCACAAATCTAAAGCCTGCAATGCCAATAAGTACATACCTATAGATAATCACCCTAAATGTAAATGGTCTGAATGCACCAATCAAAAAACATAGAGTCACTGAATGGATAAAAAAACAAGACCCATCTATATGCTGCCTACAAGAGATTCACTTCAAACCGAAAGACATACACAGACTGAAAGTAAAGAGATGGAAAAAGATATTTCATGCAACTAATAGGGAGAAAAACACAGGAGTTTCAGTACTTGTATCAGACAAAATAGACTTCAAAACAAAGAAAGTCACAAGAGACAAATAAGGACATTACATAATGATACAGGGGTCAGTCCAACAAGAGCATATAACTATTATAAATATCTATGCACCCAACACAGGGTCACCTACACATGTGAAACAAATACTAACAGAATTAAAGGAGGAAATAGAACGCAATGCATTCGTTTTAGGAGACTTCAACACACCACTCACAACCAGGACAGATCAACCAGACAGAAAATAAATAAAGACACAAAGGCACTGATCAACACACTAGAACAGATGGACCTAACAGACATCTACAGAACACTCCATCCAAAAGCAACAGGATACACATTCTTCTCAAGTGCACATGGAACATTTTCAAGAATAGAGCATATACTATTAGTCCACAAAAAGAGCCTCAGTAGATTCAAAAAGATTGAAATAGTACCAACCAGCTTCTCAGATCACAAAGGTATGAAACTAGAAATAAATTACACAAAGAAAATGAAAAAGCCCACAAACACATAGAGGCTTAATAACATGCTCCTAAATAATCAGTGGATCAGTGACCAAATTAAAACACAGAAAAAGCAATATATGGAGACAAATGACAACAATAATTCAACACTGCGTATCTGCGGGAAACAGCAAAGGCCGTGCTAAGAGGGAAGTATACTGCAATACAGGCCTACCTCAGGAAAGAACAATCCCAAATAAAGAGTTTAAACTCACAATTAACGAAACGAGAAAAGGAAGAACAAATGAGGCCCAAAGTCAGTAGAAGGAGGGACATAATAAAGATTAGAGCGTAATAAAAATACTAATAAACATCAAAAAAAAAAAAAAAGATTAGAGTGGAAATAAATAAAATCAAGAAGAATAAGACAATAGAATCAATGAAAGCAGGAGCTTTGAGAAAATAAACAAAAATAGATAAACCCCTAGCTAGACTTATCAAGAAAAAAAGAGGGTCTACACACATAAGCAGAATCAG
>JAQQAC010018234.1:0-35112 GCA_029783875.1 Phataginus tricuspis | reverse complement strand
CTGATGTAGTCGGCATGGGTAAGAAATCTACTAGAGTTCACCACATATATTTGCTGGGTTATGTTAAAGCCGATCCCTGATATCATTTTATCAATAAATGTTTTAGTCACTTAGTCAATATTTAGGAGAGAGAAGGATTTTTAGAGAAACATAAACACAGCACCATAATACATCTAAACAATGAGCAATAATTTATTAGCATCTTCGAAGATTCGGTTAGTGTTCACATTTCCATGATGGATCAATAAATGAGTTTTTGCAGTTTCGTTTGAACCAGGGGTCATACAAGGTCAAGTCTTTCCATTGGTTGATATACTCCTTAAGTCTCTTCTACTTATTTTAATTTTATTTTTATGGTATATGTTCTCTCTTTTTCTTTTTCCATTGCCATTTATTTATTGAATAAATTGGGTCACTGATTTTTAGAATTTCTTACATTTTGGGTTTGACTAATTGCATCCACATCAGGTCATTTAATAGCAATCTTTACCTTTCATGTCATGTAAGCTGGTGATTAGATCTAGAGTTCGGATCAGATTCAGGTTCCCTCCTTGGGTGCAGGCTTACTGCTGCATCGTGCAGCGGTGCACAGGGGCCGGCTGCTCCTCCTTTTGCCATGTTGAGATTTAGCACTGGGTTCAGATGTTATCAGTTTTATTGATAGACAGCTTTTCAATAGGGTCATGAAAGGCCTGAAGACAATTTTTGAACTCTAACATGTTCCTTGTATAGCTAAGAGACTAGTCTCAAAAACAGAGAGACTTTATGTAGGAACCCAAGGCAAGATGAAGCTACCAGTGCAGATAATACTGTTTGGAACGTACACAGCAGAGGCCCTGTGTTAAATGATTTGTATACACATGAAACGCTTACAGCAGTGTCTTGGGCATCACAAGATTAAACGGTAAATGATATTATTGCATTTGTTAGTGTGAACTTCTTTACCTGCCACCTGCCTGAGGCAGCACAGTCCGGGGACAGGGAGAAGCCCTCCCGCTGGGCTCCTCCTGGGCAGAATGACCCGGGGGTCAGAAGTGTGAGGGGAACTTCTTTCTTTGGTGACATTGAGCTGGGCCATTTGTGGAAATGGACAAGGAAGTTCACTGAAGGTGCTGCAGAGCAGGGATGGAGGAGCCCCAGAAGTCTTAGACTGGGGTGCAGCGAGGCCAAAGAAGCTTTTCAGAACGAGACACGGGGCAGCCACTTACACACAGGAGGCGCGGTCCAGGGAGAGAGGCAGGGGCCCAGCGTGCAGGTTAGGAGGCCTCAGTCACTGTTAGGAATTGTGGTTTTCAGGTCAGTGACACTACTCTGAGCAGTTCCTCCACCAGGCATTTCGAGAGAGAGAGAGAGACAGACCCACACCTCACTTGGGTGAGCACCCGGGGATCACAACTTGAATGTGAAAAACGAAGCCATGAATGTACCAGGTGGGATCATGGGAATTCTTTATATCATGGAGGGAAGAAATTTTTTGTGGTGGTGACACAAAATCTAGAATCCATTAAATTAAAAAAAAAAAAAAAGAGTAACCTGCATAAAAAAATTCCCCATAAGCAAAATCAAAAGATCTGAGAAACGAGGGAAAAATATTTGCATTGTATATTACAGATAAAAGGTGAATCTAACATATGAAGATATATAAATCTAATATATGAACCTAATATATGAAGATTTCCTAGAAACTGAGGAAAAGGCCAACAACCCAATATAAAAATGGGCAAAGGCATTCACAGAAAAAGAACCACAAAAGTCCTTAACCATGTGAAAGGATGTCCATCTTATTCACAGAAAGAGAAACGCAAACTACAAGTGCGATAACACACCATCCATCCCCTAACACGTCGGTTGAAAAAAGCTGCTGTTGGGAATGTAAAATGACACTTCTAGAGAGGCCATTTGGCAATACTTGTCAAAATTACAAACGCTCATATCCTTTGGCACAGAAATTCCATTTCTGAAATTTATCCCACAGATGAGTACCAATGTGTCCACAAAATAGCAAAAGATTGGACACAGTTCAAATGCTGAATTAACTCTGGTGCTCAGGTAGTGGAACGCTGTGCAGCTATTCAGGAAAGAACCGGAGGCTATTCAGGAAAGAACCAGAGCCCTTCATGTGCTGTAAGTGAAAACACTGTCTTGTGTGTAAGAAAGGGGTGGGGTCAGGTGTTCTTATTTGCATATATTTGCATAAGAGGATACAACTGCAACCGATAAAAGTAAGTCCCTGTATTTTCAGGGAGGGAACAGGGCAGGATGTGGAAGAGAGCCAGCCTTCCCGAAGGGGACCTTATCATATATTTTGGGCACTTGAGTCATGTGAGTGTATTACCCGTTGACAAAAAATAAAACAAAATTCTAAAAAATGTCAAACGTATAACTTCACTGGGGAAGAGAGGGCCTGAGTGCCGGCAGGTGCAGCTGGAGGCCAGTGGGATGAGTCTGGGTGGTAGCTGAGAGCACTGCTGGTCCAGGTGGGAGGGCTCTGGGGGACCAAGGTGACTGTTTGGTGCCCGACTGAGGAAGAGACCATGCATTTCTGCCTCCCATTTGCACGTCTGGGCTTCTCTGGAGGCTCTCCCATGCCCCTGTCTCCCAGGCAGAATGGTGGACCTGGCCCTTGGCTGTGGAGCCCCCCAGTTACTAACAGTTACTACCTGCAGGCAGCTGTGGGGGAGTGGGCGGTGCCTGTGAAAGTGAAGGCTAAGGGAAGCGAGCAGGGCATCTCGCCTGCCCGTAGATGGCCCTGTCAGTCCCCAGGGCGGTCTGGGTGCCTTTGCCTTCCTCTTGGGCCCTCACCCCTTGAATGATCTTCAAAGGGTCACTTTGCCTTCCAGTGGCTCCTGCCGATCCTGAGTGTATTGGGGTGAGAGCAGGGAGGGTGGGGAGGGCAAGCATGGTGAAAGCACACCTCAGCTCCGAAGGGCTTTTACAAACGAAGTTCTGTTGTTTTCTAGGGATAAATATATTGGAGGCCAGCAGGCTGTGGCTTGCAGAAATTCTGCCTTAGTGAATAAATAATATCATTTTACAATTAGCCGAGCCAAATGCCTGCCTAGGCACCTTTTTCCTCTTTGGCTTTCCCAGGTCACAGTTCACCTGGCTCGATTTCTCAACCACCTCACTAACCGTCTTGAGAACCATAATAACAAGTATATATTATAATACATTACAACTGTTGCATATTATCTTAATCATTCATAAGTTTCATTAGAATGACAATCATATATTGAGACGTGCTACATAGATGGCACTGTGCCAAGCACATTATCTTCTTGATTTCATTTAATCCTCTTTATGTTCTCAAGAAATAGGTTCTGTGGTGATCCCAGTTTCCAGATGGCAAACCGACATTCAGAGGTTTGATGACTTGCCCACAAGAGGGAAGTGCTGGAGCCAGGAGCCGTTTTCCATCAGCACAGTGTGCCCTATGCCCAGCGCCTGGGCCTGAGCCCCTGGTCTCCCCTCCCCGGCGTCCCTCCCTAGTGGCCCTTTCCCCTGCCCCGTAGGCCGCTGCACGGCCCCAACCTTCTTCTGTGCTTTCTGTGCCGCCGCTTTCCACCCGGGGCCCTGCTGTCCTCCCAAGCCAGACTCTCGCTCTTCACCCCTGCTTTCCCGTGGCCTTCCCTTTGTGCGCCTTTTCTTTCCTTCCTGCCCCACCTGCACCTTCTGGGCCTCCATCCGTCAAAATCCACCCACTCTTCCATCCATCTCAGTTGCCAACTGCCTGAAACTCCCAGTGGGCCCCCCCGTGATTCATGACCTCTTCTGTCTTGGAACCGTGTTTTTCCCTCTGATTCTCTCTGCCCGTGGTGAGGCTCCCGGCTGCCCACCACAGCACTCCTCCCCATGCCCAGTGTGAATCCTTGCTTGTCCATGGGCTCCAGAGAGCCAGGGTGACACTTTTCAACATCTTCAGTTTTGTCCTTCAAATGGGTACAAAATTTATATCCTATACCACAAAGACTCTGTGCTTATTTTGATATAAAAATAATGTTATTTTCCAAAATCATTAGGTGAGACAGAGCATGTGCTTTCCCTTGCTGGGACCTCCTCTATCCCACGGCCAAGGAAAAGTTGGAGATCCACAGCCAAGTATAAGAAACAGGCAACCAGAACATAACGTCCCCAAAGGGCAAAGACAGCATCTGCTCCCAATCCCTGCATCACCATCAGTGTGTGGACTGGAGAAGGAACTTTCTTTATATTTGCTCAAATGAATTACATGTTAATACAACCCTCCTAAAGAATCTGAAAATCATTTAGTTCTCAGTAGATATGTTTCCCTTGTAATCAAAGCTACTTGATTATTGCTCAATGAAGCTATTTTTTAGAGCAAGTACAAGCCCACCAACATAGTTCATGTTCCCAAGTTCTAATTTGTGGAGTTCATAGGAGGTTCTGTTGTATTTCCTACAGAAATCTACATATGTTGGAAACACAGCCAGATGGCATTGTTAAATTGGTGTTTCTGTCCCCGGAACCTTCCCACCTTCTTACTTGTTACCTGCCTCTTGCTTCTCAGATTCTAAGAGCCCTGATGCTAATCTGAGAAGGCCCTGCTGCAGCTCACCTGGGAGCCAGACACCCTGGCATCCATCCCTGTATCATTTGGTGGCAATGATTTTATCTCCATGCCTCCACTCTTCATTTTTGGAGCAAGGAAACTGCGATAAGAAACCCACATGTTTGGCAAAGTAGGTGATGTATGTCGTGCGTTGGGTTCCCCAGGAAGCAGACTGAGTTGGGATTTGTGCAGGAGGTTTGCTGGGGAATGTCCTTGGGAATCAACAGCTCTGAGGGATGAGGGGCCACTACCGAGCAGAGAGAGAAGTTGGACTGTCATGCAGTTGAACAAAGGCTTTTGCCAACCATGTGGGTGAGATTTACAAATGTGGTCTGGCCCTGGAATGGCTCTTCACAGTTGTCCTCCACTGAGGCTTCTGTAGCTTCACATGCAGTATTAGGCACAGGCTTCCCCCTGGAAGGGGGTGTCTCCTTGGGTGTGATGGCTGTTATCAGCCAAGGGCAGCTGAAGGGGCTCAGTTCTGGGCAGCCAGCATGGGGGGGTGAGTGTCTCAGACCCGGATGGAAGGGTGCGATGGATCTGGGCAAGCCCCAACAGTGTCTACTGCACTATGTGCAGGGCCTGGCCCCACAGTAAACAGAGGCTATCAGACTCCTAAAGCACTCTAAATAAATAAGGTACAAATAACAAATGGCCTAGTTATTCCAAGACTATGACCTTCTTAAGAATAGGAGAATGCCATGTCACCAAAATCTTGGCATTGAGGCATGTCGGAGAATGGGGAAAAGTTAAAAAATGTGGGGTAACCCAAGAGAGATGGGAATTTCCAGGGAAATGGGTCATCTGTGGTAGGCAGTGGAGTCAAACCTCACTCTCACTCAGCCCAGGGCCCTTGTCCCAGGGGAGACAGCCCTCACCCCAAGCCTATGCTTGGTTCACAAGGGGCCAGGCCCATTCCCTGAGGGAGCCCCTGGTGCTTCCTCTAGGAGAAAGAATATGTTCAAAAGGCAAACAGGAAAGAGAAAACCCTCCGCTCAGGACAAAGAGGCAGGAAAGTAAACACAGAAGTAAAATATCATCTTCCCTGTGACAAAGGAAGAGCCTGATGTTCTGCAGGTAAGGCCAGAACAGGCCCTGGTGCCGTCAGCGCGGGTCAGCCGGGAGAGCCGGCTCCAGGGAGAACTGCTGCTCCCGAGCATGGTGGGAGGACGCTGGGCCAACTCTCAATGTCCTTCTCCCTCAGCTTCCTCAGTGGCCGCATGACACCTGTCACTCATATTCTGTTGGCAGTAGAGCCTGCCTCTCCCACGAGTGTCTTGAGCCCATCCCCTGTGTGGTGCCTCAGAACCATGAAAAAATGTGGCAAACAAAGAGAAACTTGGGAAAATACTTTAAAGTTGTTTTCTTCTCAAGACATTTAATACTTGATTTATAAATATTTCTATCAGCAAACCATGCAGTGCATGCCTAACAGATGTCCAACAAAAAAGATAAATCAAAAATGTATTAGTTTAACATATGGAAAATTAATGTAATGAGAATAATGGCCACTGATAACTGCCTCCTGTTGTTAAGGTTGTCCATGGTTAGGCCATTTCGCCCTTAGTATGACCCTATCTTGTCAGAGCCCAGAGAGCTCAATGAGGTTAGGTATCAGGGCCAAGGCCTGGATTTCAACCTGAGACTTCAGAGCTAATCGAAAGCCTAGACTCATCAACATTGTGCTTTTCTGCAGCTAGGTCATTTTCTGAGTTGGAGATGTGTGTGTATTTTTGGACCTATATAGATACTGAGCCTTAAAGAGGAGTGCAGACCCTCTCTGTCAGCCCTGATGGAACACACACCTTCTCACTACGGGCAGTAGCTCTAATCAGATTTGATCATGAATTTCTCCAACCTTCCCATTAGCTTAAATAATAGAGCAATAAAGAAAAGCTCTAAAGGCACAATGAGAACAGAGAGCCATGGAATTAAATCCCCACTCCCTCTGTGGCGAAGGGCGGCATGAGTACAGCCTAGAGGACAGAAGGACCTCAAGCCTAGAGTGGTATTAAACTGCCATCAAACCTTACCTAAGGTTATTCATCCAAATGAAAGCTCTGCTGTGCATAAGCCCCAGCCCATTCCGCAGCCCCCTTCCAGAGTCACCTACACCCCAGTTTAAAGAGAAACCAAGATAAAAGTGCCAGATTCGTTCTGCCCAAATGTTGGCTGACACTGCAAACATGAACACATGTCCAGCACATGCAAAGACCAGCCCCTCACGAAATGACCCGGGTTGTATTTTGTGAAACATAATTATAGTGGAGAGACAAAACCAAGCAGACTCTCTGCTCAGCCAGAGGTGTTACTACAAAAACTGAAATGAACAGCACCTCTGATGTGGCCCTGTTCCAGGGGAGCGAACCCTCTTACTTGTTGGCCTGTCAAGAGGCAATATTCCAAATTCTGAGAATTTCCCAGTCGGATGGATGTTAATTCAGTTATCCACTTTGCCAATGTCTCAAGCTTAGAAATCCTGTCAAAACTCATTTTCTCAGCATATCCGCTTGTAAAGCTTACAGTCTGGTGCTGTGTTCAGCTCATTGCCTTGTTCTAACCCAATAACTCCTGGTTGTTGCTGTGAAAAACTATATCCTTTTAAGGACATTTAAGTAATTTTTGTTGTCATTATTATTAATTTTCATGTATCTTTATTTTAAATTATCTTAGAACATATATAAACAGTTTAATCTTATTAAAGTAGATGAGTATAAAGAATTTTTTACAAGAGTGATGTGGTTTCTAAAATATACATCTTAAGATTCCAAGAAGTGCCCAAGTAACATTTTAAAAAATAAACAAGACCTAAAGCCCCACAGGAATTAGTGTGTTTGTTCTCTTATTCTTAGGAGTGACTTAGAAACTAAATTTTACAGCTAAAAAAGATCTTTAAAACCTGCACTGTAAATGTCAAAGAAATAAAGGTCTTACAGAAATGGACTTATCCTCAGATTGACTTGGAACTTGTTTAAAAATGAAATGCACTTTTAATTTTGGAATACACATAAGTTAAATAATCACATTAAATAAGCAGCCTAAATTTTTACATTTATTACCAAGGCAAGGCTAATAAAAATGAAAAGGAGTAGTTTTCTTTTCATTGATCTCTGGGACTCCAAAGTGGATAAGTAAAGCAAGTTTTTTTCCTTCTCTTACTTCCCCCCTCCCCTCCTCTTTTTACCCTCCCCGCCATGATACTAACATGCCTATCCTTATCACAAGCCAGCGGTCTGGGGAGAACGCAACTCAGGTTCAAAACGCAGCACTGCCACAGCCAGGGTGAAAGAGTTTTCCTTCTCAAAGGTGTATGGTAACCAAATATGTTAACAAGAGCAATCATCAGAAAAACACAAAACAATGTCTTTCCCTTAAGGGGATTCAGTATTTCTTAGAGCCTACCAGAAGCTTGAGGGTTATGCCTGCCCGGCTACCTTACGTGTCTAGAGAGCAGTGTTATTTTACAACGTTGAAAGTCCAGTTCAGAATTCCCACCTCCTTGGACAACATAATTATTCTGACTCCCCTGCTGGGCAGCATTTATGATTCATTGCCACATCTACCGAAGTCCACTTTCTTTAGCACAAGTGGCCATGTCAATCGCCATGTCTGTGACGGCCCCCACTCCTGGCTCCCTGTGCAGATGGTTGCACTCGGCTAGGAGGCTGTGATCACCTGCGTGCGTGTAGGGAGACAGAGGGTTCTTATTTTAAAAGACAGCAACCCCAGGGCAGCAAACTGAGACTGAGAAGGCAGCACTCTCTTTTCAACTGTTTCCAAGAGGGCCCAAAGTGACACAGTGTAAAAATGCACAGGAAAGACATTTTACATATGGATTTAAACATGTTTTCATGTGTCATGTTAAAGTGTCCACAGAGGTGAGTGAGGCTGGTCAGTCCCCAGGACGTACAGCATCTTGGAAAACAGTCACAAAACAAGAAGCATCACTTCACGTTGTTCCTTCCCTAGCGCAGAGATTCTCAAACTTCAATGCATATTAGTATCACCCGGGAAGCTCTTAAAAATCCCAGTATCCAGGCTGTATCCCGACAAATTCAACCAGAATCTCTGTGTGTTGTTGTGGGCAACCCAGCCATCAGGATGTTCCAAGGCTTCCCCCTTCCCTGTGATTCCAATGTGCAACCACCTGAAGAAACAGTGTCTTCAAGAACCTTTTGCATAAGCAGAAGTGGCTGAAGTCTGAAGTGGTCTGAATCTAAAGGCATAAAAACTGAACACTTACTCTGGATAGCTGCGCAGTCGGCTTACTGCAGCGCTGAGGACAAGCACTCAGCTCATGGCGGCGATGTGGGTCCTTTCCTGCATACAATCTGCAGACCCTATCTAATATTTTCCATACCGGGCAATGAGATCACAAACTCCAAAACACTAAATCAAAACCGGAGGCATTACGGGTCTTCAATAAAACTCCATAGCCCATACCCAGGGGGAGGGGGAAAGAAAATTAAAACCATCACAGAGCTGCGGACATATATATACACGTATATGTAGCAGGCCTTGGTATATTGCAGCAGTTAGAGAGAAGACGGTATCAAGCAACAATTAGCTAAAAGTGACCAACTAGATGGGCAGCTAAAAGTTACTCACAAGTGAAAATCCCATTTGTGTCCCAAAGAAAGCTCATCGTAAGTGACACTTGATTTCTGGCAAGGAAAATGATCTAAGTGGCATTGCAGAGAGGAATTAACACAGGGATATGCACATGAAAAATTATATGAACATGAATGAGATCCTCCTTTGGTGAGAATGTGCAATTCCAGAGGCCTCCAAGACTTCTGAGCTTACACTAAACTAACAAACCAAACCTACAACCCTGGAACAAGGCTTTTATTCTAAAGTGGAATGTTGGAATCATAAATCATATGCCAGATACAAAAAACAAAGCCATTAACATCTAATTATGAACAACCATTTTAAGGATGCAAGGACCGGGTAACTGAAGATGCGGGCAGTACTCCTGCTTCACTGTCCCTTTGATGGAGGGGAAGCTGGAAACTGACCGCTACCAGATTTCAGTTCTTTTGTGCCCAAAGTAGTATTACAACAACCATTCTGTAAACCCTCAAAGAAACCTGTTTCTAGCGCTTTCATTTTCTTTGCTGAAGATCGGAAAGGACTGATCTTCAGTAAGAAATCAGAGAAATCTAGGTAAACTAGGACTGGCTGAGTATTGTCTTTAATTCAAGAAAAAGGACTCTACACATGTCCTTCAGTTTCCATGCACTCAATCCATTCACCAGGTTCTGCATCCATGGAGGCTCAGAAATTTCCAAAGCATTCAAGGGCGGCACACTTCAAGCTGGTTCCAATTAGGCTGGCCAGTGTGGATGTCTCACACGTGTCAATATTTGCAGCAGAGCAACTCTGATCCACAGGGGCATCCTCTAGGCAGCAGGAGACCCTTGCCCACCGCAGCCTTTGCAAGCCATATTGTAGGCAGGCATGCCATCACCCTCTGGGTCCCCTTCAAAAATGCCACTTCTATCCTTCATACTCCTGTGGCAACTCTTAGACCTCTCCTTTGCCAAGTACTCAGATCTTGTACAGGAGATATGCCCTATGGACAATTTACATTTCCCAAATATTTCCATTTTAATATTACTGTTTAGACTCTTAGCACTGTCACATAAACATTTTTGAGAGCTCACTGCAAAGGTGGAATTTTGATCAGTGCCTGGAGCTCTTTGCAGGCTTTTATGTTGATGGAATGAAATAACATAGATCTAATTAGTCAGTATAAGTCATTTTCTACAGGGAAAAATTGAGGCTTATTTGACATGCCCGTTGCCAGGGAAAGGACAGAGACATGAAAACAATAAAGGAAATGCCAGACTTTACACCCAAGAGAATATAAGGGCAAGAATGACAATGACACTATTCCTGCAGAAGGCTCAGAGAAACCATTTCTTCCAACAAATGGCACTAGTTTCCTATAGTTTAGACATTACAAATGTTTCTGCTCCAAAAGAAATGTTAGAAATGTGGTAGTCAGATCCCTGCATCACAAGGTAGAAAGTATCTTAGATCTTTGTTTGCAAGGCTCAATTACCCCGTGCTTATTTCATAGCAAATCTCTATTCTCTTATTTCCTGTCCTCCCCCTTCCCCAACACACACACCTCTGAACAGAATCAGGGAACTTTTTGTTCTGATTTACTCATTTTATTCTAGGAAAATGAAAAAAATGTTGCGTCTCTCACCTTGCATTCTCAAGGATATTCCCTGGCGTCAGCAGCCAGCATAGGCAGAAACAATTCTCCCTCCCACCACTGCCAATTCTACCTGCTTTCAATAATAAACACCTCCTGAATAGCAAATAAAAGGCAAAGCTGAGCAAAGAACTTCAAGCCCACCGTGGTCGTGATCAGGCCAAGTGGAAACAAGCTGCGGGAATGAGCGTGTTTTTGGTTCTTGGGGCTCTATTTTAGTGCTGATCGGCACCATCTTCAACACCTTTCACTTAGGGCCCGGGGTTTATGTGTGTCCCGATCTGGAGCGGCAGGTGCAGGGCGCAACGCTCCCTCTTCCGATCCCCTCCGCCGGGAGGGGCACAACGGGTGGTGGCGGTTCATTGCCTCATCTCACATTCCCATTTCCGGCGAGCTAGGTCGCTGTTCGTGCGTTCCCTGTTTCCAAGTCCTTGATCTGACACAGCTCTTTCTCCTAACATCCCCTCGTAGCTCGTTACTAGCCACGTCTTACTCTTTATTCATTTTAGTTGTGGCGCACAGGTTTCCTTTGTAAAACTGTGTGTGGGGCAGGGGGTGGAGGCACAATATAACCCAGTGCACAAAGTGCGTTTGTAGCCAGCGCTGCCTTAAAAAAATATCTTAAAAAATTTAAGAGACTGTGACTTCAATTTCAAACAGCACGACTCACGGCACAGTGCTTTTAAAATCAGCAAAATTCGGTGCCTGAGTTGAGCCAGCACACACACGGGAGCGACTGCGGGCATGAGGCGCGGCTGTGGTGCCAGGAGGGCTCGGGAGCCTGCCGGGTCCACTCCAAGCCCAGGTGCCCCTGCGGCCCCGGCGGGGGGCTGGTGGGTTCCGGCTTAGGTAACTTACTCAGGCCCACGCTCGGCCCAAGGCCCTCCAGGGACGCTGCCTATGTTACTCGCCCTCTAAGTCCTTCGGGCAGAATCTAAACGGGCGCCCTGGAGCGCCCGGCCCCGCAGTGGCTCCATCGGCCCTTCGGTACCCGAGTCAGGCTTTCATCTGTTTGGTTAGGTTTCTCCTGAAGGCTTTGAACTACATGGGCCCCCGGAACTCCCCAGCCACCAGCACATTTCGTTTGCACCCAAATAGCAGCCTGAATACAGTCCCACCCAAATCAAAGCGGCGTAGGAGACGTGACGTGGGGACGACTCTCGCTTCACGGACGACCTCGGACCACCCTTCTTGCCGCCGCCACCCGCTAGTTCCCAAGAGGGCGGGCACCCTCTTCCGAGTGCCTCCTCTTTGCCTCACGCTTTTGACACAGAGCTTGCCTCCCCTTCTTTCTCTGCCCCGGGAAACCTGGGTAGTTCCCGAGGCCACTCGGCGACCCTCGAATCCGTCCTCTGCCTCCCAGGGAGTCCGGCCCCAGCCGGACGCATCACGGCATGGGTTCCGGCGCACGCCCCTGCTCCGGGGCCCTTGGGCTCAGGAGCCGCTCTTCCCTTCGTTGCACGCAGAGCCCAGGGCGCCCAAAAGAGCGGAGCCAAACCCAGCCAAGCATACATATGCAACCGCAAGCTTTTTACCTCTGAACGCTCAGCGCCGACCGAGTCGCCGCGCTCCTGGTCTTGCAGCGGGCAAAGCTGCATCCCGGGGAAGTGGGAGACACGTTGCCTTTCCTTCAAGGATCTCACCTTTCGGCCACCTCGCCCTCAGCGCAGCCCGCCGCGCGAACCTGCGGAGTAGGGGCTGAGGGCCGACAGGGGGCGACAAACTGTAAGCTTTTCTGGCTGCGGGGCTGCGGGGCTGCGAGCAGGCTGCAGCGAGCGGCGAGCGCTGTGTGGTCCCGGCCGAGAGCAGCTGGCTGCTGGGTGTGTTGTGGCGGGGATGGGGGTAAATGTGGAATTTGAAGTGAGGGCCTGCAGGCTCTGACACCCCAGACGCCTCTTGGCGCAATCTTCCAATGGTTTCCCAGCCCCGAAAGCCTTCGCCTAGGGGAGCGGGGAGAAGATGCGCTCCTGGACTTGACCCTCTTGCCAGGGTCCCGCGCTCTACTGGAGGAGCTGGGGTCATGTTTCCCCGACAGGGCAGATGCGGCGAACCAGCTCTCACCACAGCACCACCGGCTACCCTTTGCTCTTCTCAGAGAGCATGCCTGCCGACTCCTCGCCTACAGGGGAAAGAAATGACTTTAGCTGCTTCACGTCCTCTCTGGGATGCACTGGGTTCCCTGGTCTAGGCATCAAACTTTTTGATCTTCGGCTCCAGACTTGAAGTTCAGTCAATTACAAGTCTAAAGCAGGGGCTACCAGGTTCCAAACCACCCGGAGAGAACTGAGAGGGGAGCACCACCCACCCTGGGCAGCCTCGGAACTCCCCACACCGGGGGCGTTCTGTGGTGCCTTGTCGAGCTACTGGCTCAGGGTTGCCCACCTTAGTCCAAACCGCCCGCCCCCACCCACCCCAAACGGTAACCTGAGCCTGCGCGGTCGTGGACAGGCCGAATCCTCCAAATAGTCCTATCCCCACCCCCTCTCGCCAGTGCACCGACTCTTCTTCCGGGCCTCGTGGCCTCTCCGAGGCTGCACTGTGTTCTTCGTGCTGCGGGAGGGGAGAGGCCTCACTTCTTCTGAACCTGGTTTTTCTTTTTCCAAGGATAACTCTTGCCTGTAGCCCCGACCCCACCCCTATCAGGCAGGCGCGCCCCCTCCGGAGAGTCAGGATTCAAGGCTCAGTACCTTGTAATTGACATACGCAGACAGGTTGATTAGGAGCCAGCGATGCTCTCTGCTCCCGCGGCGGAGAAAAGGAATCAGGGACTCTGTTAGCCGCTGCTCCCGGGGCTGCGCGGGTCACGTTCGTCTGTGCCTCCAGCAGCGTTCCAGCGCCCGCGCTGTGCGCAGCTTTCCGCCAAGCTCTACAATCTTGGGATGAGGGGGGTGGAGGATTCTTCCCGCCTTCTGAGGAGAACGGTGTGCTCCCTTTTTGTAGCTTACTGGCCCCAAACTCGGAACTCCCAGATAATGGCGTGCTCGAGTCAGTTCAGGGCAAAACCAGGAGCTTCCTCCACCTGCTCTCGGCTGGGCCTCACTGCGTGGCTTCCTCTGGAACTACCATGGTGAGGGACGCCGGCCTGCACGTTGATACAAGACAAAAATAGCCAGAAGAGTTGATGGTTAATGTGAAGGCACAAGAGTTCAGGGCAGTGCAAACCCCCGCTTAAATGAAGGGGAAAGTGTCATTCCTTGCTTTAACAAAGACCCTTCCAAGAGCTGCAGGTTCTGGGTGAAAGGTGGGACCAGGCTTCCCTCAGGCCTGAAGCAAGAACTGCGGTGTGTGACCTCAGGCAGGTCGCCAGGACTACCTGGGGTCTAGAGCCCTGGATGAGCCCCTGAGGCAGCAGGTCACAATTCTTTTCCGACTTGCGACCTGTGTCACCCATTAGGAGTGCCTTCCGGGGTGGGCCTTTTCACAGAGAGACAGAATCTAGAATGTGCCCCTCTAAAATGTGATCGCTGAAATCACACCACAATTCCAAGGGAATGGATGGCTATTAAAGATTGTAAAGATTTCCTGAGAGCAGGATTGGAGTGTCGACTAGAAATGGCACACGCAGGAACTGGCTCCACCGCAGATCGCCGTGCGCCCTCCTTGTCAGGCGCCCTCCTCGTCAGGCGCCCTGCACCATGCGGGCGCTCACCTCCACTCACCCACCAGTAGGGACAGCCATAATTAGCCACTTTGCCATGATCAACTTTATCCTCTGATGGAGGTGGAGGTAATAATAAATCTAAAACAAAAACTAGTGCTAATATAATACATACTCATCACTTTTCAATGACTACTCCAGCATTCTCAAAGCCAGATGGGTTAGGGGCTTCGAGAGGAGCGGAGCAATTGGAAGGTCCTAGGCCCAGCAGGGGTTACGGTATGTGTGTGTGTGTGTGTGTGTGTGTGTGTGTGTGTGTGTGTGGAGGGGGATGGGTCCCGAGGAGGCCGGAGGGGGAGGGAGGACTGGAGGAGGGGGTAGAGTTTCAGGGCTGGGAGGGGGGCGCCGGGGTGCAGTGACGGGAACCAATGAGCTGCCAACTCGCGCGTCTCCGGCGTGACTGCCGAGATTGACGTGGAGGACACGTCAAATTGATCCCCGCACGCTGCAGCCTCCCGGTCACACGAATTTCTCCTAATCGGATGAAGTTCACTCTGGGCCTGGGGTCGCGGGCGTGGAGAGTGTCCTGGGAGCGGGCGGCGGCGGGCCCTGGGGCTGCCGGCAGCTCGCTCGGCGGCGGCGCACGGCCCGTTTCCAGCCCGCGGCCCGGCCGCCGTGGCTCTCGGTTTGCGCGCGCCCTCCCTCTATGCCTCTCCCGCGGCGGCGGCGCCCGAGCTCTCCCGGACTGCGCCGGGCCCAGCCCCGGCCGCCTCGGCGCCAGGCAGCTGGCTGGCCCGCGCACCATGGGTAAGGGGCGGGCGGCAGGCAGGGCGCGGGCGGGCTGACGAGGTGGGTTGTGTCCCCGTTCCTCCCTCCCTTTCCTCTCGCCTGCTTTTCATGGGAGACCAGGTCCTGGGGCCTGGACACGCCGAGTCCTCTGCACGCCCCCAGCCCTCGCGGGAGGGGGTGGTTTCGGGGTGCCGCGCGGGAGGGGATGTCCCAAGCAGACGCATCAAAAACCGAGAAAGGGCTTGGAGGGCTGGAGCGCTGCGTCGCCTTTCGCGGTCCCTGCGTCGGCGCGCACTCCCGGACCCAGACCTGGTCCGTTGGCTCTCCTGAGGACCCGTCGGTCACCTTCGGGGGCGCTTTTGCGGGAGCGCGGCGGCCCTTCCTGGCTAACCTGCCGGTGTTTTCTCCCCTTCCCGCTCGCTCTCGTCGGGCCGTCCGCAGAGCAGACTTACGGCGAGGTGAACCAGCTGGGCGGCGTGTTCGTCAACGGCCGCCCCCTACCCAACGCCATCCGCTTGCGCATCGTGGAGCTGGCGCAGCTGGGCATCCGACCTTGTGACATCAGCCGGCAACTCCGCGTATCCCACGGCTGCGTGAGCAAGATCCTGGCGCGCTACAACGAGACAGGCTCCATCCTGCCGGGGGCCATCGGGGGCAGCAAACCCCGCGTCACTACTCCCAACGTGGTCAAACACATCCGGGACTACAAACAGGGCGACCCTGGCATCTTCGCCTGGGAGATCCGCGACCGGCTGCTGGCCGACGGCGTCTGCGACAAGTACAACGTGCCTTCCGTGAGCTCCATCAGCCGCATTCTGCGCAATAAGATTGGTAGCCTGGCGCAGCCTGGGCCCTACGAGGCGAGCAAGCAGCCGCCGCCCCAGCCGGCGCTGCCCTACAACCACATCTACCAATACCCCTACCCCAGTCCGGTGTCGCCCACGGGCGCCAAGATGGGCAGCCACCATGGGGTCCCGGCAACAGCAGGCCACGTCAGCATCCCCCGTTCTTGGCCCTCGGCGCACTCTGTCAGCAACATCCTGGGCATCCGGACGTTTATGGAGCAAACAGGTCAGTTGAGGTGGCCTTCTGTAGCCTTCCTGGAAGGGGCAGAATTGGAGACTGGGTGGGGGGAGAATACGCGGGTGGGTGAAGGGCCACACTCGCTGCCGTCCTCAGACCGGTTTTGGCTCAGGGAAGGGCTCACGGCCAGGGAGGCTGAGGGTCCCCGGCCTTCTGTGGGAGTGCTCGGACATCTTGAACTTTTTATGACAAATATGGAAAATATTTCCCAAATGGAAGAGCAATCGCCGACCACAAATACAGAGGCCTGAAATTGCGCTTTTTCATTCTTGTGAAAAGTATGCAAACCCCTATCGCCAGATCTAAACCAAACAAAACGCAAAGTCAATTCTGCAACCCTTTCTTAAGATCCTGATCTTTTGGGATCCCTCACGGTTCTCGAAATGGTTCTGACCCTCCCAGGCCAAAGACTCTTTTGAGTAAAATGCAAGGAGCCATCTGGCTAGCTTGCCCGGGGGCTTAGATCTCCTGCAGGCCAGGCGGCTTTTCAGGCCTTGGGGCTGGGATTTCAGAGAGATGGAGTCCCAAGGCTGCAGTCATCCTTCGGTGAAAGCTCACAAGGATTTGCCCTTTGCCGGCAGTTACAATTCAGCAAACTGTGGGTCATCTATCTCTCTTCGGAGGGAAGGATGCAGTGGGGAAGGGAGGGAGGTTTGGGATGGTCTTGATGCGGGGCTTGGACTGTGGGCTTCTTGTGTGGGCCAGACAGAGTCCAGTCTCTTTGCACTGTCCTCTACCCCCAGTAGCCGGCCAGGCTATGGCGCGCTCTTAAATTAGCAAACTCTGGAAGAGAGTAAGAAGCAAAATTCACCCTAGTCCAAGAGAGAGGCGGGGCGGTGGGAAGGAAACTGAATGCTTAGCTCTGATGGCCATGGGGTGTACCCCCAAGGCTGCTCACACTTTGTTTCCTCTCATGGCTCAAACCCAGCCTGCACAGTCTGGGGCCAAAGCTGCGTTTGAAACAACCTGTGGGCAACTGGCGGGGAGGTGACCTCACCAGGTCTGCTATCAGATCTGGAGTTTTCTGCCTGTTCCCTGAGCACACAGGTGTGCGAGGAGCAGACGTGCAAAGCATGAGAGTCTCTGGGTTGACACCTTTTCGGGGAGATCCGAGATGTCTCCAGAAGCAATTCAGAGTAGAACCATCTCTCAACCCTCCAGACCCTTGTTGAGTGAGACTTTGAGAAACCCATGTAGTTCTCACGAGCCTGCTGTGGGTTTGAACTTGCATCTTTCCTGGCGACACCTCTGGGCAGCGGAAAGGCGCCGAATCCGAGTGGGCCCTACAGGCCGGAGACTTCCCGATTCGCGGGAAGCGGGTCGAAGGCTAGGAGGCACAGGGAGCAGACCTTTCTTCCCTCTGCCCCACTGGGAGTGAAAGCGAATCCCAGTGCGCTGCCGCCCGGTGACCGCTCATCGCTCTCAGAGCATCCGATTTCCGCAGGTGTTTGGAGGACCCAGCGCTCCGATAAGAGCTGAGAGCTTGTAGGCTGTGTCAAGGTCCGGGCCCAAAGGCCACGCGTGCACCCAGCGCAGATTCGGAGGCCCCTTCTAATCTATCCTGTGTCCCCCGCAGGGGCCCTGGCTGGGGGAGAGGGCGCCGCCTATTCCCCCAAGATGGAAGACTGGCCCAGCGTGAACCGCGCGGCCTTCCCGCCTACCCCCGCCATGAATGGTCTCGAGAAACCTGCCTTGGAGGCGGACATTAAATACACTCAGGTAACCGAATGTCAGAGGAAGGAGGTGCCCTTATCTAGGGGAGCAGAAGAACTGGGGGTGGAGGGAAGAGAGAGAGACAAGAAAACGCCCCCAGGCGGGAGATGAGTGTTGGGGTGTCTGGCAGCTCGACTAGCTAGCGAGCGTCTGCTCAACAAGATTTCTCTCCTTTTCTCAAGCGCACAAGTTTGGGGGAGGCTGACTTTCCAGGGGATTGACTTGCCTTTTGCCAAGATACTTTTGCTAAAATGCTGGAACCTGTAATACAGATGGTTGAGGACCCCCTTTTTTCTAAATCCCGGATGGTGAATGCCATGATCGCCTTGGCTTCGTATTATTTATCACAATTTGAGCGGAAATCACTTTGCCAGAGTCCTTACTAGGAAAACCAGAGGCCAGTCTTTGCATAGAGAGCACTGAGGGGACAGAAGAGGGAAACGAGGATCCCCCACTAATTAGCAGTTGCGTGTGCTGGAGCAGAGGCGGAATTGCCTGCTGCTGATGGCCTGTCCCTCTGGGTCCCCACAGTCGGCCTCCAACCTCTCCGCAGTGGGAGGCTTCCTCCCGGCCTGCGCATACCCGACCTCCAACCAGCATAGCGTGTACAGCGCGCCGGCCAGCGGCTACCTCGCCCCGGGCCCGCAATGGCCGCCGGCACAGGGTCCCCCGCTGGCACCCCCCGGGGCCGGGGTCACCATGCACGGCGGGGAGCTCGCTGCAGCGTTGACCTTCAAGCATTCCAGCCGAGAAGGTGAGGGGCGCCGGCAGGGGAGGGGTCGGATGCCTGTGGGAGGGTTAGGAAGGGTGTGAGGGAGGGGATGTGAGCGTGGGAAAAGGTGAGGGGAGAGAGGGAGACAGAGGAGCTGACATGGGTGCCCGGCATAAATCCTTCCTCCGGGTTAAGCCTTAAACCTGTAGCTTCTGGAGCAAATTAATTTCTAACCGGTGTATGGTGTGTCCCTACAAAGAGGTTCACAGAGGCCCCCAAATCGTCCATCATGTAGTGTACAGAGAGAGAAGGAAGGTCAGGCTGGCAAATAGGTCTCCTAGGTTTGCATCGGGTTCTCCTGCTCTTGGCTAAGTTATGCTCTTCTCTGGGTCTCAGTTTCCCAGAGAGGGTCCCAGAAGCACCATCCGGCCTGCCCTTTCTGTGGCCTGCAGAGGTTTGCCTTCTCTGGTGGACCTGCTGAGGCCCCTAGGCCTACAGCCTGGGCCTTCCAGGCACTGCCCAACTGTTTCTTCCAGGTTCTCCCGCTTTTAACCAGGCCCTGGCGTTCCCTTGGATTCATTTTCTTAAACACATCTTTGGAAAAGGGGAGTGTTTCAATCACTTGTCCCTAAGTCTAGACTCTTGAACTCTGTGCTTTGGGGTCCTTCTTTCTGTGGGAAATGGGGCTGGGAGGTCTCCCCCTTCCCCTTTTCCCTCCATAAATCGACTCCCTGGTAAGTCCACTAACAGATTGACAGGCTACAATGTGAGGGTCATCTTCTCACACTGACCTTCGGGTTCTCATTTTTCCTGCAATTTGAGAAAAGCTTACCTGCCCTCTAGTCTCATTTTCCTCATTGGTGAAGGGATTTTCCTAACTTCAAACCTGCCTGCATTTAGGTTCTGGTCACCAGAAATTTGCAACTTCAACTACTCTAGGTATGGAAGGAGTCGCCTCAGGGCTCCCAGCCCAGCGTTGAAGGGGACAGGGCACACAGATCTGGGGGACAGCATGAAGTAAAGAGTTGTTTCAGATTACAAAAGGATCTTGACCAGCTGACCAGCCTCACATCTGCAAAGACCGAAGTAGGAGGGCAGGTGCCGTTTAGGCAGGCAGAGGACGGTGGGGGGGGGGGGCTTCCTCCTTGGTGTTGTACAGGGAAAAAGTTTTATTTCTGAGTAGTTTCTATGAGACACAATGATTTCTCTTAACTTGATGAGAGGCTAGGGAAAGGGAGGGGGAGGAGGGGGAGCAGATTCCAAGGATATTGATAATACTCAAGTAGAGGAAAAAATATTTTTCTATTTTCACTTTTCCTAGAGCACAGACATCCTGGTTTATAAATGACAAAAATTGGGACTTATAACTCCTTTAAGCTTTAAATTTAATTTAAATAATAAAATAATACCACTTGCTCATTTATAGGAAATTCCAAGTAAAGGAAATCTAAAAGTTGAGAATTAGAATTCCATTAAGCTTTACATTTAAGGACAGATAAGGGAGTCTCAGGCTGAGAGCTTTGCTCGCGGTCTTCTCCTTGGCCTTAAATCTACCTGTTTCCTCTGCAAGTGAGATTAGCTATCGGATTAGAAATCAAAATGGAAATTTCTTCATTACACAAATCATTTAACCAAGCAGGTTCATATGAACTAGAAAAGGCTACCCACAAGGTTAAATGATTTCCCGGGACCTGATCCCAGGCGCTGGGAAGGACTAGCCTCAGAGCCATGCAGTTGTTGCTCAAGTCACTTTGTCCTCAGGCATTTCAGGCTCTGCATGAGGAACAAATCTGGCGTGTAGCTAACAGTCTATAGGAACAAAGTTGACGTGTAGGTAGCAATCCAAAGGTACAACATATAGTCCTGAATTCTAAACTAATTCTAGTTAATTAGTGGGGGGACTTGTTGGTGTTGATTTTCTGTAAAAATACTCTCAGAAATACAGAGCCATCAAAGGGCCCTGGCACCGATGTCCCTTTTACCATTACATTTGTTTCCTATTATGAAACATCTGTTTCCAAAATTTGCTGCTATAATTAGCTACATTAGTTGTTAGACAAGTAACTTAATTTCCTGATCCTCACAGCTCTTTTACAATTTAGGTAAAGGCTCATCAAATAAATCTGGCCCATCGTTAAAAATGATTTCTCAAGCTGGCATACAAGTTTGTGTTTGAATAGGAACTTAAAAGTATAAGAATTGCATATCTATTTGGGTTATGGACTTTTATGGATTTTCCCCTTGGCAGAAACTATGACTTCAGAGACCCTCTCCAAACCAAAAACTAAAAACAAAACCTGGTCTTTGAAAAATTACAAAGCAAAATAATTTGAATCACTGCCTTTATTTTTCAATCACTACTTAAGAAATTATCTTCAAAGAAATGTATCCTATAAGACAATTAATTGTTCAGTTCTTAAGAATAGTAGAAATAGCACTTACTGAACTTTTTTCAGTAACAAAAATTTTCTTTACTGAAAGCACTTTGATATTATGAGTGCTGTTAAAAAACAAATCAACTTTTTGATTATCTAGCACATACACATGTGACACACACACAAAATATTGTATGTATGTATATGTATATATACATATACACACATATTACAAACAGTGTGTCCTCCAAATCAGGTGCAAATGAACAATAACTATTATCCTAAGGGAAGTTGAATCAAATGTTGAAGTATGAATTTACAACTCATTAATTTCATATACATGAAGGGCAGTGAGCCTGGGTTCTTTAGTAGGTCGGCAAGAAAGTATAATTTTTGCTTCCCATCTGTGAAAGGAAACTTTAATTCTTGGGAACTGAGAAAGTGGAAAAGTTCCATTTCATCCACAGGTGCAGCAGAGCTGATACTCTGGGAATGTGGACACCCGTCCCACTGTCTTTGCATAGCCAGACAAGATATGCAACATACCCCCCCCCTCACACACACACAAGAGGTGACAGAACCCCCCAGATACTCCCTCAAGAAAACTGGTATTTACAGTGAGTTTTCAGAAAAATACCAAAACCTCAAGGTTCTAAAATCCCTCTCAGAGGGGCTTTGGAAAGACTAAAGATTTGGAAGTCAAATCTGTAAGATACTGCATCGAAGGCAATGTGTTGCTTATATTGTTAAAGATAGCTCACAGCTTCCTTCCAATTACCTCTGCTCGGGATTCGTTCTTGAAGGATCGGCCCTAAAGGAGAACTTGGCCAGAGAGCACTAGGTTGCAGGCGTCTGCCCGAGAGCCTGGTGGCCGCCAACCCCGGTGTCATTTGACCTAGCCCTGAGAGCCCCCTTCCCCCGCCGTGGCCCCAGCGGCCCTACAGTCGCAGTCCCAGTATTTTAAAAAGCGCTTGCCGCCCCTTCCGCCCCCATTCCTGTCCGCCGAGATGAAATGAGCTTGCAGTGTGCCTACCTCCTACCCAAGCTTACCAGACCCCGCAACACACCTTCTCACGTTCCCACGGGCCCTGCGCCTGGGAAATGCGGGAAGGAGAGGTTCCGGGGAGGGCTAAAAGCCAGGTAGTAGGATTCGCCCTTGTAGTGGGGGGCAGGCTATCTCTGGGCTCCCGGGTGATTTTTTTACGAGTCTATTTTCTTGCTTGTCTCCAAGGCAACCCAGCCTTTGACTGAGAAACCTCCTTCTCAGACGTTTTCTAAACAGGTTCTCACCTTGGAATGTGTGTACAAGGTGGAAAGAAAAGGTCTGCCATCTGCTGTGGTTGGGCGGCCACAACTGTTTAGCAATGAGAGCGGAGAGGCGGGGAGAGCTGAAGGGTCTTCTCTCTCCGGAAGAGGTCTTTAGACCCCTTCAAAACCTCTGCACAACCAGATGTGCGCGCGCGTCTCTCTGTGTGTGTATGTGTGTCCCTTGCATAGAAGTGTCTGGCTCACCTCCGTGCAGCCACAGCAAGTTGGCGCAGGAAAAAAAAAGTCCAGAGTTCCACCTCATCCCAAAGTGAGGCGCTCCAAGCCCCTCCTTTAGAGAAGGACTTGGGGAAAAAGAAAGTTGAATAGGGGCCTTTAGGTATAAACAAGCCTGTGCTCCCTGGTGCAGGAGAAGCTGAGACCGGGACTGGGAAAGGAAAAACCGAGGTTGCGCAATCGTAGCGTCAACTTTTCTGGCTTCCAGTGGCAAAACTTGGGCCCCTTTCCAAAACCCGAAATAAAAGAGCAACACGCAGGATGCCGTCTGATCTGGCAAATACACTGTCACTTAATCCTGAGGCCCATAGGCCCCAGGACGTGCTGGGCCCGCAGTGGTGAGCGCATCTGTATTCCGGGCGGCGGTGGCACAGGAAGTCTGCCGCCCACTTCAAGCGCGACCGCCTCCTCGGAGCAAGGGATCCAGGCCGCCCTGGGCCCTTACAAGGGGCGTCTTTGGTGACACTCTCCCCACTCTATTCCCCCTGCTCACCGTGAGCGTCCCGGGCCACTTTGAGGGACTGCGGCCGTGAAGCGTTGGCAGCTCTGAGAACTGGGATGTGGGGTGGTGGGTAGGGGTCGGGAGGAGGGTGCACGGGCCTCAGCGCCCCGGTCCCTTCCCCTCAAGTCGCCTCGAAGAGCCTCCCGGGGCGCACAGGTCTGCAGCGCCTCCCCGCACCGTCGCCTGCTCTCTTGAGCTGGCGCAGGGCGAAGGGAAGAGCGCCGGTCAGCGGCCAGGGAGCGCGCGCAAAATGGCCCTGGGAGGAGGGGCACTTGCCAAAGCTTTTTTGGCAACGGCTCCCTTAAGGGGACCGGGAAAGGTGGGCGCCAGCAGGCGTGTGGTGCCCTTGGAGAGAGCGGGACCCTGCTTCCTGCTAAATCCCTGAGGTGCCCGCGGTGCCCCAGCGTGGACCCGGATCTCGCGCTGTTCCCGCGTTGGCGGACGTCCGGGGCCCCGGGTGTGTCCCCGCGCCGCGCCAGGCAGTGACCGGACGCCCCTGTGCTTCTTCCCACAGTGGCCGACCGGAAGCCGCCCAGCCCCGGCGGCAAGGCCCCGGACGGCCTCAGTAGCTTACGCGGACTGCGCATCCCGGCCTCGACCTCCTAAGGGCAGCGCTGCCCGGAGCCCGGAGCCCGAGCGCGAGCGCGAGCCCGGAGGCGGCGGCGCACCGGGTGGACCGGGCGCGCAGCTCGGCCTGCAGCCAGGCGCGCGGACCCGAGGACTCGCCGAGGAGGTGCCCAGAGCCGCCCGCCCGCCCTGCCCTCCGGGCCCGCGGCCACACTTTATTTACTGGCCAGGGAATTTAGGCTTTTCTGAACTTTGGCTTTAGACTGCTGCCCCTTCGTCGCTCTCCTTGCTCCGACGTGGCCTCGCTCGCCCTGCCGGCAGCAAGCGTCTGCTCCCGCTTCTCCAGGGTTGTTTGGCATCCTTCGCCCTCCCTGCCCTTCTCGCTTTCTTTTCCGCTCTCCCTCGCGTCCCTTCTTGCTTTCCTATCTCCGTCCTGCCTCCACTGTCCTCTTTCCTTCCTCGCTTTCCCCTTCCTTCCCTTTGTCCTCTTAATTTTTCCCTTTTGGGCCCTTGTCCGCTTTCTGCCCTATCTGCTGTGCTCCCTTCCAGTGCTTCAATCCTGACCACCCATTGTCTCTCTCGCCTTTTAGAGGCAGTGATTCTGTTTCTCTTCATTCTTACTGCTTCCCTGACCCCCATCACCTTCCAGGAGAACTCCAGGCCAGTCTCCGAAAGCTGGGACCCTAGCTTCCACCTCTCCTATCCTCCCTCCCATCAGCCCTACCGGAGGGAATCTTGAACCTAGGAGGTGGAATGAGAGGTCACAGCGTTTGCTTTATGTTTTGGTAACAATGAACCTGAACAAAACCCCAATGAACTGCCCTCTTCCCTGTCTCCCTCCTCTGGATATTGTCTTGAAATCTGTGTTTTCTCAGTGCTCAGTGGCTGAGTTTCTCTTTGCTTCCTCTGAGATAATGTCACCCCAAAGAAGACGGGATAGTAGTAGGGGGCATTGGGACCACTGGTATTTTTGCTAGTTTGAAAACCACTGCCCTGGAGGTGCCCCTTCCCAGCCTTCCACACCTACCAGGAGGGAATATGACACATTGTAAATGAATCAGCACTGTTTCTGGTATTCAGGGCTTAGCACATTGTTAATGTAAACCACAAATTGCTTCCGGGTACAAAGGTGCAATCTGGCTTCTGGTTTGCAGGGGGTGGGGGGGTCAGAAAAACCCATAAAGTGTCTTCTAGAGCAGGATGAAAGAGCTGTTAACTGCTTCCAAGTTCAGGTGCACTGGTGGTGGGACTCTGGACATAAAACTGCAATTTTTGTAGTCATATAAATATTACTGGTGTCTGACATCGTCTGTTAAACGTGGCTGCCTTTGAATAAAGGAAAGCGTCTGAAAAAAGCTTTGTAAGATGAGCAAGTCATTCCCAGTCTGGAGTGTTGTACAGGTGTGCCTCACCTAGTCTAGCTCCTGAGTCCCCAGCATGAACAGCATCATGATGAGATCATCTCACTGGTTTACTCCTCAGCACTTGCAGCCCAGGTTGAGCAGGAGGTGGAACAGAATGTGAAATGGGAGGAGCATTTTCAGGGATTTGTCTCAGGAAACTCCAGGCTGGCTCTGGGGAACTGAGGTAGAGAGGCTCTGTGCAGAAATCTTTGTGAAATGAAGCAGATTTTTAAAGGAAAAAAGGGGACACGAGGCAGTGAGCAGCAATGGAGGACTTTTCCAGAACATTTCTAACATTCTGAAAGCTAAAGAAAATTATCCCAGGCTATCAAATTATCCAGGGATTTCTGGCTGCAAAAGGGATCTCTGGTGAACTGTTTTGTTTTTCCTTCCTCTGTTTGGCTTTCTAAAACTGACAGTGGAGATTTTTAAATTGAAGGTTTTGCTCATAAGTGGAGATGCCTGCTTGGACATACAGAGGAAACCGGTGGGGAAAGTATTTTCATTGTATGTTGTTGCGATCATACCTGCTGAAGGTGCTCATCATAAAGGAACATCTACTTTATTCATATAAATATCTTTGTTCCCAAATTTTCAAATTACCTTGCCTTTACATAAAAGTTCCATTTTATAGATGGGAATATTGAGGAGTAGCTATTTGGTTTATTTTCTTTGGGCCACAGGAAGTTATGGATTGCAAGGCTCGGGCATGAGAACTGGGAGACACCGTTTCATCAGAGAGCTGGGGTCGGGGGTCGAACTTCGGAGCTCAGTCTTCTTTGCCAACATTTCTTGCAGAGAAGCTGGTTAGGAGGATAATAGGAATAAAGTATGAAAAAGAAGCATGCTTTCAAGTCCCCCATCCTCTTAGCCTGTCCTCATGTGCTTGGCTGAACTTCACATGGTCAGTCATTAACAGGATTTTCATGATAGGCCCTGCTGCCTGGAGGACTGGCTTGCCCAGGACAGGAAGAAATCATCTCCCCACATCCTGAAGAAATAAGAGGGAACTATATAAGCAGCCTCTATCTCTGAGTTGCCTTCATCCCCATTTCCCTGCTGTTTCCCACTTAGTGTTTGGATTGACTGAGGATGGGTTGGCTAAGGATGAGAAGATCTGGGAAAAGCAATCCAGGAAGGATGGAAGGTACCTGTGCTGTAAAGGCCACCTGCAAAGCAAGGAAGGCACTTTCCAATCTGCTTTCTGTGGTTCCCCACATCCTGTGGCTACAGGCGAGTTGGCCAGAATTCCTTGGGTCTGGGTCGTGAATATTCTGGGAGAATGGGCAGCACCTTGTCACAGTGCTAGCAGGTTTGACATTTCTGGTGGGGTATCCAGGGCCATCTCTTCTCTCATGAGGCTTCAGGCCATGGGAAGTCCCAGTGGGCTTGGGTTAAATCCCTGCTTCACTATAGTGCAGTGGAGGTCCATGACCTCGCTCAGCCTCTGTGCTCCCAGCTGTGAAATGTACCTTCTAATGCTGTGATATCCATGGAGACCCTGCTTGGAGGAAGGCTGGCGCTGGCGGTGCTTCACCCTCCTGGAGATGATTTTTCTGTTAACAAATTATAGGACAGCCATTTCTAATGGTTGATTGGAGACCCAGTATTGCAACATTTTCCAAGAGGTCCCATTGGAATATTGCATTTTTGTTCTCTCTGCAAATGGATCTGTGGAGGTACTGGGAACTCATAGGAAAACTGTGTAGTACCATGTTGGGTAGAATAATTTGAGAAACAATTATCCCCCAAAGGCAGTATGTCTTTGCTCTAGCACCTGCCTTCTATTTTTTAAATTGAAAGATAAGTGTTTTTTTAATATAGAGAAGTACTACAAAGAAAATATACAAAAAGTGACAAACAATTACTCAAGTATCACTTTGATTTTTTGAAAGAATGAAATATATGTACATCATTAGAAAATTCTAGCCATATAGGAACATGGAAATGGAAAGTAAAAGCTTCTTCCTATCCTCATTTCTGTCCTTAAAGGCGAACACTGTTACAGTCTTTTATGAATCCTTCCAGGAAAAAAAATGCAAATAGCAGAATATCTCTGTTTCTGTATATGTGCTATTTAAAAGTACACACCAAGGAGATGTGCTATACACACAGATGTGGTCTGGTGATCTGATTTTTGCATGGCAGCAGCTTCAGCTCCACCATATTAACTTTATTTTCTTGAATGCATACATATCAACAAGGGTTTATTAAAAACAGTACTCGTAAAGTGAGCCAGCTTTGTGCTTCAAATGAATAAGAACCGGATTTTATTGCATTTGTGGTTAGTGAAAGTGCTTAGAATGGATTGTAATAACTTTCCAGGAAAGGTGGTTGCTTTTTGTCAGGGAGGAAGGAAAGCAAAGCAAATGGAAGGGAACAGGGGACAAGAGAGACAGAGCTTTGTCCTTCCTGAAGATATTCTGTCTTATTCTATAGACCACCAAAGAGCATTCAAAACAAGGGGCTGGGGATGCAGCTTTCCTTCCCTTTGAAGAGAGTCAGACTTTCTAGGTCAGGAGGCAAAGGGATGGGGAAGAATCTTGTTTGAAGAAATATTGGCTAGGAATAAAATGTCAGTAATCAGTAACGGCACAAGCATTCTTTTCCCGCAATTCACTTGAAATCCATGTGGAATTAACCTGATGTGTGAACTCCACTCATTGACAACTGTGTTACCCTGTTTGCTTGTTTCTTGTCTCCTGATAGAGAGGATGGGGTTTACTTAATTTAACAGTGCTCCAGGTTAAGGCACTCTGTAGGCTTTCTGGCATCAGCTTTCCTAGCTAGAATTCCATTGGCCTGGGTTTCTTTTCAAAAGAAACTCTACCTGCTCCTTGTTATGCTGGATAACATGAATTAAAAACTTGCCAAAATGCGCCTGAGGAGCTCAGTTGAAAGGACTGTGCATCCAGACATGCTGCATAATGAAAAACATTTGATTCTCTTCTTTTAATGGGCAGGAATTATGCACAAAACAGTGTTTGGTCTTCACCTTGACCTTGCTGGCTGAACTACAGCTTCATTTACTGAAGAAAAGTCCTGTGGCAGAGATATTTCTGGCCAAACTATTGGATCTCAACTTCAAAAAATTCTGTTTTTGGATTCTTTTTTCAAAGGACAGAGCAAGGAGGAATCACACTGTCTTCTTTTTCAGGGCATTAAAATGAGAACCACACATTTAGTCACGATCCAACTTGGGAATTCTAAACACTTGGAACAATTATACTCAATTTCAACTGGTTGAAACCCCTGTTTCACTCTAAAGGGCTCTTCTCCAGGAGAAGCAGTCTGTGATCTTGGTTGGAACACATCTGTTTCTGGGCTGGCCAAATCCAAAAGTGGAATCCCAATTACAGTTTTCATGGGTGATGGAATTTCAACTGCATTACGATTTAATCACCTGGGTTGCCTCCACTCTCTTTTTTCTTCTTAAGGATGAAATAAGCCGATCAAGTGTTCATTCAGCTATTAAATTACATTTCCATCCTGTAACATTTTATTTCCTTTTTCTCTGGTGAGGTATATTGACTCCATGGATTATCTCCAGTGTCCTATATTGGCCACACAGTTTTCACTTTTGGAACTTCTTCCAGTCACTGGTGGATGTGGTTTTAGCTTTATTAAGATTTTATTTTACCCAATACAACAAACAACAAAACAAAAATTCTTTAAATGGTTTTAATTTAACAACAAATTTCTTGGATGAAACATAAGCAAACTATTTGAATGAGTTGCAGTAAATTAATTTTTTTAAAGAGTTGGAATCTGAAACTTGTAAAGTAAACCAAAAAAATAGAATGCTCCTTTAGCAAACAAGCTGTAATATGATTGGCTTGATCTAAGAAGCTAGTGATACCACTCTGGCCACCAGGGGGAGCACACACCGTTCCATGAAGACAAAGAGTGACACAAAGGGAACACTCAATATATGAAAAAAATAATCATTCTGTTAAAGTGGTAACCTGTCCAGTTGTGAACAACATCTGTTTACAAGAGGAGTGCTTTTGTTGTTATTATTATTGTACTTGTTAACCAGATGCTTTGATTCTGTATAAAGAGGTAGGCTGGGCATGTGTTGAAAATGGATTTTCTAGGCTTACCTACATGGGAATTATCAAATAAATTAGCTGAAGTCAAGAACACTTTAAAAATAAGATTAACTTCTGATGTTGACTCTAATATATACAAATATACAATTATTCGAATATAGAACAAATAAATAAGAGTTTAAAAAGGCAACCTAATTGAAACAGACATTTTTAGGAAATGAAATATATTTTATGTTTGTGCAATTTTGATATTTTTAGTTAATTTGGGCTTGAATCTCCCCAGTTTTCAGCAATATGCCCATTTTTAGTGATATTTTGAAGTTCTTAATCTTTTAAAGTCACAATTTACATTTCAAGTAAGGGCCAATATATTATAGGAAGGCAGCAAACAGCAAGGAGAAGGACTATTTCCTTCTCTATTTACTTTAGGATAAAATCCCAAGAGATCATTTACAGATATGGTAAAGAGAATTTTGTCCTTAGCTTAAAAAAAAAAGGGAGCCTCTCTTACTCTCTTTAACCTGGACTTTTACACCTAGTAAATGCAGACGACCAGCTGCGGAGCCCTGCTGGGAAAGTAGTGTGGGAAGAGCTCAGGTGCGGTGGCTGAAACCCAGAGATGGCTGGGTCAAATGTCTGTCTTACCAATTATCAGTTGAGGCAAGTTTAGTCAAAACTTACCAGCCTCAGATTCCTTGCTGTTTCATGGGACTGATGTCTCCTCCCTGGGCCGTTGTGAGGACCATATTTGATAATATGTAAAGAGTAGAGACTTGCTTTGGGTCACAGCCAGTCATTATCAGTGCTATTATTGTTATTGTTGTTTTCCTTGTGCATTTCCCATCAACATTTTATGGTCAATTTTGTCATGTCACAGCCCTGCAGACTATATTTGCTGTTATCAGATTTGTGAAAGATACAAAGATCATCCAGACTAATAATCCTAGTACTGGATTTACTGAAACTTTCAAGAGCATAAGAAAGAGCCACCACTGTCGGCTGGCCATCAAATCTGATAGTCCCGGGACACTGACCAAAACCTTAGAGTACTTAATGAGTCTGTGGCTAGAACCATCATTACTGCACTGAGGCAGATTCTTCGTGGCAAGTCTCTCCACTTAGATGAATGGTGTGTGACCATTTCCCTTTCAAGTCCACAGACTGGAAACTGTGTACAGACACCTTGTCCTACTCTGTTCACTTTTCAAGGGGGCCTAAAAACCTCTTGGATCTGCTGCTGACCTTGGCGTGAGGATTATGGGTGACTTTGTTGGGCTTTGGCTTTCCCTGAGTAAATGAATTTTATTAAGACAAAGCCACCCTTTTCCTGACTCCATCGCTCTGGCTGGCTGCCACCAGGGACCTGCCATTACAAACACAAAGGGTACAGAGTTCATCAACTCAAAATCTTCAGAAAGAGTCACATTGGAACTCTTCCCCCTTGGAAAGCCCTAAGAGACTTTTAGGGCCATCAGGAGAGGAAATGCCGGTCTCCCTGGGGTGTTCATTTTGGAAATCAAAGTGTAAGTGAGATCTTCATATACTGCTGAGGTTTAATTAGAGGAAATCCACGAATGCTCAAATGCTTGAGAGAACACTCACCAAATTTGTGTGATGAATTTGTAGCTGTAGAATTTAGTATTTTAGTAACATTCATACACACCCATCTAGATCTTTTTGCTTAACAATGCTTGCTTTTGCTGCAGAAGGTGTGTACAGCTTATTCTAAATGTTCGTAGCCGTATCAGTTGTAAAAGGGGCGTATTAACTGAATATGGCAGTTAGGTTCTGACTTGAAATGATTTGGAGTTTATTCTCACAAAATGGATGCTTTCAAAAGAAAACAAGACAATAAAAGAATTACAGAAAGACTGTCATACATTGTGAAGTGCAAAATGTAAATGAATTTTTTTAAGTATGTGGATTTTATTTCTTTTATAATAGGCATGTTTAAAAATTAAAAGAAAATGTGCCGGCTACAGTGTGTTTTTAGTTCTCATTTAGGCTTTAAATGAGAGGTCCCTAACATATTCAGAATTGAGCAGACTCCTCCATCCTGTGATGTAATTTGAACCTTGGGGTGAAGATTAATATGGCCCCAAAGAATGCTTTTTGGAAAGAAGCTCTAGAGTGGCACTTGCAATTTGAATTTCTATTTTTAAGCATATTTATCTACAGTTTGTGGCCAGACTCGTGTCTTCCTGTACAAACTTCCAGGCTGCTGTGCACAGCACACTGTCACTGTTTTTTAAATCTGGATAACAGCATAGTCAAGTCAAACAGTTGAGGCTTCGTGATAATATTTACATTGAAGCGGAAGAGGCCTGAAAGAGGAAAAAGTGCAGGGAAGCAATATTTGGGTTCCTGTGGTCACCTGGAATGGATTCTGTCAAGAATGTAAAATAATTTTTGTATCTGAGTCATGCTTGGAATCAATAAAAGATCTACAGTTCAGTCAAGAATGCAGCCAACATTTTATTTTTAATTGTCATGATAACATAGCCTTAGAGAATTATTCGGGTTGTACTAGGCTCAGCATCAGACGAAATTTGGACTGCAAGAATTTCATTCCATTTAGTTAAATGAAAACAAATTAGCATAGATATTTTTTCTTGCAAGCTCTACTTTCAGCTGTGATGTTATCAATTGCTCTAACAGTGGTAAGATCGGTCCAGTAGATTTCTTTTGAGAGTTTAATGCACATGAAAATAATAAATGGTCTAATTAACTTCCATCTGTTTTTATCAGTGTAGAGCCTTTAAAGTCAGGATTCCTTGTATAAGAATAAAATTCCTATACTCTCACACATGTAAAAATTCTTGTTTCAAAACAAGCATTATAGCTTAAAAAAAGAGGTAGTATTAGGAGAAAAAGTTCTAATCTTGAAAGAGCCATTCTCTCTCTCTTTTCACAGGATACTCTGGTATAGGAGGGAAGGTGGAATTCCTTGTTTGTCCCGTCTTTCCTAGCAGAGATGGAAAGACTCAGCATCGATGACGTCTAACATGGAGGCTACAGTTTTTAAAGCTAGGGTGCAGCAGAACAGGCCATGCAAACAGGCTGTCATCTTCATTTGCTTAAATTTGCTCTTACAAGTGTATAGGCTACCTCCACCCACAAGAATAAAGACTAATATTTATCATGTTCTTACGAGGTGCCCTATGTGTTTCAAAAATACTTAATGTATATTTTATAATCCAATCCTCACAGACCTTAGGGGAGGTACTATTTCTATTCCCACTGGGAGATGAAGAAATTAAGGAATGGAGCAGTAACATGACTTTTCTGAGGTTACCCAGCTAATAATGGCAGGTCCAATACATGAGTCCGTACGCTTGGGCCACAGAGCCTGTGCCTAATCCCTATGAAACGAAGATTCTCTGATAAGCCCCTCCATGGTGTCACCCTCTCCTCGCCCTTCCCCCAGGGGGGAGTCTGGCCCTGCCGTCTCACCTGTGTATGTTGTCCACATGAGGTGTCATTCAGGGAGTCTCTACCTTTGGAGTTGGCTCCAGGGCAATGGAGAGCTATCAGCTAGCTGATGCCGTTTAACAAACCATTCTGAAGCACAGTGGCTTAAAGCGACAATCATTTATTATTTCCCATGATTCTCTGGGCTGGCTGTGTGGTTCTTTGGCTGGTTTCTCTCGGGCTCACCTACGTGGCTGCATTCAGCAGGGGGTTGGCTGGCTGGAGGGCCCAAGGTGGCGTTACTGATATGGCTGGCAGTTGGTGCTACCTGTGGACTGGGGCTCCCCAGGCCTGCTGCACACGGCCTCTTCTCACCCGGTAAACCAGACAGCTCTGTACGCAGCGGTCCCAGGGGAGCAGTCCAAGAGGGCAGAAGGGGAAGCTGCAAGGTCTCCTATAGTCTAGTCTTGGAAGTTGGATAATGTCATTTCCACAGCCTTCTGTTGGTCAAAGCAACTCAGATTCCAGAGATGATAAACTAGTTTCACCCTTAATGGGAGAAGTCACATTGCAAAAGGCACGTGTGTACCTGGATGGGAGGAGTTTATGGCCAAGTTTTGCAATCTACCACAGTAGATACCATTAAAATGAAATGTAATAGCTATTGAAAGGATTATCATATTCTAAATAACCATGACAAAATATAACTTTTACAGTATTGTGTTTACAATATTATCTTTAACAACTTGGGAGTCGCTTCAGCATCAGTATTTCAGGGTTCTTAACTGTGACATCAACTGTCATTGTGTTAAACAAACATTAGATATGGAATTCAGAGGTATTTCTGGATTTTTATCAAATTAGATATTAATGAGAAAAATGAATAAATTAAAAAAAACTTATGTCCAGTTTTTTGCATCCTGGAGGGAACATGGAAAATATAAGATGTTTGATGCTTTATTTTGATATTTGTCTGTCTATCCATTATCTATCTATCTATCTATCTATCTATCTATCTATCATCTCTCCTGATTTTGGCTTCAACTATGTAGACAGTTGAATTCTTGTTTCCAGACTTTGCCCTGGGTCTGAAGGAAGCCATGAAAACAGATAAATAACACAAAGTTCTGGCAGTGGGTCTTGTTAACTTTATTTCTAGTAGGATCAAAAGCAGAGGGTCAATCAGATGCAAAAGCCCATAACTGTCAGCTTTTAACACTATCGAGTGAAGACAAGGTTGAGCTAAATAACCGAAATGCTGCTCATGGACATGGAACCTGAACACTTTGTTTTTGAGATTCATTTGCTGAATGCTTAATGTTCTATGCAAGAATTTTTTTTTTTTCATTGAGGCTTGGCTTTCAGCTGAGACCTAGGAAAACAACCTACTATTTATACAGAGGAGAGAAAAAAAAATCCTTGTCTTTAGTTGAAAACAGCAGTTTCACCTCCCTTAGCCCTGAAGTGTGGGCATGAAAATTCAGGCCTGTTCAGAAATTCCCCATCTTTTACAAACACGAGGCCCATTTTAAGGGTGTGTGAAGTGCAAGACCAGGTGTCCCTCCCCACTGCCTTCCCAAACTAGAATGTCCCTTGTGTTTGTAGCAGATAGGGCCTGTGATCATGAAGCCGGAACATGGAAGTCGACAGGGAGGCTCTGGACTCAGATTGGAGCTTGAGGCCTGTTGGCTGCTGATGGACTGTGTTAACTGGGGAATCTACTATTACTCCCCAAGCCTCAGGTTCCCCACCTGTGACACAGGCCTGCTGGGCGAAGTTGTGATGAGGGCCACAGCGAACCTTCCCATAAGCACCCTCAGCCTTGGGCCTGGAGGATGACCATTATTGGCAGTTATTGCTTAAATCTGGAATTGAGTCTTTGGGATTTTCAAAGGTAACAGATTTCAGGGTCTCACTGCAGGTATTACTCCCAAATTGTTTGCAGAACTTTCAGCCTGATAATCTCCTCACTTCTTCCCTGTCCCATTGCTTTCAGCTAATTCAGTCAAAAAGAATTCAGTCACATCCTTTTCACAGCTCACCAAATGAAAACCTCATGAAACATTTTGGGACTGACTCTATCTAACTGGTCAAAGAGTTGATTCATCTGTTCTGGGCAGGGCGGCTTCATGGGCTTCTGGCCTGTGCACACGCAGGGTCCTGTGCTTAGAGAGACCCCACCCTTGGCTTAATGCTATTGTCACCCTTTTGAAATTCTTCATAATCTTTGAACAAGAGGCCCCACATTTTCTTTTTGCATTAGGCCCTGAAATTATGTTGCTGGTCCTGGACCCAGTAAGACATTTAAAAAGGCAGTGAAGGCTGAGATAGTCCTGGAGAAGATTTACCAGGACATTCGCCTGGTGGGTGGAAATGACTGTGACTTCAGGGCCTGTTGGGGTGGGGGGGCATGAGCACAGACAGGTTCCGACATCACAGGGGATGAGCACAGACATGTCCTGACATCACAGGGGAGAAGCACAGACAGGTCCCAACATCACAGGGGACGATTACAGAATGTCCCGACATCACAGGGGACGAGCACAGACAGGTCCCGACATCACAG
>JAQQAC010018233.1:0-35102 GCA_029783875.1 Phataginus tricuspis | reverse complement strand
CTGTGATGTCGGGACCTGTCTGTGCTCGTCCCCTGTGATGTCGGGACATTCTGTAATCGTCCCCTGTGATGTTGGGACCTGTCTGTGCTTCTCCCCTGTGATGTCAGGACATGTCTGTGCTCATCCCCTGTGATGTCGGAACCTGTCTGTGCTCATGCCCCCCCACCCCAACAGGCCCTGAAGTCACAGTCATTTCCACCCACCAGGCGAATGTCCTGGTAAATCTTCTCCAGGACTATCTCAGCCTTCACTGCCTTTTTAAATGTCTTACTGGGTCCAGGACCAGCAACATAATTTCAGGGCCTAATGCAAAAAGAAAATGTGGGGCCTCTTGTTCAAAGATTATGAAGAATTTCAAAAGGGTGACAATAGCATTAAGCCAAGGGTGGGGTCTCTCTAAGCACAGGACCCTGCGTGTGCACAGGCCAGAAGCCCATGAAGCCGCCCTGCCCAGAACAGATGAATCAACTCTTTGACCAGTTAGATAGAGTCAGTCCCAAAATGTTTCATGAGGTTTTCATTTGGTGAGCTGTGAAAAGGATGTGACTGAATTCTTTTTGACTGAATTAGCTGAAAGCAATGGGACAGGGAAGAAGTGAGGAGATTATCAGGCTGAAAGTTCTGCAAACAATTTGGGAGTAATACCTGCAGTGAGACCCTGAAATCTGTTACCTTTGAAAATCCCAAAGACTCAATTCCAGATTTAAGCAATAACTGCCAATAATGGTCATCCTCCAGGCCCAAGGCTGAGGGTGCTTATGGGAAGGTTCGCTGTGGCCCTCATCACAACTTCGCCCAGCAGGCCTGTGTCACAGGTGGGGAACCTGAGGCTTGGGGAGTAATAGTAGATTCCCCAGTTAACACAGTCCATCAGCAGCCAACAGGCCTCAAGCTCCAATCTGAGTCCAGAGCCTCCCTGTCGACTTCCATGTTCCGGCTTCATGATCACAGGCCCTATCTGCTACAAACACAAGGGACATTCTAGTTTGGGAAGGCAGTGGGGAGGGACACCTGGTCTTGCACTTCACACACCCTTAAAATGGGCCTCGTGTTTGTAAAAGATGGGGAATTTCTGAACAGGCCTGAATTTTCATGCCCACACTTCAGGGCTAAGGGAGGTGAAACTGCTGTTTTCAACTAAAGACAAGGATTTTTTTTTCTCTCCTCTGTATAAATAGTAGGTTGTTTTCCTAGGTCTCAGCTGAAAGCCAAGCCTCAATGAAAAAAAAAAAATTCTTGCATAGAACATTAAGCATTCAGCAAATGAATCTCAAAAACAAAGTGTTCAGGTTCCATGTCCATGAGCAGCATTTCGGTTATTTAGCTCAACCTTGTCTTCACTCGATAGTGTTAAAAGCTGACAGTTATGGGCTTTTGCATCTGATTGACCCTCTGCTTTTGATCCTACTAGAAATAAAGTTAACAAGACCCACTGCCAGAACTTTGTGTTATTTATCTGTTTTCATGGCTTCCTTCAGACCCAGGGCAAAGTCTGGAAACAAGAATTCAACTGTCTACATAGTTGAAGCCAAAATCAGGAGAGATGATAGATAGATAGATAGATAGATAGATAGATAGATAATGGATAGACAGACAAATATCAAAATAAAGCATCAAACATCTTATATTTTCCATGTTCCCTCCAGGATGCAAAAAACTGGACATAAGTTTTTTTTAATTTATTCATTTTTCTCATTAATATCTAATTTGATAAAAATCCAGAAATACCTCTGAATTCCATATCTAATGTTTGTTTAACACAATGACAGTTGATGTCACAGTTAAGAACCCTGAAATACTGATGCTGAAGCGACTCCCAAGTTGTTAAAGATAATATTGTAAACACAATACTGTAAAAGTTATATTTTGTCATGGTTATTTAGAATATGATAATCCTTTCAATAGCTATTACATTTCATTTTAATGGTATCTACTGTGGTAGATTGCAAAACTTGGCCATAAACTCCTCCCATCCAGGTACACACGTGCCTTTTGCAATGTGACTTCTCCCATTAAGGGTGAAACTAGTTTATCATCTCTGGAATCTGAGTTGCTTTGACCAACAGAAGGCTGTGGAAATGACATTATCCAACTTCCAAGACTAGACTATAGGAGACCTTGCAGCTTCCCCTTCTGCCCTCTTGGACTGCTCCCCTGGGACCGCTGCGTACAGAGCTGTCTGGTTTACCGGGTGAGAAGAGGCCGTGTGCAGCAGGCCTGGGGAGCCCCAGTCCACAGGTAGCACCAACTGCCAGCCATATCAGTAACGCCACCTTGGGCCCTCCAGCCAGCCAACCCCCTGCTGAATGCAGCCACGTAGGTGAGCCCGAGAGAAACCAGCCAAAGAACCACACAGCCAGCCCAGAGAATCATGGGAAATAATAAATGATTGTCGCTTTAAGCCACTGTGCTTCAGAATGGTTTGTTAAACGGCATCAGCTAGCTGATAGCTCTCCATTGCCCTGGAGCCAACTCCAAAGGTAGAGACTCCCTGAATGACACCTCATGTGGACAACATACACAGGTGAGACGGCAGGGCCAGACTCCCCCCTGGGGGAAGGGCGAGGAGAGGGTGACACCATGGAGGGGCTTATCAGAGAATCTTCGTTTCATAGGGATTAGGCACAGGCTCTGTGGCCCAAGCGTACGGACTCATGTATTGGACCTGCCATTATTAGCTGGGTAACCTCAGAAAAGTCATGTTACTGCTCCATTCCTTAATTTCTTCATCTCCCAGTGGGAATAGAAATAGTACCTCCCCTAAGGTCTGTGAGGATTGGATTATAAAATATACATTAAGTATTTTTGAAACACATAGGGCACCTCGTAAGAACATGATAAATATTAGTCTTTATTCTTGTGGGTGGAGGTAGCCTATACACTTGTAAGAGCAAATTTAAGCAAATGAAGATGACAGCCTGTTTGCATGGCCTGTTCTGCTGCACCCTAGCTTTAAAAACTGTAGCCTCCATGTTAGACGTCATCGATGCTGAGTCTTTCCATCTCTGCTAGGAAAGACGGGACAAACAAGGAATTCCACCTTCCCTCCTATACCAGAGTATCCTGTGAAAAGAGAGAGAGAATGGCTCTTTCAAGATTAGAACTTTTTCTCCTAATACTACCTCTTTTTTTAAGCTATAATGCTTGTTTTGAAACAAGAATTTTTACATGTGTGAGAGTATAGGAATTTTATTCTTATACAAGGAATCCTGACTTTAAAGGCTCTACACTGATAAAAACAGATGGAAGTTAATTAGACCATTTATTATTTTCATGTGCATTAAACTCTCAAAAGAAATCTACTGGACCGATCTTACCACTGTTAGAGCAATTGATAACATCACAGCTGAAAGTAGAGCTTGCAAGAAAAAATATCTATGCTAATTTGTTTTCATTTAACTAAATGGAATGAAATTCTTGCAGTCCAAATTTCGTCTGATGCTGAGCCTAGTACAACCCGAATAATTCTCTAAGGCTATGTTATCATGACAATTAAAAATAAAATGTTGGCTGCATTCTTGACTGAACTGTAGATCTTTTATTGATTCCAAGCATGACTCAGATACAAAAATTATTTTACATTCTTGACAGAATCCATTCCAGGTGACCACAGGAACCCAAATATTGCTTCCCTGCACTTTTTCCTCTTTCAGGCCTCTTCCGCTTCAATGTAAATATTATCACGAAGCCTCAACTGTTTGACTTGACTATGCTGTTATCCAGATTTAAAAAACAGTGACAGTGTGCTGTGCACAGCAGCCTGGAAGTTTGTACAGGAAGACACGAGTCTGGCCACAAACTGTAGATAAATATGCTTAAAAATAGAAATTCAAATTGCAAGTGCCACTCTAGAGCTTCTTTCCAAAAAGCATTCTTTGGGGCCATATTAATCTTCACCCCAAGGTTCAAATTACATCACAGGATGGAGGAGTCTGCTCAATTCTGAATATGTTAGGGACCTCTCATTTAAAGCCTAAATGAGAACTAAAAACACACTGTAGCCGGCACATTTTCTTTTAATTTTTAAACATGCCTATTATAAAAGAAATAAAATCCACATACTTAAAAAAATTCATTTACATTTTGCACTTCACAATGTATGACAGTCTTTCTGTAATTCTTTTATTGTCTTGTTTTCTTTTGAAAGCATCCATTTTGTGAGAATAAACTCCAAATCATTTCAAGTCAGAACCTAACTGCCATATTCAGTTAATACGCCCCTTTTACAACTGATACGGCTACGAACATTTAGAATAAGCTGTACACACCTTCTGCAGCAAAAGCAAGCATTGTTAAGCAAAAAGATCTAGATGGGTGTGTATGAATGTTACTAAAATACTAAATTCTACAGCTACAAATTCATCACACAAATTTGGTGAGTGTTCTCTCAAGCATTTGAGCATTCGTGGATTTCCTCTAATTAAACCTCAGCAGTATATGAAGATCTCACTTACACTTTGATTTCCAAAATGAACACCCCAGGGAGACCGGCATTTCCTCTCCTGATGGCCCTAAAAGTCTCTTAGGGCTTTCCAAGGGGGAAGAGTTCCAATGTGACTCTTTCTGAAGATTTTGAGTTGATGAACTCTGTACCCTTTGTGTTTGTAATGGCAGGTCCCTGGTGGCAGCCAGCCAGAGCGATGGAGTCAGGAAAAGGGTGGCTTTGTCTTAATAAAATTCATTTACTCAGGGAAAGCCAAAGCCCAACAAAGTCACCCATAATCCTCACGCCAAGGTCAGCAGCAGATCCAAGAGGTTTTTAGGCCCCCTTGAAAAGTGAACAGAGTAGGACAAGGTGTCTGTAAACAGTTTCCAGTCTGTGGACTTGAAAGGGAAATGGTCACACACCATTCATCTAAGTGGAGAGACTTGCCACGAAGAATCTGCCTCAGTGCAGTAATGATGGTTCTAGCCACAGACTCATCAAGTACTCTAAGGTTTTGGTCAGTGTCCCGGGACTATCAGATTTGATGGCCAGCCGACAGTGGTGGCTCTTTCTTATGCTCTTGAAAGTTTCAGTAAATCCAGTACTAGGATTATTAGTCTGGATGATCTTTGTATCTTTCACAAATCTGATAACAGCAAATATAGTCTGCAGGGCTGTGACATGACAAAATTGACCATAAAATGTTGATGGGAAATGCACAAGGAAAACAACAATAACAATAATAGCACTGATAATGACTGGCTGTGACCCAAAGCAAGTCTCTACTCTTTACATATTATCAAATATGGTCCTCACAACGGCCCAGGGAGGAGACATCAGTCCCATGAAACAGCAAGGAATCTGAGGCTGGTAAGTTTTGACTAAACTTGCCTCAACTGATAATTGGTAAGACAGACATTTGACCCAGCCATCTCTGGGTTTCAGCCACCACACCTGAGCTCTTCCCACACTACTTTCCCAGCAGGGCTCCGCAGCTGGTCGTCTGCATTTACTAGGTGTAAAAGTCCAGGTTAAAGAGAGTAAGAGAGGCTCCCTTTTTTTTTTAAGCTAAGGACAAAATTCTCTTTACCATATCTGTAAATGATCTCTTGGGATTTTATCCTAAAGTAAATAGAGAAGGAAATAGTCCTTCTCCTTGCTGTTTGCTGCCTTCCTATAATATATTGGCCCTTACTTGAAATGTAAATTGTGACTTTAAAAGATTAAGAACTTCAAAATATCACTAAAAATGGGCATATTGCTGAAAACTGGGGAGATTCAAGCCCAAATTAACTAAAAATATCAAAATTGCACAAACATAAAATATATTTCATTTCCTAAAAATGTCTGTTTCAATTAGGTTGCCTTTTTAAACTCTTATTTATTTGTTCTATATTCGAATAATTGTATATTTGTATATATTAGAGTCAACATCAGAAGTTAATCTTATTTTTAAAGTGTTCTTGACTTCAGCTAATTTATTTGATAATTCCCATGTAGGTAAGCCTAGAAAATCCATTTTCAACACATGCCCAGCCTACCTCTTTATACAGAATCAAAGCATCTGGTTAACAAGTACAATAATAATAACAACAAAAGCACTCCTCTTGTAAACAGATGTTGTTCACAACTGGACAGGTTACCACTTTAACAGAATGATTATTTTTTTCATATATTGAGTGTTCCCTTTGTGTCACTCTTTGTCTTCATGGAACGGTGTGTGCTCCCCCTGGTGGCCAGAGTGGTATCACTAGCTTCTTAGATCAAGCCAATCATATTACAGCTTGTTTGCTAAAGGAGCATTCTATTTTTTTGGTTTACTTTACAAGTTTCAGATTCCAACTCTTTAAAAAAATTAATTTACTGCAACTCATTCAAATAGTTTGCTTATGTTTCATCCAAGAAATTTGTTGTTAAATTAAAACCATTTAAAGAATTTTTGTTTTGTTGTTTGTTGTATTGGGTAAAATAAAATCTTAATAAAGCTAAAACCACATCCACCAGTGACTGGAAGAAGTTCCAAAAGTGAAAACTGTGTGGCCAATATAGGACACTGGAGATAATCCATGGAGTCAATATACCTCACCAGAGAAAAAGGAAATAAAATGTTACAGGATGGAAATGTAATTTAATAGCTGAATGAACACTTGATCGGCTTATTTCATCCTTAAGAAGAAAAAAGAGAGTGGAGGCAACCCAGGTGATTAAATCGTAATGCAGTTGAAATTCCATCACCCATGAAAACTGTAATTGGGATTCCACTTTTGGATTTGGCCAGCCCAGAAACAGATGTGTTCCAACCAAGATCACAGACTGCTTCTCCTGGAGAAGAGCCCTTTAGAGTGAAACAGGGGTTTCAACCAGTTGAAATTGAGTATAATTGTTCCAAGTGTTTAGAATTCCCAAGTTGGATCGTGACTAAATGTGTGGTTCTCATTTTAATGCCCTGAAAAAGAAGACAGTGTGATTCCTCCTTGCTCTGTCCTTTGAAAAAAGAATCCAAAAACAGAATTTTTTGAAGTTGAGATCCAATAGTTTGGCCAGAAATATCTCTGCCACAGGACTTTTCTTCAGTAAATGAAGCTGTAGTTCAGCCAGCAAGGTCAAGGTGAAGACCAAACACTATTTTGTGCATAATTCCTGCCCATTAAAAGAAGAGAATCAAATGTTTTTCATTATGCAGCATGTCTGGATGCACAGTCCTTTCAACTGAGCTCCTCAGGCGCATTTTGGCAAGTTTTTAATTCATGTTATCCAGCATAACAAGGAGCAGGTAGAGTTTCTTTTGAAAAGAAACCCAGGCCAATGGAATTCTAGCTAGGAAAGCTGATGCCAGAAAGCCTACAGAGTGCCTTAACCTGGAGCACTGTTAAATTAAGTAAACCCCATCCTCTCTATCAGTAGACAAGAAACAAGCAAACAGGGTAACACAGTTGTCAATGAGTGGAGTTCACACATCAGGTTAATTCCACATGGATTTCAAGTGAATTGCGGGAAAAGAATGCTTGTGCCGTTACTGATTACTGACATTTTATTCCTAGCCAATATTTCTTCAAACAAGATTCTTCCCCATCCCTTTGCCTCCTGACCTAGAAAGTCTGACTCTCTTCAAAGGGAAGGAAAGCTGCATCCCCAGCCCCTTGTTTTGAATGCTCTTTGGTGGTCTATAGAATAAGACAGAATATCTTCAGGAAGGACAAAGCTCTGTCTCTCTTGTCCCCTGTTCCCTTCCGTTTGCTTTGCTTTCCTTCCTCCCTGACAAAAAGCAACCACCTTTCCTGGAAAGTTATTACAATCCATTCTAAGCACTTTCACTAACCACAAATGCAATAAAATCCGGTTCTTATTCATTTGAAGCACAAAGCTGGCTCACTTTACGAGTACTGTTTTTAATAAACCCTTGTTGATATGTATGCATTCAAGAAAATAAAGTTAATATGGTGGAGCTGAAGCTGCTGCCATGCAAAAATCAGATCACCAAACCACATCTGTGTGTATAGCACATCTCCTTGGTGTGTACTTTTAAATAGCACATATACAGAAACAGAGATATTCTGCTATTTGCATTTTTTTTCCTGGAAGGATTCATAAAAGACTGTAACAGTGTTCGCCTTTAAGGACAGAAATGAGGATAGGAAGAAGCTTTTACTTTCCATTTCCATGTTCCTATATGGCTAGAATTTTCTAATGATGTACATATATTTCATTCTTTCAAAAAATCAAAGTGTTACTTGAGTAATTGTTTGTCACTTTTTGTATATTTTCTTTGTAGTACTTCTCTATATTAAAAAAAACACTTATCTTTCAATTTAAAAAATAGAAGGCAGGTGCTAGAGCAAAGACATACTGCCTTTGGGGGATAACTGTTTCTCAAATTATTCTACCCAACATGGTACTACACAGTTTTCCTATGAGTTCCCAGTACCTCCACAGATCCATTTGCAGAGAGAACAAAAATGCAATATTCCAATGGGACCTCTTGGAAAATGTTGTAATACTGGGTCTCCAATCAACCATTAGAAATGGCTGTCCTATCATTTGTTAACAGAAAAATCATCTCCAGGAGGGTGAAGCACCACCAGCGCCAGCCTTCCTCCAAGCAGGGTCTCCATGGATATCACAGCATTAGAAGGTACATTTCACAGCTGGGAGCACAGAGGCTGAGCGAGGTCATGGACCTCCACTGCACTATAGTGAAGCAGGGATTTAACCCAAGCCCACTGGAACTTCCCATGGCCTGAAGCCTCATGAGAGAAGAGATGGCCCTGGATACCCCACCAGAAATGTCAAACCTGCTAGCACTGTGACAAGGTGCTGCCCATTCTCCCAGAATATTCACGACCCAGAGCCAAGGAATTCTGGCCAACTCGCCTGTAGCCACAGGATGTGGGGAACCACAGAAAGCAGATTGGAAAGTGCTTTCCTTGCTTTGCAGGTGGCCTTTACAGCACAGGTACCTTCCATCCTTCCCGGATTGCTTTTCCCAGATCTTCTCATCCTTAGCCAACCCATCCTCAGTCAATCCAAACACTAAGTGGGAAACAGCAGGGAAATGGGGATGAAGGCAACTCAGAGATAGAGGCTGCTTATATAGTTCCCTCTTATTTCTTCAGGATGTGGGGAGATGATTTCTTCCTGTCCTGGGCAAGCCAGTCCTCCAGGCAGCAGGGCCTATCATGAAAATCCTGTTAATGACTGACCATGTGAAGTTCAGCCAAGCACATGAGGACAGGCTAAGAGGATGGGGGACTTGAAAGCATGCTTCTTTTTCATACTTTATTCCTATTATCCTCCTAACCAGCTTCTCTGCAAGAAATGTTGGCAAAGAAGACTGAGCTCCGAAGTTCGACCCCCGACCCCAGCTCTCTGATGAAACGGTGTCTCCCAGTTCTCATGCCCGAGCCTTGCAATCCATAACTTCCTGTGGCCCAAAGAAAATAAACCAAATAGCTACTCCTCAATATTCCCATCTATAAAATGGAACTTTTATGTAAAGGCAAGGTAATTTGAAAATTTGGGAACAAAGATATTTATATGAATAAAGTAGATGTTCCTTTATGATGAGCACCTTCAGCAGGTATGATCGCAACAACATACAATGAAAATACTTTCCCCACCGGTTTCCTCTGTATGTCCAAGCAGGCATCTCCACTTATGAGCAAAACCTTCAATTTAAAAATCTCCACTGTCAGTTTTAGAAAGCCAAACAGAGGAAGGAAAAACAAAACAGTTCACCAGAGATCCCTTTTGCAGCCAGAAATCCCTGGATAATTTGATAGCCTGGGATAATTTTCTTTAGCTTTCAGAATGTTAGAAATGTTCTGGAAAAGTCCTCCATTGCTGCTCACTGCCTCGTGTCCCCTTTTTTCCTTTAAAAATCTGCTTCATTTCACAAAGATTTCTGCACAGAGCCTCTCTACCTCAGTTCCCCAGAGCCAGCCTGGAGTTTCCTGGGACAAATCCCTGAAAATGCTCCTCCCATTTCACATTCTGTTCCACCTCCTGCTCAACCTGGGCTGCAAGTGCTGAGGAGTAAACCAGTGAGATGATCTCATCATGATGCTGTGCATGCTGGGGACTCAGGAGCTAGACTAGGTGAGGCACACCTGTACAACACTCCAGACTGGGAATGACTTGCTCATCTTACAAAGCTTTTTTCAGACGCTTTCCTTTATTCAAAGGCAGCCACGTTTAACAGACGATGTCAGACACCAGTAATATTTATATGACTACAAAAATTGCAGTTTTATGTCCAGAGTCCCACCACCAGTGCACCTGAACTTGGAAGCAGTTAACAGCTCTTTCATCCTGCTCTAGAAGACACTTTATGGGTTTTTCTGACCCCCCCACCCCCTGCAAACCAGAAGCCAGATTGCACCTTTGTACCCGGAAGCAATTTGTGGTTTACATTAACAATGTGCTAAGCCCTGAATACCAGAAACAGTGCTGATTCATTTACAATGTGTCATATTCCCTCCTGGTAGGTGTGGAAGGCTGGGAAGGGGCACCTCCAGGGCAGTGGTTTTCAAACTAGCAAAAATACCAGTGGTCCCAATGCCCCCTACTACTATCCCGTCTTCTTTGGGGTGACATTATCTCAGAGGAAGCAAAGAGAAACTCAGCCACTGAGCACTGAGAAAACACAGATTTCAAGACAATATCCAGAGGAGGGAGACAGGGAAGAGGGCAGTTCATTGGGGTTTTGTTCAGGTTCATTGTTACCAAAACATAAAGCAAACGCTGTGACCTCTCATTCCACCTCCTAGGTTCAAGATTCCCTCCGGTAGGGCTGATGGGAGGGAGGATAGGAGAGGTGGAAGCTAGGGTCCCAGCTTTCGGAGACTGGCCTGGAGTTCTCCTGGAAGGTGATGGGGGTCAGGGAAGCAGTAAGAATGAAGAGAAACAGAATCACTGCCTCTAAAAGGCGAGAGAGACAATGGGTGGTCAGGATTGAAGCACTGGAAGGGAGCACAGCAGATAGGGCAGAAAGCGGACAAGGGCCCAAAAGGGAAAAATTAAGAGGACAAAGGGAAGGAAGGGGAAAGCGAGGAAGGAAAGAGGACAGTGGAGGCAGGACGGAGATAGGAAAGCAAGAAGGGACGCGAGGGAGAGCGGAAAAGAAAGCGAGAAGGGCAGGGAGGGCGAAGGATGCCAAACAACCCTGGAGAAGCGGGAGCAGACGCTTGCTGCCGGCAGGGCGAGCGAGGCCACGTCGGAGCAAGGAGAGCGACGAAGGGGCAGCAGTCTAAAGCCAAAGTTCAGAAAAGCCTAAATTCCCTGGCCAGTAAATAAAGTGTGGCCGCGGGCCCGGAGGGCAGGGCGGGCGGGCGGCTCTGGGCACCTCCTCGGCGAGTCCTCGGGTCCGCGCGCCTGGCTGCAGGCCGAGCTGCGCGCCCGGTCCACCCGGTGCGCCGCCGCCTCCGGGCTCGCGCTCGCGCTCGGGCTCCGGGCTCCGGGCAGCGCTGCCCTTAGGAGGTCGAGGCCGGGATGCGCAGTCCGCGTAAGCTACTGAGGCCGTCCGGGGCCTTGCCGCCGGGGCTGGGCGGCTTCCGGTCGGCCACTGTGGGAAGAAGCACAGGGGCGTCCGGTCACTGCCTGGCGCGGCGCGGGGACACACCCGGGGCCCCGGACGTCCGCCAACGCGGGAACAGCGCGAGATCCGGGTCCACGCTGGGGCACCGCGGGCACCTCAGGGATTTAGCAGGAAGCAGGGTCCCGCTCTCTCCAAGGGCACCACACGCCTGCTGGCGCCCACCTTTCCCGGTCCCCTTAAGGGAGCCGTTGCCAAAAAAGCTTTGGCAAGTGCCCCTCCTCCCAGGGCCATTTTGCGCGCGCTCCCTGGCCGCTGACCGGCGCTCTTCCCTTCGCCCTGCGCCAGCTCAAGAGAGCAGGCGACGGTGCGGGGAGGCGCTGCAGACCTGTGCGCCCCGGGAGGCTCTTCGAGGCGACTTGAGGGGAAGGGACCGGGGCGCTGAGGCCCGTGCACCCTCCTCCCGACCCCTACCCACCACCCCACATCCCAGTTCTCAGAGCTGCCAACGCTTCACGGCCGCAGTCCCTCAAAGTGGCCCGGGACGCTCACGGTGAGCAGGGGGAATAGAGTGGGGAGAGTGTCACCAAAGACGCCCCTTGTAAGGGCCCAGGGCGGCCTGGATCCCTTGCTCCGAGGAGGCGGTCGCGCTTGAAGTGGGCGGCAGACTTCCTGTGCCACCGCCGCCCGGAATACAGATGCGCTCACCACTGCGGGCCCAGCACGTCCTGGGGCCTATGGGCCTCAGGATTAAGTGACAGTGTATTTGCCAGATCAGACGGCATCCTGCGTGTTGCTCTTTTATTTCGGGTTTTGGAAAGGGGCCCAAGTTTTGCCACTGGAAGCCAGAAAAGTTGACGCTACGATTGCGCAACCTCGGTTTTTCCTTTCCCAGTCCCGGTCTCAGCTTCTCCTGCACCAGGGAGCACAGGCTTGTTTATACCTAAAGGCCCCTATTCAACTTTCTTTTTCCCCAAGTCCTTCTCTAAAGGAGGGGCTTGGAGCGCCTCACTTTGGGATGAGGTGGAACTCTGGACTTTTTTTTTCCTGCGCCAACTTGCTGTGGCTGCACGGAGGTGAGCCAGACACTTCTATGCAAGGGACACACATACACACACAGAGAGACGCGCGCGCACATCTGGTTGTGCAGAGGTTTTGAAGGGGTCTAAAGACCTCTTCCGGAGAGAGAAGACCCTTCAGCTCTCCCCGCCTCTCCGCTCTCATTGCTAAACAGTTGTGGCCGCCCAACCACAGCAGATGGCAGACCTTTTCTTTCCACCTTGTACACACATTCCAAGGTGAGAACCTGTTTAGAAAACGTCTGAGAAGGAGGTTTCTCAGTCAAAGGCTGGGTTGCCTTGGAGACAAGCAAGAAAATAGACTCGTAAAAAAATCACCCGGGAGCCCAGAGATAGCCTGCCCCCCACTACAAGGGCGAATCCTACTACCTGGCTTTTAGCCCTCCCCGGAACCTCTCCTTCCCGCATTTCCCAGGCGCAGGGCCCGTGGGAACGTGAGAAGGTGTGTTGCGGGGTCTGGTAAGCTTGGGTAGGAGGTAGGCACACTGCAAGCTCATTTCATCTCGGCGGACAGGAATGGGGGCGGAAGGGGCGGCAAGCGCTTTTTAAAATACTGGGACTGCGACTGTAGGGCCGCTGGGGCCACGGCGGGGGAAGGGGGCTCTCAGGGCTAGGTCAAATGACACCGGGGTTGGCGGCCACCAGGCTCTCGGGCAGACGCCTGCAACCTAGTGCTCTCTGGCCAAGTTCTCCTTTAGGGCCGATCCTTCAAGAACGAATCCCGAGCAGAGGTAATTGGAAGGAAGCTGTGAGCTATCTTTAACAATATAAGCAACACATTGCCTTCGATGCAGTATCTTACAGATTTGACTTCCAAATCTTTAGTCTTTCCAAAGCCCCTCTGAGAGGGATTTTAGAACCTTGAGGTTTTGGTATTTTTCTGAAAACTCACTGTAAATACCAGTTTTCTTGAGGGAGTATCTGGGGGGTTCTGTCACCTCTTGTGTGTGTGTGAGGGGGGGGTATGTTGCATATCTTGTCTGGCTATGCAAAGACAGTGGGACGGGTGTCCACATTCCCAGAGTATCAGCTCTGCTGCACCTGTGGATGAAATGGAACTTTTCCACTTTCTCAGTTCCCAAGAATTAAAGTTTCCTTTCACAGATGGGAAGCAAAAATTATACTTTCTTGCCGACCTACTAAAGAACCCAGGCTCACTGCCCTTCATGTATATGAAATTAATGAGTTGTAAATTCATACTTCAACATTTGATTCAACTTCCCTTAGGATAATAGTTATTGTTCATTTGCACCTGATTTGGAGGACACACTGTTTGTAATATGTGTGTATATGTATATATACATATACATACATACAATATTTTGTGTGTGTGTCACATGTGTATGTGCTAGATAATCAAAAAGTTGATTTGTTTTTTAACAGCACTCATAATATCAAAGTGCTTTCAGTAAAGAAAATTTTTGTTACTGAAAAAAGTTCAGTAAGTGCTATTTCTACTATTCTTAAGAACTGAACAATTAATTGTCTTATAGGATACATTTCTTTGAAGATAATTTCTTAAGTAGTGATTGAAAAATAAAGGCAGTGATTCAAATTATTTTGCTTTGTAATTTTTCAAAGACCAGGTTTTGTTTTTAGTTTTTGGTTTGGAGAGGGTCTCTGAAGTCATAGTTTCTGCCAAGGGGAAAATCCATAAAAGTCCATAACCCAAATAGATATGCAATTCTTATACTTTTAAGTTCCTATTCAAACACAAACTTGTATGCCAGCTTGAGAAATCATTTTTAACGATGGGCCAGATTTATTTGATGAGCCTTTACCTAAATTGTAAAAGAGCTGTGAGGATCAGGAAATTAAGTTACTTGTCTAACAACTAATGTAGCTAATTATAGCAGCAAATTTTGGAAACAGATGTTTCATAATAGGAAACAAATGTAATGGTAAAAGGGACATCGGTGCCAGGGCCCTTTGATGGCTCTGTATTTCTGAGAGTATTTTTACAGAAAATCAACACCAACAAGTCCCCCCACTAATTAACTAGAATTAGTTTAGAATTCAGGACTATATGTTGTACCTTTGGATTGCTACCTACACGTCAACTTTGTTCCTATAGACTGTTAGCTACACGCCAGATTTGTTCCTCATGCAGAGCCTGAAATGCCTGAGGACAAAGTGACTTGAGCAACAACTGCATGGCTCTGAGGCTAGTCCTTCCCAGCGCCTGGGATCAGGTCCCGGGAAATCATTTAACCTTGTGGGTAGCCTTTTCTAGTTCATATGAACCTGCTTGGTTAAATGATTTGTGTAATGAAGAAATTTCCATTTTGATTTCTAATCCGATAGCTAATCTCACTTGCAGAGGAAACAGGTAGATTTAAGGCCAAGGAGAAGACCGCGAGCAAAGCTCTCAGCCTGAGACTCCCTTATCTGTCCTTAAATGTAAAGCTTAATGGAATTCTAATTCTCAACTTTTAGATTTCCTTTACTTGGAATTTCCTATAAATGAGCAAGTGGTATTATTTTATTATTTAAATTAAATTTAAAGCTTAAAGGAGTTATAAGTCCCAATTTTTGTCATTTATAAACCAGGATGTCTGTGCTCTAGGAAAAGTGAAAATAGAAAAATATTTTTTCCTCTACTTGAGTATTATCAATATCCTTGGAATCTGCTCCCCCTCCTCCCCCTCCCTTTCCCTAGCCTCTCATCAAGTTAAGAGAAATCATTGTGTCTCATAGAAACTACTCAGAAATAAAACTTTTTCCCTGTACAACACCAAGGAGGAAGCCCCCCCCCCCCACCGTCCTCTGCCTGCCTAAACGGCACCTGCCCTCCTACTTCGGTCTTTGCAGATGTGAGGCTGGTCAGCTGGTCAAGATCCTTTTGTAATCTGAAACAACTCTTTACTTCATGCTGTCCCCCAGATCTGTGTGCCCTGTCCCCTTCAACGCTGGGCTGGGAGCCCTGAGGCGACTCCTTCCATACCTAGAGTAGTTGAAGTTGCAAATTTCTGGTGACCAGAACCTAAATGCAGGCAGGTTTGAAGTTAGGAAAATCCCTTCACCAATGAGGAAAATGAGACTAGAGGGCAGGTAAGCTTTTCTCAAATTGCAGGAAAAATGAGAACCCGAAGGTCAGTGTGAGAAGATGACCCTCACATTGTAGCCTGTCAATCTGTTAGTGGACTTACCAGGGAGTCGATTTATGGAGGGAAAAGGGGAAGGGGGAGACCTCCCAGCCCCATTTCCCACAGAAAGAAGGACCCCAAAGCACAGAGTTCAAGAGTCTAGACTTAGGGATAAGTGATTGAAACACTCCCCTTTTCCAAAGATGTGTTTAAGAAAATGAATCCAAGGGAACGCCAGGGCCTGGTTAAAAGCGGGAGAACCTGGAAGAAACAGTTGGGCAGTGCCTGGAAGGCCCAGGCTGTAGGCCTAGGGGCCTCAGCAGGTCCACCAGAGAAGGCAAACCTCTGCAGGCCACAGAAAGGGCAGGCCGGATGGTGCTTCTGGGACCCTCTCTGGGAAACTGAGACCCAGAGAAGAGCATAACTTAGCCAAGAGCAGGAGAACCCGATGCAAACCTAGGAGACCTATTTGCCAGCCTGACCTTCCTTCTCTCTCTGTACACTACATGATGGACGATTTGGGGGCCTCTGTGAACCTCTTTGTAGGGACACACCATACACCGGTTAGAAATTAATTTGCTCCAGAAGCTACAGGTTTAAGGCTTAACCCGGAGGAAGGATTTATGCCGGGCACCCATGTCAGCTCCTCTGTCTCCCTCTCTCCCCTCACCTTTTCCCACGCTCACATCCCCTCCCTCACACCCTTCCTAACCCTCCCACAGGCATCCGACCCCTCCCCTGCCGGCGCCCCTCACCTTCTCGGCTGGAATGCTTGAAGGTCAACGCTGCAGCGAGCTCCCCGCCGTGCATGGTGACCCCGGCCCCGGGGGGTGCCAGCGGGGGACCCTGTGCCGGCGGCCATTGCGGGCCCGGGGCGAGGTAGCCGCTGGCCGGCGCGCTGTACACGCTATGCTGGTTGGAGGTCGGGTATGCGCAGGCCGGGAGGAAGCCTCCCACTGCGGAGAGGTTGGAGGCCGACTGTGGGGACCCAGAGGGACAGGCCATCAGCAGCAGGCAATTCCGCCTCTGCTCCAGCACACGCAACTGCTAATTAGTGGGGGATCCTCGTTTCCCTCTTCTGTCCCCTCAGTGCTCTCTATGCAAAGACTGGCCTCTGGTTTTCCTAGTAAGGACTCTGGCAAAGTGATTTCCGCTCAAATTGTGATAAATAATACGAAGCCAAGGCGATCATGGCATTCACCATCCGGGATTTAGAAAAAAGGGGGTCCTCAACCATCTGTATTACAGGTTCCAGCATTTTAGCAAAAGTATCTTGGCAAAAGGCAAGTCAATCCCCTGGAAAGTCAGCCTCCCCCAAACTTGTGCGCTTGAGAAAAGGAGAGAAATCTTGTTGAGCAGACGCTCGCTAGCTAGTCGAGCTGCCAGACACCCCAACACTCATCTCCCGCCTGGGGGCGTTTTCTTGTCTCTCTCTCTTCCCTCCACCCCCAGTTCTTCTGCTCCCCTAGATAAGGGCACCTCCTTCCTCTGACATTCGGTTACCTGAGTGTATTTAATGTCCGCCTCCAAGGCAGGTTTCTCGAGACCATTCATGGCGGGGGTAGGCGGGAAGGCCGCGCGGTTCACGCTGGGCCAGTCTTCCATCTTGGGGGAATAGGCGGCGCCCTCTCCCCCAGCCAGGGCCCCTGCGGGGGACACAGGATAGATTAGAAGGGGCCTCCGAATCTGCGCTGGGTGCACGCGTGGCCTTTGGGCCCGGACCTTGACACAGCCTACAAGCTCTCAGCTCTTATCGGAGCGCTGGGTCCTCCAAACACCTGCGGAAATCGGATGCTCTGAGAGCGATGAGCGGTCACCGGGCGGCAGCGCACTGGGATTCGCTTTCACTCCCAGTGGGGCAGAGGGAAGAAAGGTCTGCTCCCTGTGCCTCCTAGCCTTCGACCCGCTTCCCGCGAATCGGGAAGTCTCCGGCCTGTAGGGCCCACTCGGATTCGGCGCCTTTCCGCTGCCCAGAGGTGTCGCCAGGAAAGATGCAAGTTCAAACCCACAGCAGGCTCGTGAGAACTACATGGGTTTCTCAAAGTCTCACTCAACAAGGGTCTGGAGGGTTGAGAGATGGTTCTACTCTGAATTGCTTCTGGAGACATCTCGGATCTCCCCGAAAAGGTGTCAACCCAGAGACTCTCGTGCTTTGCACGTCTGCTCCTCGCACACCTGTGTGCTCAGGGAACAGGCAGAAAACTCCAGATCTGATAGCAGACCTGGTGAGGTCACCTCCCCGCCAGTTGCCCACAGGTTGTTTCAAACGCAGCTTTGGCCCCAGACTGTGCAGGCTGGGTTTGAGCCATGAGAGGAAACAAAGTGTGAGCAGCCTTGGGGGTACACCCCATGGCCATCAGAGCTAAGCATTCAGTTTCCTTCCCACCGCCCCGCCTCTCTCTTGGACTAGGGTGAATTTTGCTTCTTACTCTCTTCCAGAGTTTGCTAATTTAAGAGCGCGCCATAGCCTGGCCGGCTACTGGGGGTAGAGGACAGTGCAAAGAGACTGGACTCTGTCTGGCCCACACAAGAAGCCCACAGTCCAAGCCCCGCATCAAGACCATCCCAAACCTCCCTCCCTTCCCCACTGCATCCTTCCCTCCGAAGAGAGATAGATGACCCACAGTTTGCTGAATTGTAACTGCCGGCAAAGGGCAAATCCTTGTGAGCTTTCACCGAAGGATGACTGCAGCCTTGGGACTCCATCTCTCTGAAATCCCAGCCCCAAGGCCTGAAAAGCCGCCTGGCCTGCAGGAGATCTAAGCCCCCGGGCAAGCTAGCCAGATGGCTCCTTGCATTTTACTCAAAAGAGTCTTTGGCCTGGGAGGGTCAGAACCATTTCGAGAACCGTGAGGGATCCCAAAAGATCAGGATCTTAAGAAAGGGTCGCAGAATTGACTTTGCGTTTTGTTTGGTTTAGATCTGGCGATAGGGGTTTGCATACTTTTCACAAGAATGAAAAAGCGCAATTTCAGGCCTCTGTATTTGTGGTCGGCGATTGCTCTTCCATTTGGGAAATATTTTCCATATTTGTCATAAAAAGTTCAAGATGTCCGAGCACTCCCACAGAAGGCCGGGGACCCTCAGCCTCCCTGGCCGTGAGCCCTTCCCTGAGCCAAAACCGGTCTGAGGACGGCAGCGAGTGTGGCCCTTCACCCACCCGCGTATTCTCCCCCCACCCAGTCTCCAATTCTGCCCCTTCCAGGAAGGCTACAGAAGGCCACCTCAACTGACCTGTTTGCTCCATAAACGTCCGGATGCCCAGGATGTTGCTGACAGAGTGCGCCGAGGGCCAAGAACGGGGGATGCTGACGTGGCCTGCTGTTGCCGGGACCCCATGGTGGCTGCCCATCTTGGCGCCCGTGGGCGACACCGGACTGGGGTAGGGGTATTGGTAGATGTGGTTGTAGGGCAGCGCCGGCTGGGGCGGCGGCTGCTTGCTCGCCTCGTAGGGCCCAGGCTGCGCCAGGCTACCAATCTTATTGCGCAGAATGCGGCTGATGGAGCTCACGGAAGGCACGTTGTACTTGTCGCAGACGCCGTCGGCCAGCAGCCGGTCGCGGATCTCCCAGGCGAAGATGCCAGGGTCGCCCTGTTTGTAGTCCCGGATGTGTTTGACCACGTTGGGAGTAGTGACGCGGGGTTTGCTGCCCCCGATGGCCCCCGGCAGGATGGAGCCTGTCTCGTTGTAGCGCGCCAGGATCTTGCTCACGCAGCCGTGGGATACGCGGAGTTGCCGGCTGATGTCACAAGGTCGGATGCCCAGCTGCGCCAGCTCCACGATGCGCAAGCGGATGGCGTTGGGTAGGGGGCGGCCGTTGACGAACACGCCGCCCAGCTGGTTCACCTCGCCGTAAGTCTGCTCTGCGGACGGCCCGACGAGAGCGAGCGGGAAGGGGAGAAAACACCGGCAGGTTAGCCAGGAAGGGCCGCCGCGCTCCCGCAAAAGCGCCCCCGAAGGTGACCGACGGGTCCTCAGGAGAGCCAACGGACCAGGTCTGGGTCCGGGAGTGCGCGCCGACGCAGGGACCGCGAAAGGCGACGCAGCGCTCCAGCCCTCCAAGCCCTTTCTCGGTTTTTGATGCGTCTGCTTGGGACATCCCCTCCCGCGCGGCACCCCGAAACCACCCCCTCCCGCGAGGGCTGGGGGCGTGCAGAGGACTCGGCGTGTCCAGGCCCCAGGACCTGGTCTCCCATGAAAAGCAGGCGAGAGGAAAGGGAGGGAGGAACGGGGACACAACCCACCTCGTCAGCCCGCCCGCGCCCTGCCTGCCGCCCGCCCCTTACCCATGGTGCGCGGGCCAGCCAGCTGCCTGGCGCCGAGGCGGCCGGGGCTGGGCCCGGCGCAGTCCGGGAGAGCTCGGGCGCCGCCGCCGCGGGAGAGGCATAGAGGGAGGGCGCGCGCAAACCGAGAGCCACGGCGGCCGGGCCGCGGGCTGGAAACGGGCCGTGCGCCGCCGCCGAGCGAGCTGCCGGCAGCCCCAGGGCCCGCCGCCGCCCGCTCCCAGGACACTCTCCACGCCCGCGACCCCAGGCCCAGAGTGAACTTCATCCGATTAGGAGAAATTCGTGTGACCGGGAGGCTGCAGCGTGCGGGGATCAATTTGACGTGTCCTCCACGTCAATCTCGGCAGTCACGCCGGAGACGCGCGAGTTGGCAGCTCATTGGTTCCCGTCACTGCACCCCGGCGCCCCCCTCCCAGCCCTGAAACTCTACCCCCTCCTCCAGTCCTCCCTCCCCCTCCGGCCTCCTCGGGACCCATCCCCCTCCACACACACACACACACACACACACACACACACACACACACATACCGTAACCCCTGCTGGGCCTAGGACCTTCCAATTGCTCCGCTCCTCTCGAAGCCCCTAACCCATCTGGCTTTGAGAATGCTGGAGTAGTCATTGAAAAGTGATGAGTATGTATTATATTAGCACTAGTTTTTGTTTTAGATTTATTATTACCTCCACCTCCATCAGAGGATAAAGTTGATCATGGCAAAGTGGCTAATTGTGGCTGTCCCTACTGGTGGGTGAGTGGAGGTGAGCGCCCGCATGGTGCAGGGCGCCTGACGAGGAGGGCGCCTGACGAGGAGGGCGCACGGCGATCTGCGGTGGAGCCAGTTCCTGCGTGTGCCATTTCTAGTCGACACTCCAATCCTGCTCTCAGGAAATCTTTACAATCTTTAATAGCCATCCATTCCCTTGGAATTGTGGTGTGATTTCAGCGATCACATTTTAGAGGGGCACATTCTAGATTCTGTCTCTCTGTGAAAAGGCCCACCCCGGAAGGCACTCCTAATGGGTGACACAGGTCGCAAGTCGGAAAAGAATTGTGACCTGCTGCCTCAGGGGCTCATCCAGGGCTCTAGACCCCAGGTAGTCCTGGCGACCTGCCTGAGGTCACACACCGCAGTTCTTGCTTCAGGCCTGAGGGAAGCCTGGTCCCACCTTTCACCCAGAACCTGCAGCTCTTGGAAGGGTCTTTGTTAAAGCAAGGAATGACACTTTCCCCTTCATTTAAGCGGGGGTTTGCACTGCCCTGAACTCTTGTGCCTTCACATTAACCATCAACTCTTCTGGCTATTTTTGTCTTGTATCAACGTGCAGGCCGGCGTCCCTCACCATGGTAGTTCCAGAGGAAGCCACGCAGTGAGGCCCAGCCGAGAGCAGGTGGAGGAAGCTCCTGGTTTTGCCCTGAACTGACTCGAGCACGCCATTATCTGGGAGTTCCGAGTTTGGGGCCAGTAAGCTACAAAAAGGGAGCACACCGTTCTCCTCAGAAGGCGGGAAGAATCCTCCACCCCCCTCATCCCAAGATTGTAGAGCTTGGCGGAAAGCTGCGCACAGCGCGGGCGCTGGAACGCTGCTGGAGGCACAGACGAACGTGACCCGCGCAGCCCCGGGAGCAGCGGCTAACAGAGTCCCTGATTCCTTTTCTCCGCCGCGGGAGCAGAGAGCATCGCTGGCTCCTAATCAACCTGTCTGCGTATGTCAATTACAAGGTACTGAGCCTTGAATCCTGACTCTCCGGAGGGGGCGCGCCTGCCTGATAGGGGTGGGGTCGGGGCTACAGGCAAGAGTTATCCTTGGAAAAAGAAAAACCAGGTTCAGAAGAAGTGAGGCCTCTCCCCTCCCGCAGCACGAAGAACACAGTGCAGCCTCGGAGAGGCCACGAGGCCCGGAAGAAGAGTCGGTGCACTGGCGAGAGGGGGTGGGGATAGGACTATTTGGAGGATTCGGCCTGTCCACGACCGCGCAGGCTCAGGTTACCGTTTGGGGTGGGTGGGGGCGGGCGGTTTGGACTAAGGTGGGCAACCCCGAGCCAGTAGCTCGACAAGGCACCACAGAACGCCCCCGGTGTGGGGAGTTCCGAGGCTGCCCAGGGTGGGTGGTGCTCCCCTCTCAGTTCTCTCCGGGTGGTTTGGAACCTGGTAGCCCCTGCTTTAGACTTGTAATTGACTGAACTTCAAGTCTGGAGCCGAAGATCAAAAAGTTTGATGCCTAGACCAGGGAACCCAGTGCATCCCAGAGAGGACGTGAAGCAGCTAAAGTCATTTCTTTCCCCTGTAGGCGAGGAGTCGGCAGGCATGCTCTCTGAGAAGAGCAAAGGGTAGCCGGTGGTGCTGTGGTGAGAGCTGGTTCGCCGCATCTGCCCTGTCGGGGAAACATGACCCCAGCTCCTCCAGTAGAGCGCGGGACCCTGGCAAGAGGGTCAAGTCCAGGAGCGCATCTTCTCCCCGCTCCCCTAGGCGAAGGCTTTCGGGGCTGGGAAACCATTGGAAGATTGCGCCAAGAGGCGTCTGGGGTGTCAGAGCCTGCAGGCCCTCACTTCAAATTCCACATTTACCCCCATCCCCGCCACAACACACCCAGCAGCCAGCTGCTCTCGGCCGGGACCACACAGCGCTCGCCGCTCGCTGCAGCCTGCTCGCAGCCCCGCAGCCAGAAAAGCTTACAGTTTGTCGCCCCCTGTCGGCCCTCAGCCCCTACTCCGCAGGTTCGCGCGGCGGGCTGCGCTGAGGGCGAGGTGGCCGAAAGGTGAGATCCTTGAAGGAAAGGCAACGTGTCTCCCACTTCCCCGGGATGCAGCTTTGCCCGCTGCAAGACCAGGAGCGCGGCGACTCGGTCGGCGCTGAGCGTTCAGAGGTAAAAAGCTTGCGGTTGCATATGTATGCTTGGCTGGGTTTGGCTCCGCTCTTTTGGGCGCCCTGGGCTCTGCGTGCAACGAAGGGAAGAGCGGCTCCTGAGCCCAAGGGCCCCGGAGCAGGGGCGTGCGCCGGAACCCATGCCGTGATGCGTCCGGCTGGGGCCGGACTCCCTGGGAGGCAGAGGACGGATTCGAGGGTCGCCGAGTGGCCTCGGGAACTACCCAGGTTTCCCGGGGCAGAGAAAGAAGGGGAGGCAAGCTCTGTGTCAAAAGCGTGAGGCAAAGAGGAGGCACTCGGAAGAGGGTGCCCGCCCTCTTGGGAACTAGCGGGTGGCGGCGGCAAGAAGGGTGGTCCGAGGTCGTCCGTGAAGCGAGAGTCGTCCCCACGTCACGTCTCCTACGCCGCTTTGATTTGGGTGGGACTGTATTCAGGCTGCTATTTGGGTGCAAACGAAATGTGCTGGTGGCTGGGGAGTTCCGGGGGCCCATGTAGTTCAAAGCCTTCAGGAGAAACCTAACCAAACAGATGAAAGCCTGACTCGGGTACCGAAGGGCCGATGGAGCCACTGCGGGGCCGGGCGCTCCAGGGCGCCCGTTTAGATTCTGCCCGAAGGACTTAGAGGGCGAGTAACATAGGCAGCGTCCCTGGAGGGCCTTGGGCCGAGCGTGGGCCTGAGTAAGTTACCTAAGCCGGAACCCACCAGCCCCCCGCCGGGGCCGCAGGGGCACCTGGGCTTGGAGTGGACCCGGCAGGCTCCCGAGCCCTCCTGGCACCACAGCCGCGCCTCATGCCCGCAGTCGCTCCCGTGTGTGTGCTGGCTCAACTCAGGCACCGAATTTTGCTGATTTTAAAAGCACTGTGCCGTGAGTCGTGCTGTTTGAAATTGAAGTCACAGTCTCTTAAATTTTTTAAGATATTTTTTTAAGGCAGCGCTGGCTACAAACGCACTTTGTGCACTGGGTTATATTGTGCCTCCACCCCCTGCCCCACACACAGTTTTACAAAGGAAACCTGTGCGCCACAACTAAAATGAATAAAGAGTAAGACGTGGCTAGTAATGAGCTACGAGGGGATGTTAGGAGAAAGAGCTGTGTCAGATCAAGGACTTGGAAACAGGGAACGCACGAACAGCGACCTAGCTCGCCGGAAATGGGAATGTGAGATGAGGCAATGAACCGCCACCACCCGTTGTGCCCCTCCCGGCGGAGGGGATCGGAAGAGGGAGCGTTGCGCCCTGCACCTGCCGCTCCAGATCGGGACACACATAAACCCCGGGCCCTAAGTGAAAGGTGTTGAAGATGGTGCCGATCAGCACTAAAATAGAGCCCCAAGAACCAAAAACACGCTCATTCCCGCAGCTTGTTTCCACTTGGCCTGATCACGACCACGGTGGGCTTGAAGTTCTTTGCTCAGCTTTGCCTTTTATTTGCTATTCAGGAGGTGTTTATTATTGAAAGCAGGTAGAATTGGCAGTGGTGGGAGGGAGAATTGTTTCTGCCTATGCTGGCTGCTGACGCCAGGGAATATCCTTGAGAATGCAAGGTGAGAGACGCAACATTTTTTTCATTTTCCTAGAATAAAATGAGTAAATCAGAACAAAAAGTTCCCTGATTCTGTTCAGAGGTGTGTGTGTTGGGGAAGGGGGAGGACAGGAAATAAGAGAATAGAGATTTGCTATGAAATAAGCACGGGGTAATTGAGCCTTGCAAACAAAGATCTAAGATACTTTCTACCTTGTGATGCAGGGATCTGACTACCACATTTCTAACATTTCTTTTGGAGCAGAAACATTTGTAATGTCTAAACTATAGGAAACTAGTGCCATTTGTTGGAAGAAATGGTTTCTCTGAGCCTTCTGCAGGAATAGTGTCATTGTCATTCTTGCCCTTATATTCTCTTGGGTGTAAAGTCTGGCATTTCCTTTATTGTTTTCATGTCTCTGTCCTTTCCCTGGCAACGGGCATGTCAAATAAGCCTCAATTTTTCCCTGTAGAAAATGACTTATACTGACTAATTAGATCTATGTTATTTCATTCCATCAACATAAAAGCCTGCAAAGAGCTCCAGGCACTGATCAAAATTCCACCTTTGCAGTGAGCTCTCAAAAATGTTTATGTGACAGTGCTAAGAGTCTAAACAGTAATATTAAAATGGAAATATTTGGGAAATGTAAATTGTCCATAGGGCATATCTCCTGTACAAGATCTGAGTACTTGGCAAAGGAGAGGTCTAAGAGTTGCCACAGGAGTATGAAGGATAGAAGTGGCATTTTTGAAGGGGACCCAGAGGGTGATGGCATGCCTGCCTACAGTATGGCTTGCAAAGGCTGCGGTGGGCAAGGGTCTCCTGCTGCCTAGAGGATGCCCCTGTGGATCAGAGTTGCTCTGCTGCAAATATTGACACGTGTGAGACATCCACACTGGCCAGCCTAATTGGAACCAGCTTGAAGTGTGCCGCCCTTGAATGCTTTGGAAATTTCTGAGCCTCCATGGATGCAGAACCTGGTGAATGGATTGAGTGCATGGAAACTGAAGGACATGTGTAGAGTCCTTTTTCTTGAATTAAAGACAATACTCAGCCAGTCCTAGTTTACCTAGATTTCTCTGATTTCTTACTGAAGATCAGTCCTTTCCGATCTTCAGCAAAGAAAATGAAAGCGCTAGAAACAGGTTTCTTTGAGGGTTTACAGAATGGTTGTTGTAATACTACTTTGGGCACAAAAGAACTGAAATCTGGTAGCGGTCAGTTTCCAGCTTCCCCTCCATCAAAGGGACAGTGAAGCAGGAGTACTGCCCGCATCTTCAGTTACCCGGTCCTTGCATCCTTAAAATGGTTGTTCATAATTAGATGTTAATGGCTTTGTTTTTTGTATCTGGCATATGATTTATGATTCCAACATTCCACTTTAGAATAAAAGCCTTGTTCCAGGGTTGTAGGTTTGGTTTGTTAGTTTAGTGTAAGCTCAGAAGTCTTGGAGGCCTCTGGAATTGCACATTCTCACCAAAGGAGGATCTCATTCATGTTCATATAATTTTTCATGTGCATATCCCTGTGTTAATTCCTCTCTGCAATGCCACTTAGATCATTTTCCTTGCCAGAAATCAAGTGTCACTTACGATGAGCTTTCTTTGGGACACAAATGGGATTTTCACTTGTGAGTAACTTTTAGCTGCCCATCTAGTTGGTCACTTTTAGCTAATTGTTGCTTGATACCGTCTTCTCTCTAACTGCTGCAATATACCAAGGCCTGCTACATATACGTATATATATGTCCGCAGCTCTGTGATGGTTTTAATTTTCTTTCCCCCTCCCCCTGGGTATGGGCTATGGAGTTTTATTGAAGACCCGTAATGCCTCCGGTTTTGATTTAGTGTTTTGGAGTTTGTGATCTCATTGCCCGGTATGGAAAATATTAGATAGGGTCTGCAGATTGTATGCAGGAAAGGACCCACATCGCCGCCATGAGCTGAGTGCTTGTCCTCAGCGCTGCAGTAAGCCGACTGCGCAGCTATCCAGAGTAAGTGTTCAGTTTTTATGCCTTTAGATTCAGACCACTTCAGACTTCAGCCACTTCTGCTTATGCAAAAGGTTCTTGAAGACACTGTTTCTTCAGGTGGTTGCACATTGGAATCACAGGGAAGGGGGAAGCCTTGGAACATCCTGATGGCTGGGTTGCCCACAACAACACACAGAGATTCTGGTTGAATTTGTCGGGATACAGCCTGGATACTGGGATTTTTAAGAGCTTCCCGGGTGATACTAATATGCATTGAAGTTTGAGAATCTCTGCGCTAGGGAAGGAACAACGTGAAGTGATGCTTCTTGTTTTGTGACTGTTTTCCAAGATGCTGTACGTCCTGGGGACTGACCAGCCTCACTCACCTCTGTGGACACTTTAACATGACACATGAAAACATGTTTAAATCCATATGTAAAATGTCTTTCCTGTGCATTTTTACACTGTGTCACTTTGGGCCCTCTTGGAAACAGTTGAAAAGAGAGTGCTGCCTTCTCAGTCTCAGTTTGCTGCCCTGGGGTTGCTGTCTTTTAAAATAAGAACCCTCTGTCTCCCTACACGCACGCAGGTGATCACAGCCTCCTAGCCGAGTGCAACCATCTGCACAGGGAGCCAGGAGTGGGGGCCGTCACAGACATGGCGATTGACATGGCCACTTGTGCTAAAGAAAGTGGACTTCGGTAGATGTGGCAATGAATCATAAATGCTGCCCAGCAGGGGAGTCAGAATAATTATGTTGTCCAAGGAGGTGGGAATTCTGAACTGGACTTTCAACGTTGTAAAATAACACTGCTCTCTAGACACGTAAGGTAGCCGGGCAGGCATAACCCTCAAGCTTCTGGTAGGCTCTAAGAAATACTGAATCCCCTTAAGGGAAAGACATTGTTTTGTGTTTTTCTGATGATTGCTCTTGTTAACATATTTGGTTACCATACACCTTTGAGAAGGAAAACTCTTTCACCCTGGCTGTGGCAGTGCTGCGTTTTGAACCTGAGTTGCGTTCTCCCCAGACCGCTGGCTTGTGATAAGGATAGGCATGTTAGTATCATGGCGGGGAGGGTAAAAAGAGGAGGGGAGGGGGGAAGTAAGAGAAGGAAAAAAACTTGCTTTACTTATCCACTTTGGAGTCCCAGAGATCAATGAAAAGAAAACTACTCCTTTTCATTTTTATTAGCCTTGCCTTGGTAATAAATGTAAAAATTTAGGCTGCTTATTTAATGTGATTATTTAACTTATGTGTATTCCAAAATTAAAAGTGCATTTCATTTTTAAACAAGTTCCAAGTCAATCTGAGGATAAGTCCATTTCTGTAAGACCTTTATTTCTTTGACATTTACAGTGCAGGTTTTAAAGATCTTTTTTAGCTGTAAAATTTAGTTTCTAAGTCACTCCTAAGAATAAGAGAACAAACACACTAATTCCTGTGGGGCTTTAGGTCTTGTTTATTTTTTAAAATGTTACTTGGGCACTTCTTGGAATCTTAAGATGTATATTTTAGAAACCACATCACTCTTGTAAAAAATTCTTTATACTCATCTACTTTAATAAGATTAAACTGTTTATATATGTTCTAAGATAATTTAAAATAAAGATACATGAAAATTAATAATAATGACAACAAAAATTACTTAAATGTCCTTAAAAGGATATAGTTTTTCACAGCAACAACCAGGAGTTATTGGGTTAGAACAAGGCAATGAGCTGAACACAGCACCAGACTGTAAGCTTTACAAGCGGATATGCTGAGAAAATGAGTTTTGACAGGATTTCTAAGCTTGAGACATTGGCAAAGTGGATAACTGAATTAACATCCATCCGACTGGGAAATTCTCAGAATTTGGAATATTGCCTCTTGACAGGCCAACAAGTAAGAGGGTTCGCTCCCCTGGAACAGGGCCACATCAGAGGTGCTGTTCATTTCAGTTTTTGTAGTAACACCTCTGGCTGAGCAGAGAGTCTGCTTGGTTTTGTCTCTCCACTATAATTATGTTTCACAAAATACAACCCGGGTCATTTCGTGAGGGGCTGGTCTTTGCATGTGCTGGACATGTGTTCATGTTTGCAGTGTCAGCCAACATTTGGGCAGAACGAATCTGGCACTTTTATCTTGGTTTCTCTTTAAACTGGGGTGTAGGTGACTCTGGAAGGGGGCTGCGGAATGGGCTGGGGCTTATGCACAGCAGAGCTTTCATTTGGATGAATAACCTTAGGTAAGGTTTGATGGCAGTTTAATACCACTCTAGGCTTGAGGTCCTTCTGTCCTCTAGGCTGTACTCATGCCGCCCTTCGCCACAGAGGGAGTGGGGATTTAATTCCATGGCTCTCTGTTCTCATTGTGCCTTTAGAGCTTTTCTTTATTGCTCTATTATTTAAGCTAATGGGAAGGTTGGAGAAATTCATGATCAAATCTGATTAGAGCTACTGCCCGTAGTGAGAAGGTGTGTGTTCCATCAGGGCTGACAGAGAGGGTCTGCACTCCTCTTTAAGGCTCAGTATCTATATAGGTCCAAAAATACACACACATCTCCAACTCAGAAAATGACCTAGCTGCAGAAAAGCACAATGTTGATGAGTCTAGGCTTTCTATTAGCTCTGAAGTCTCAGGTTGAAATCCAGGCCTTGGCCCTGATACCTAACCTCATTGAGCTCTCTGGGCTCTGACAAGATAGGGTCATACTAAGGGCGAAATGGCCTAACCATGGACAACCTTAACAACAGGAGGCAGTTATCAGTGGCCATTATTCTCATTACATTAATTTTCCATATGTTAAACTAATACATTTTTGATTTATCTTTTTTGTTGGACATCTGTTAGGCATGCACTGCATGGTTTGCTGATAGAAATATTTATAAATCAAGTATTAAATGTCTTGAGAAGAAAACAACTTTAAAGTATTTTCCCAAGTTTCTCTTTGTTTGCCACATTTTTTCATGGTTCTGAGGCACCACACAGGGGATGGGCTCAAGACACTCGTGGGAGAGGCAGGCTCTACTGCCAACAGAATATGAGTGACAGGTGTCATGCGGCCACTGAGGAAGCTGAGGGAGAAGGACATTGAGAGTTGGCCCAGCGTCCTCCCACCATGCTCGGGAGCAGCAGTTCTCCCTGGAGCCGGCTCTCCCGGCTGACCCGCGCTGACGGCACCAGGGCCTGTTCTGGCCTTACCTGCAGAACATCAGGCTCTTCCTTTGTCACAGGGAAGATGATATTTTACTTCTGTGTTTACTTTCCTGCCTCTTTGTCCTGAGCGGAGGGTTTTCTCTTTCCTGTTTGCCTTTTGAACATATTCTTTCTCCTAGAGGAAGCACCAGGGGCTCCCTCAGGGAATGGGCCTGGCCCCTTGTGAACCAAGCATAGGCTTGGGGTGAGGGCTGTCTCCCCTGGGACAAGGGCCCTGGGCTGAGTGAGAGTGAGGTTTGACTCCACTGCCTACCACAGATGACCCATTTCCCTGGAAATTCCCATCTCTCTTGGGTTACCCCACATTTTTTAACTTTTCCCCATTCTCCGACATGCCTCAATGCCAAGATTTTGGTGACATGGCATTCTCCTATTCTTAAGAAGGTCATAGTCTTGGAATAACTAGGCCATTTGTTATTTGTACCTTATTTATTTAGAGTGCTTTAGGAGTCTGATAGCCTCTGTTTACTGTGGGGCCAGGCCCTGCACATAGTGCAGTAGACACTGTTGGGGCTTGCCCAGATCCATCGCACCCTTCCATCCGGGTCTGAGACACTCACCCCCCCATGCTGGCTGCCCAGAACTGAGCCCCTTCAGCTGCCCTTGGCTGATAACAGCCATCACACCCAAGGAGACACCCCCTTCCAGGGGGAAGCCTGTGCCTAATACTGCATGTGAAGCTACAGAAGCCTCAGTGGAGGACAACTGTGAAGAGCCATTCCAGGGCCAGACCACATTTGTAAATCTCACCCACATGGTTGGCAAAAGCCTTTGTTCAACTGCATGACAGTCCAACTTCTCTCTCTGCTCGGTAGTGGCCCCTCATCCCTCAGAGCTGTTGATTCCCAAGGACATTCCCCAGCAAACCTCCTGCACAAATCCCAACTCAGTCTGCTTCCTGGGGAACCCAACGCACGACATACATCACCTACTTTGCCAAACATGTGGGTTTCTTATCGCAGTTTCCTTGCTCCAAAAATGAAGAGTGGAGGCATGGAGATAAAATCATTGCCACCAAATGATACAGGGATGGATGCCAGGGTGTCTGGCTCCCAGGTGAGCTGCAGCAGGGCCTTCTCAGATTAGCATCAGGGCTCTTAGAATCTGAGAAGCAAGAGGCAGGTAACAAGTAAGAAGGTGGGAAGGTTCCGGGGACAGAAACACCAATTTAACAATGCCATCTGGCTGTGTTTCCAACATATGTAGATTTCTGTAGGAAATACAACAGAACCTCCTATGAACTCCACAAATTAGAACTTGGGAACATGAACTATGTTGGTGGGCTTGTACTTGCTCTAAAAAATAGCTTCATTGAGCAATAATCAAGTAGCTTTGATTACAAGGGAAACATATCTACTGAGAACTAAATGATTTTCAGATTCTTTAGGAGGGTTGTATTAACATGTAATTCATTTGAGCAAATATAAAGAAAGTTCCTTCTCCAGTCCACACACTGATGGTGATGCAGGGATTGGGAGCAGATGCTGTCTTTGCCCTTTGGGGACGTTATGTTCTGGTTGCCTGTTTCTTATACTTGGCTGTGGATCTCCAACTTTTCCTTGGCCGTGGGATAGAGGAGGTCCCAGCAAGGGAAAGCACATGCTCTGTCTCACCTAATGATTTTGGAAAATAACATTATTTTTATATCAAAATAAGCACAGAGTCTTTGTGGTATAGGATATAAATTTTGTACCCATTTGAAGGACAAAACTGAAGATGTTGAAAAGTGTCACCCTGGCTCTCTGGAGCCCATGGACAAGCAAGGATTCACACTGGGCATGGGGAGGGGTGCTGTGGTGGGCAGCCGGGAGCCTCACCACGGGCAGAGAGAATCAGAGGGAAAAACACGGTTCCAAGACAGAAGAGGTCATGAATCACGGGGGGGCCCACTGGGAGTTTCAGGCAGTTGGCAACTGAGATGGATGGAAGAGTGGGTGGATTTTGACGGATGGAGGCCCAGAAGGTGCAGGTGGGGCAGGAAGGAAAGAAAAGGCGCACAAAGGGAAGGCCACGGGAAAGCAGGGGTGAAGAGCGAGAGTCTGGCTTGGGAGGACAGCAGGGCCCCGGGTGGAAAGCGGCGGCACAGAAAGCACAGAAGAAGGTTGGGGCCGTGCAGCGGCCTACGGGGCAGGGGAAAGGGCCACTAGGGAGGGACGCCGGGGAGGGGAGACCAGGGGCTCAGGCCCAGGCGCTGGGCATAGGGCACACTGTGCTGATGGAAAACGGCTCCTGGCTCCAGCACTTCCCTCTTGTGGGCAAGTCATCAAACCTCTGAATGTCGGTTTGCCATCTGGAAACTGGGATCACCACAGAACCTATTTCTTGAGAACATAAAGAGGATTAAATGAAATCAAGAAGATAATGTGCTTGGCACAGTGCCATCTATGTAGCACGTCTCAATATATGATTGTCATTCTAATGAAACTTATGAATGATTAAGATAATATGCAACAGTTGTAATGTATTATAATATATACTTGTTATTATGGTTCTCAAGACGGTTAGTGAGGTGGTTGAGAAATCGAGCCAGGTGAACTGTGACCTGGGAAAGCCAAAGAGGAAAAAGGTGCCTAGGCAGGCATTTGGCTCGGCTAATTGTAAAATGATATTATTTATTCACTAAGGCAGAATTTCTGCAAGCCACAGCCTGCTGGCCTCCAATATATTTATCCCTAGAAAACAACAGAACTTCGTTTGTAAAAGCCCTTCGGAGCTGAGGTGTGCTTTCACCATGCTTGCCCTCCCCACCCTCCCTGCTCTCACCCCAATACACTCAGGATCGGCAGGAGCCACTGGAAGGCAAAGTGACCCTTTGAAGATCATTCAAGGGGTGAGGGCCCAAGAGGAAGGCAAAGGCACCCAGACCGCCCTGGGGACTGACAGGGCCATCTACGGGCAGGCGAGATGCCCTGCTCGCTTCCCTTAGCCTTCACTTTCACAGGCACCGCCCACTCCCCCACAGCTGCCTGCAGGTAGTAACTGTTAGTAACTGGGGGGCTCCACAGCCAAGGGCCAGGTCCACCATTCTGCCTGGGAGACAGGGGCATGGGAGAGCCTCCAGAGAAGCCCAGACGTGCAAATGGGAGGCAGAAATGCATGGTCTCTTCCTCAGTCGGGCACCAAACAGTCACCTTGGTCCCCCAGAGCCCTCCCACCTGGACCAGCAGTGCTCTCAGCTACCACCCAGACTCATCCCACTGGCCTCCAGCTGCACCTGCCGGCACTCAGGCCCTCTCTTCCCCAGTGAAGTTATACGTTTGACATTTTTTAGAATTTTGTTTTATTTTTTGTCAACGGGTAATACACTCACATGACTCAAGTGCCCAAAATATATGATAAGGTCCCCTTCGGGAAGGCTGGCTCTCTTCCACATCCTGCCCTGTTCCCTCCCTGAAAATACAGGGACTTACTTTTATCGGTTGCAGTTGTATCCTCTTATGCAAATATATGCAAATAAGAACACCTGACCCCACCCCTTTCTTACACACAAGACAGTGTTTTCACTTACAGCACATGAAGGGCTCTGGTTCTTTCCTGAATAGCCTCCGGTTCTTTCCTGAATAGCTGCACAGCGTTCCACTACCTGAGCACCAGAGTTAATTCAGCATTTGAACTGTGTCCAATCTTTTGCTATTTTGTGGACACATTGGTACTCATCTGTGGGATAAATTTCAGAAATGGAATTTCTGTGCCAAAGGATATGAGCGTTTGTAATTTTGACAAGTATTGCCAAATGGCCTCTCTAGAAGTGTCATTTTACATTCCCAACAGCAGCTTTTTTCAACCGACGTGTTAGGGGATGGATGGTGTGTTATCGCACTTGTAGTTTGCGTTTCTCTTTCTGTGAATAAGATGGACATCCTTTCACATGGTTAAGGACTTTTGTGGTTCTTTTTCTGTGAATGCCTTTGCCCATTTTTATATTGGGTTGTTGGCCTTTTCCTCAGTTTCTAGGAAATCTTCATATATTAGGTTCATATATTAGATTTATATATCTTCATATGTTAGATTCACCTTTTATCTGTAATATACAATGCAAATATTTTTCCCTCGTTTCTCAGATCTTTTGATTTTGCTTATGGGGAATTTTTTTATGCAGGTTACTCTTTTTTTTTTTTTTTAATTTAATGGATTCTAGATTTTGTGTCACCACCACAAAAAATTTCTTCCCTCCATGATATAAAGAATTCCCATGATCCCACCTGGTACATTCATGGCTTCGTTTTTCACATTCAAGTTGTGATCCCCGGGTGCTCACCCAAGTGAGGTGTGGGTCTGTCTCTCTCTCTCTCTCGAAATGCCTGGTGGAGGAACTGCTCAGAGTAGTGTCACTGACCTGAAAACCACAATTCCTAACAGTGACTGAGGCCTCCTAACCTGCACGCTGGGCCCCTGCCTCTCTCCCTGGACCGCGCCTCCTGTGTGTAAGTGGCTGCCCCGTGTCTCGTTCTGAAAAGCTTCTTTGGCCTCGCTGCACCCCAGTCTAAGACTTCTGGGGCTCCTCCATCCCTGCTCTGCAGCACCTTCAGTGAACTTCCTTGTCCATTTCCACAAATGGCCCAGCTCAATGTCACCAAAGAAAGAAGTTCCCCTCACACTTCTGACCCCCGGGTCATTCTGCCCAGGAGGAGCCCAGCGGGAGGGCTTCTCCCTGTCCCCGGACTGTGCTGCCTCAGGCAGGTGGCAGGTAAAGAAGTTCACACTAACAAATGCAATAATATCATTTACCGTTTAATCTTGTGATGCCCAAGACACTGCTGTAAGCGTTTCATGTGTATACAAATCATTTAACACAGGGCCTCTGCTGTGTACGTTCCAAACAGTATTATCTGCACTGGTAGCTTCATCTTGCCTTGGGTTCCTACATAAAGTCTCTCTGTTTTTGAGACTAGTCTCTTAGCTATACAAGGAACATGTTAGAGTTCAAAAATTGTCTTCAGGCCTTTCATGACCCTATTGAAAAGCTGTCTATCAATAAAACTGATAACATCTGAACCCAGTGCTAAATCTCAACATGGCAAAAGGAGGAGCAGCCGGCCCCTGTGCACCGCTGCACGATGCAGCAGTAAGCCTGCACCCAAGGAGGGAACCTGAATCTGATCCGAACTCTAGATCTAATCACCAGCTTACATGACATGAAAGGTAAAGATTGCTATTAAATGACCTGATGTGGATGCAATTAGTCAAACCCAAAATGTAAGAAATTCTAAAAATCAGTGACCCAATTTATTCAATAAATAAATGGCAATGGAAAAAGAAAAAGAGAGAACATATACCATAAAAATAAAATTAAAATAAGTAGAAGAGACTTAAGGAGTATATCAACCAATGGAAAGACTTGACCTTGTATGACCCCTGGTTCAAACGAAACTGCAAAAACTCATTTATTGATCCATCATGGAAATGTGAACACTAACCGAATCTTCGAAGATGCTAATAAATTATTGCTCATTGTTTAGATGTATTATGGTGCTGTGTTTATGTTTCTCTAAAAATCCTTCTCTCTCCTAAATATTGACTAAGTGACTAAAACATTTATTGATAAAATGATATCAGGGATCGGCTTTAACATAACCCAGCAAATGTATGTGGTGAACTCTAGTAGATTTCTTACCCATGCCGACTACATCAG
>JAQQAC010018215.1:0-10287 GCA_029783875.1 Phataginus tricuspis | reverse complement strand
CTGATGAAACTTGAATTAAGTCAGTAAATAACATATCAGTGCTAATTTCCTGATTTGGCTATGTAAGATGTTAACATTTTGGGAAGCTGGCTGAAAAATATAGTGGATATTCTTTGTGTACTTTTTCCTATTTTTGTAGGCCTAAAATCATTTCAAAATGAGAATGAATACATAAACACAAACACATAAAAATTTTCTGAAGGAACATGGGAATATGAGGAGGACTAGCTTATACTTATTTTACCAATAACTGCCACATTATCTTTGAATGGCAGCTCTTTAGTATGTAACACTGAAAAATTTGTCAAGATTATGCATGCTGGGAACAGACAATAACAGACAAGCATGTTTATATAATCCCTTCACTGCTTCTCCCTTGACCTCTCACCCATAAAATCTACAATTTTTAGTACAAATAACTGTGAGGAAAGGGAGAAAAACTATAGTTCAGTAGGTTCATGACAAGTTTTCAGGAGGAATTTCTAACCATAAGGATGTACTTCATCTAAAAGACCCCTTAGTCTTCCAAACAGAAACCTAGGCTTGTTTATCTGACTTATAATGACATATTTCATGCTTAAAGTCTGACACAAAGGGGCTTAACAGTTACAAGTTAAAGCTCTTGCTAGTGAAAGAAATAATTTTTTTTAAATATTAAAATCATGTACATCCTATAAATAATAAAGTGTAATTCATATATAAAATTTATTTGCATACATAAAGGCTATGGTTATAAAACATCCAAGTTCACAATATTCATCTGATCTGTAACACTAAATTATCAAGTCACTAAATCTTTTACCTTTTTTATACTATCCTCACATACAAACTTCAAAGTGAATCAAAGACATTTAAATTTACTTTGTCAGATTATTATAAGACTAGACAACTACGTATAAAGTTAAACACATAAAGATGCCTCTTCAAAATGAAGTAATTTTTACTTCCAATAGTTTTTCTCACTCTTCTGGGAAAACTGTATTTTCCCCTAGCAGAGAATCAGTACTTCCAAGTATTTCCTTCATTACCAAAGAATCAATAACTTATTTCTAGTATCAGATTAATAACTGCTTGAGGTTAAAAATCCACATTTTATTCGTCTACTTCCCCAAAGCCTACCTTCTTAACACCTTCTTAACTAATAAAAACATCAGTTCCAATCCTTTCTCTGACATATAACAAATGCTCAATAAATGTTTATTGTAGCTACTTCATTATCAACATTAATCAATGTGCCAAATCTAAGAGCAATGTAAAATCCAGGAAACAACAAACTAAAACTGACTCGTAAGAAATACTGCAACATCCTGCTCTCCATCTGTTTGGCTGCTTTCATCAGCCTACCCTTCCAACACACGTGCGATCGATCCTTTTGGGTTCACTACACTGTAACAGTTAACGACCACTAAAACATGCAGCATACACAAATGGATTTGAATTAAAACACTTTTCCTTACTGCAAGAGGCAACAAGAACTTTTTTAATTACTTAAAACATTAAAAATACTGTATTAAAAATAAGGAATTAACTTCAAATATAATTATACAATGAAATAAAAGGTACTGAATTGTTTCACATTTTAATACTAAAATAAAATAAAAATGCAAATAACAGAATATTCTGAAATAAACTGCACAGGGGACTAAATCAAATGCAAAATATTAGACCCAAAGGTACTAGAAAACATCTGAGCCATCTTACTCATTCTAGCAATAAGGAAACTGACGTTTTGTAAGAAATTACTTTTTAAAGGAAGACTACACAATGGACACTGCTAACACACAATAATGTAAGGACAGAATGACCAATGCTCACCATCACAAGCACATTTGGCCCAGAGACTTATAGGGGTGGGGGAAAAGGAAAAGAGAATATGAATGCATAAATATGAGTATTTGGAGAGGTAAAAATATCACATCAGTTAAGAAGCTGGATTCAGCAGCCTGACCTGACCAAGTCTGCATCTAAAATCCATAATTTATTAGCTTAACCTCATCATGCCTCAATTTCCTCATTTATAAAATATATGTAACAGTACCTACTACTCAAAAGGGTTGTTGTAGGATTAAAATAATTTATTGATTCAGGTAAAGTAGAACAGAGGCATACAGCAGGTACTCAAAAAATCCCAGCAAAAATCATTATCTATTAAAAAAAATGCAAAACAAAACCACAAAAAAATATGATTTTATACCCATTCTCTTACATTGTTAGTAGGAGTACACACTGGAACTACTTTGGGACACACTTTGGCATTACCATGTAAACCTGAAAATTCACAATGTACCTTATAATCCAACTATTTTATATTTTACTCCTAAATATACACTCAGGAGAATCTTTAGCATGTATGTATCAGAAGCATATTACAAAAATGTTCACATCAATATCCATGCCAGCAAATACCTGGAAATAACTCATATATCCTTAAACAAAAGTGTCTAAACTGAGATAACATCACATGGTGGAATATTATATGGCAGTGCAAAATGAATTTTAAAACTATGCCCAAAAGCATGGATACATCTTTGCAATGCATTGTTGAGTGTGTGTGGTGTGTGTGTGTCTGTGTGTGTGCATAAAACCAAGTTATAGGAATTGACATATAAGTAAATATATTCCTTTTACAGAGTTCAAAAACAATGAGACACTATTTAGGCATACATATATGTGATAAAACTTTTTTTTAAATGGGAAGAGAATTTTAAGCACACACTCAGGATAGAGTAACCTCTGAGAAAAAGTCAAGAGAATATGATAGAAGCACATTATGGATTATATTTTCATTAATGTCCTGATTCTTTGTACTGTGATATATGTCAGATAAATAAAAAAATAAAATACTAGGCTACCGAGATCCAAACACATACCAATAATGATAGCATGAATAAAGATAATGATCGATCCAATTCTATGCACCAAAGTTTTTTTTAAAAAAGGACTGACACTGTTTTGGAGTGAATTAAATGAGATAATCATGTTTGACATACAGCAAAATGCTTAATATATGATAGTTACTATCCAACATGGTATGATCTTACAGAAGTTATTAAATAAAACATTTTATAATTTAACATCTCTCTTCAAGCTCTACTACAAAGCCACAGTAATCAAGACAATTTGGTACTGGCACAAGAACAGACCCATAGACCAATGGAACAGACTAGAGAGCCCAGATATAAACCCAAGAAAATATGGTCAATTAATATACGATAAAGGAACCATGGATATACAATGGGGAAATGACATCCTCTTCAACAGTTGGTGCTGGCAAAACTGGACAGCTACATGCAAGAGAATGAAACTGGATTATTGTCTAACCCCATACACAAAAGTAAACTCGAAATGGATCAAAGACCTGAATGTAAGTCATGAAACCATAAAACTCTTAGAAGAAAACATAAGCAAAAATCTCTTTAATATAAACATGAGCAACTTTTTCCTGAAGGCATCTCCTCAGGCAAGGAAACAAAATCAGAAATGAACAAATGAGACTACATCATGCTAAAAAGCTTCTGTACAGCAAAGGACACCATTAACAGAACAAAAAGGCATCCTACAGTATGGGAGAATATATTTGTAAATGACATATCTGACAAGGAATTAACATCTAAAATATATAAAGAACTCAAACACCTCAACACCCAAAAAGCAAATAACCCTATTAAAAAATGGGCGGAGGATATGAACAGACACTTCTCCAAAGAAGAAATTCAGATGGCCAACAGACACATGAAAAGATGCTCCACATTGCTAATTATCAGGGAAATGCAAAATAAAACCACAATGAGTTGTCACCTCACACCAGAGAGGATGGCCAACATAGAAAAGAATAGGAACAACAAACGCTGGCGAGAATACGGAGAAAGGGGAACCCTTCTACACTGCTGGTGGGAATGTAAATAGTTCAACCATTTTGGAAAGCAGTATGGAGGTTCCTCAAAAATCTAAAAATAGAAATACCATTTGACCCAGGAATTCCACTCCTAGGAATTTACCCTAAGAATGCAGCAGCCCAGTTTCAAAAAGACATATAGCCAAGAAATGGAAGCAACCTAAGTGTCCATCAGTAGATGAATGGATAAAGATATGGTACATATACACAGTGGAATATTATTCAGCCATAAGAAGAAAACAAATCCTACCATTTGCAACAACATGGATGGAGCTAGAGGGTGTTATGCTCACTGAAATAAGCACGGCAGAGAAAGACAAGTACCAAATGATTTCCCTCATCTGTGGAGCATAAGAACAAAGCAAAAACTGAAGGAACAAAACAGCAGCAGACTCACAGAACCCAAGAATGGACTAACAGTTGCCAAAGGGAAAGGGACTGGGGGTGGTGGGTGGAATGGGAGGGATAATGGGGAGAAAGGGACATTACAATCAGCACACATAATGTAGCAGGGGCCAGCGGGGATACTGGGAAGGCAGTACAACACAAAGAAGACAAGTAGTGATTCTATAGCATTTTACTATGCTGATGGACAGTGACTGTAATGGGGTATCTGGTGGGGACTTGATAATGGGGGAGTCTAGTAACCACAAGGTTGCTCATGTAATTATATATTAACGAAATCAAAAGAAAAATAAGGAAAAAAAATACAGAAAAAAGTCATGCGTTTATAATGCCTTGGTCCTCCCAGTCTCTGCTACTAAAAATGTTTTATCTTTTATCCACACACTTTCTGATTTGATATTAAAAAGTGGAAAAAAATAATTTAACATCTCTTCTCCAAGCAAGCCTCTCTCGCTCTTTGCCAAAGTAGAAACATACCTAAAAAAAAAGTTTGCCTCAGGAAACTAATGGCATAGCAGGGCTTCTGACTCCCACCAATCCAATTCTCCTTCAGCTAGCTCAGAATGTTAATAAACTTGTTTTTGGACTATGAAATGAACATAAGCTTACAGACCTTTAGCTTCACAAATGGAACAGATTAAATCAAGAGTAATGAATTTCTAGGCTAGCAGATCTAGCCTATCTCACCTATTAAAAGGGATCCTAGATTGATTGCAGCTGCAAAAAATAAAATGTCTAAAGCTTTAATAAGATGAAAAGGTCTCTCCCCTCCTCTTCCATGAAAGCAGGTTTCTGCCTCCATTCAGTGAAAACTACTGCATTCAACCCAAAGATGGCTTTTTCCACTGAAAATGATGGAGAGATGTCAAATCTTACACTTCCAAAACATGCTCAGGTATTGAAATTGCTTTAATTAACAAGTTCTAGAAATACACTCCTTTGATTACTAAATAGTTGTATTAAATATCAAACAAACAACTGGCTAGGACCAAGTCTTTGCCTTAGTGTCTTTCCCAACACTAGTTGTATCTGCTACCTCTTCACTCAGTCTGCTTAGAACATGGAAGAAAATGTTTTCAACCCAGATTTATATTATTTTCTGCTATTGGAATTTTTAATTTAAATTTTCCTGAAAAGCTGCTTTTTAACATTTAAGCTGAAATATAATTTTTCCAGCAGGTCAATAATCCTTTTAAAAAAAAGAAACCCTACCTTCAAGCTAAATGAAAATGAGCACTGATTATTTCATGAACATAGACCTTCCTTTTCAAGAACTAAAAGTGCTTTTTAATACTCTCTTACCTCTAATCAAAAAACGTTATTGGGGGTAGAGAAGTTTACATTTATCTTAACATCCCTCTGAAGAAGGGACATACTATCCTGGTTTTACAGATGGAGAGTCAAGCTGGAAGACAAATTATGTGGTTTGCCAAAGTCTTAATGCGACAACCAGCAGTAACCACGGGATCATGTTAATTGTGAACACAAAGTTAATTGTACAAATTTAATTAGTACATTTTGTTGTGAAAAGGCCTTTCTAAGCACATCAAGACTGGAGTACCCAAAGAATACAAAACCTTCTGTCAGAGACAATTTAACTTATGTGGATAAAACTGCAACATCAGTCAATATCTTCGCCTCTCAGAAAACCTTAAAGTTCTTAATAATCCAAATCTGGATAACTGAGTCACACATCTATCTTCCCTTCTGCTTCCTATTTCTCTACATCCCTCATTCCTGATAGGACCATTATTACATGAGATTCTGTCATTTCCAATACTCTCAGCTAAGCACTTCCCTTTTCTTATCTTCCTCCCCAACACCCTCCTCTTCAAACGCCAATTCCAAAATCCTTACTCCTGTCTCTTTAAATCGTAGAGGCCACTGTCAACATTCATACTCTTACTCTAAGTCACTCATTCCCCACATACATCAAATACATGGGCACTGGTTCAGGGTTCCTCTCCGCAGCAACTCCCAATACCAACCAAGCAACTTGAACAACCATATTGTTGATCTTCCTTAATATCCTAGCAGATCATGGTTCCTGTACTCCAACAGCCTGTTTCTACTTTAATCTTCCCTCATATGTCATCACTCTTGAGTCTGTGTTCTCTGGTCAAAATCTATCTTCCTATTTTCCCCCCTTCCACTCTACATGATCTTTACTTTCACCAAAATCCAGTCCCTCAAAACAGCTGTCAATTCTATGTGTCTACCTATAACTTCAAGCTAATTCTTTTCATTACAATCTAGTCTAGGCATTAAGTGTATGAGGTATAGTGTGGCATAAGCACAGCACAATTTGAGTCTTAGTTCTACCACTTACTCCCTTGTGTGGCTGTGGGCAAGTTACTAAACCTCTCTGAAGTCTCAGCTATCTCCTCTGTAAACTATGAATATTTGGCTCACATGGTCATGAGGAGGATTAAATCTAGGAGAGCCTGAAAAGCAGTAAAACAGTTTGAGAGTCTTGTCTTTCCTGGGCCTTCTTCTACCAATCACTCACCTTTCCTTAAATCTTTTTTCTCATCCTCTCCACGACTGACACAACCTCATCCAACAAATAATTAATCTCAACTCCTAACTTCCCCCTGGATGTGTATAATCTTACCCATTGCTGTCTCCACTTCATTCCCCATTTTGTCTTTATTACTTTCTCTCTAAACTCTCCTACCTTTCAAGACTTTTCCATCTTGGTGTCTCTTCTTGGTCTCCCTTAAAAACACTGTTGTTTCTTATTCATCTTTCCATTACAAATTAATATTCTCTTTGGGCAATTTTCTGCAGCTTCAATTATACATATGCTGAAGACATCGCCTCTAATTCTATATTCTCAATCTTCTTTGGGCGCCAAACCTCTACTTAAAACACCTTATGAGAGATTTTCTACCTTGGTACCTAGGTAGGTACCCACAAACTTTATAACATCAAAATTGCATTATTTTCCCATTAAAAACTCTCTGCCTCTTTTCCACTTGGTTTAAAAGCACCACAGTAGCCCAAATATAAAACGCTCACGTCATCCCACACTCTTCCTATCCAACCGAGTAATCACACTGGACATCTGGGCTGCCTTGGTCTCACCCCAACAACTCCAAATGCACTACTTTCAGCTCTTGTTTTGCCTTCTTATATCTTCCTCATCAACTGTAGTTCTTTTTTCTCCTTTCAATCAACTGTCCAAACAAGTCAAATTTGATTATCACTCCCTCACTTAAAATAATGGCTCCCCGCTGTCTACATGTAAAGACTTTAGCTGGTACTTTACATTAAACATCCTTACTGACCTGAGTGGTGCTATGAGGAGTGAGGGAGAGTAGTAGTCAAAGAACAAAATTTCTTTGAGCTCTTAGTGCTTTACCTGAAAAACCAGTGGGAACTCTGTTTAAAATTAATGTTACTATTACTAACCAGCTGAATAAATTTTCCTCAACTTGTCATGAAAATCTAATTTCCAGGAACTTCTGTCATATTTATTTTGGGGCTACATGCTCCAGGTCTGGCCACCCTTTGCCCCAACGTTGCTAATACAAACTTAAGCACAAATCTAAACCACTCACAATCAAGCCCTCAACACTTTCCAAAAAGTGTATCTAAAAAGTTATTCCTTTTCTAAAATTAAACAAATGTTTCTTTTCTCCCTCTATGCTTGTTTTTTGGGTTTGTTTTTTTTTGCCCCCCACCGCAACCCTACTCTTCTTGGAATGCCCTTCCCCTTTCCAAAGCTCTCTTTTCTGAAAGTTTTTCACACACAGGTCCCTCCCTGCCATCCACCCCCAGGTAGAATCACTTTCTCCTTGAGCCTTGAAGAACTCTGAGAGCAGAGCACTCATCACATTTCTAAGGGATCTAGTTCCCTTGTTGGATACTGAACAGTCATCAGGTTGTACTTATCTATATCTCCAGGGCTAAGGAAAAAGCAAGTGTCTAGTAGATACTCAAATGTCACTGAACTGAAATTCTTAAAGAAAAAGTTACTCATTAATGGGACTGTCCTGAAAAACTAAGAAATCTACACATGCAATTCAGAAACTAAAATTCTGAAATACTTCTATATATTAAGGGACAAACCCAGAATTAATCTCTAACTCCAACCTCAAAAATATCAGTGTAATTCACAATGAAACAGTAAAAAAAATAAAAGTTTGGTGACTTTATGTCAAAGTTAATAAAACATTCCAATGTGGTCAAAGTTTCAATAACTTTGAAAAAATGGCATTAGGAAAGTCACAATTCACCCAAATTCCATTTAAGTTTTTGGTAATCCTACCACAGGATAATAACAGAGAGACACCATTAACAAATACTGTGTATTTGTGAAAGTAATCTGTAACCAGATGAACAAATAAGTCTGTAACCAGGTGAACAGACAAATATGTAATAGTATCATTAAATACTTCCGGGAGAACAATTATATTTTACATTACAAGTCATAATGGCCTTTATCTAAACTATAATCCCTGTTATATAAGTTTAGAAATAAAATTATAAAACTGGTATTAGATCAAAATTAATTTCCAATTATTCTTGAATTATTAAAGTTATTTTTTACACTCTAAACATAGACAGAAAATGCCTTCCAAGATAATTCAAAACTTTCAGATACAAGGTTAATTTCCACCAGTCAAATCCAAAATTAATTTTAAATCAAAAAAATTATAAGTAAAATTCTAGGGAGCAGAAAAATAAATCTATTTATGAACATTTGTATTATAAATTTAGAAATTATGAACATTTACTTCCATATTATGGCAGAGAATGAACAACAGTATTACATTTCTGGCATTTAAGATTGTATCATTTCTCTTCCTTAATCTTCACATGTGATAGACTACATTGATTTTCTCATGTTAATCCAGTCTTGCAATCTCAAGATAAACCCAGTTGGACTGTGAGGCTTTGTTTTTAGTTCACCAAGTTGGGTTTGACTTGCTACATCTTGAAAATTCTCAGCCATTATCTCCGAATATTTCCTCTCCTCCATTATATCTTCTTTTAGAACTGTTTGCTGCATGTTGGGCTTTTTATCTTACCCTCCATGTTTCTTCATTTTCCCATTTTATAATATCTATCTTTGGGCTCAGCCTTCTAGGCCTCAGTCCATAGCAGGAGATTTTAAACTTTTGTGCCACAGACCTCTTTCACAGTCTAGTGAAGCCTATGTATGGCCTTCCTCTCAGAAAAACATTAAAGGCCTAAAAAATACATAATATTACAAAAAAAGTCGATTACATAGAATTATCAAAATACTTTAAATTATATAGTCATATGTGCTGCTTTTTTAACATATTAAAATATAAGCTCTAGCAATGGCTTAAGAACTATGATTTCCAACTAGTGATGACTAAAGGTGCTATTTCAAGATCTGTGTAACAACTGAACAGCAGTTATAAGGAAAAAAAACTGATTTCTATTGGTGTTATGGATTGAATTGTTACCCTCCAAAAAAATATGTGGGTTCTAACCCCCAGTTCTCAGAATGAAAATAGTGTCATTGCAGGTGGAATTAGTCAAGAGGCCGTCCTGGAGCTGAGTGAACTCCTAATCTAGGATGACTGGTGTCCTTTTAAGAAGATGGCCACATGAAGACACAGACACACAGAAGAACACCATGTGATAATGAAGCCATAGAATGGAATTGAGCAGCTACAAGCCAAGAAATGCCAAAGACTGCCATCAACCACCAGAAGCTAGGAAAACGCAAGGAAGGATTCCCCTACTGGTTTCAGAAGAACGTGGTCCTGCCAACACCTTGATCACTGCATTCCAACCTCCAGAACTGTGAGACAACAAATCTCTGTTGTTTTAAGCCATCCAGCTTGTGGTGCTTTGTTAGGGAAACCCTAGGAAACTAATTGTCACAAATACCTCTAATACTGCTTTGGTTTCTTGGAATTTTCAATCATGAACGTAAACAAGTTTCAGTTAGAGATTATTAAAAACATTCTCAATTCTAAGAACCCTATGTCTAAAGCAATTTAACA
>JAQQAC010018213.1:0-30029 GCA_029783875.1 Phataginus tricuspis | reverse complement strand
CTGATCTTCCAGTCAACACTGAAGTGTTTCTCTCTCTTTTGTAACCCTTTACAGGGCCATGAGAAATAGCCACCCCACATTTCCTGCTGCCCGGCAGTCACTCAGTCAACCTAGAGTTCCCTATTTTGCAGAGGGCCAATTCCACTGTCTCTGGTGTCTCCATTTCTGTGGATAGGCCAACTCCTCCAGGAGGCACTTTACCACAGGCCAAATCCCTGGGTGAATCCCCACCACCCACATTGTGTTCCAGGTGTCTTGCCACTGCCCACAGGGGTTCCAGGGTATTTCCCCGCCATCTCTGTGGGCAGCCCTCCGAAACATTGCACCCATGAAGACAGATTTCTGGTTCACCAGATCCTACAGACTCACCCTAGATGTATCTCTGTGGGGAGGGTTTTTCCCAGCCCAGGGCAAATACTCTGTGAAACCACTGAAACCAAAACAAGTAAAGAGAAAGGATAGATTGGGAGAAACCATTTTTATTGCTCACAGCTTCCTTGAATTTGCTAGCTACAACCAGCCCCACCTGTCTCCTCTGGCCACCGCTCATGCTCTGCCCTCCTGACGTGCTCTCTGCTTCCCACCCTCTCCTTCCAGGAGGAATTCCAGTGGCATTCCTTTGGTGACTGGCAGATGCCAGACCAATTATGTGTCAAGAATGGAAGAGAGGAGAGCATGGCTGTTTTCTCTCCACCCTTTACCCCATATCAATGGGTGGTACTGCTGTGGTAAACACTTTTTGCGATGTAAATGAACTAGGGATGGGCAGGAGATTCTGGAAATTCTGTCATTTGTCCCACATGTATTGTAATGTTTTTTTAACAATTTATTTTGGTATCATTAACCTACAATTACATGAGCAATATTATGATGATTAAACTACTCTCTTCCTCAGGTCCCCCCCACCAACTCTATTACAGTCACTGTCCATCAGCGTAGTGAGATGAGAATCACTACTTGTCTTCTCTGAGATGTACAGTCCTCTCCGTGCCCCCCCATCTTATGTCTGCTAATCGTAATGCCCCTTTTACCCTTTTATCCCTCCCTTCCCGCCCTTCTTCCCCAGTCCCTTTCCCTTTGGTAACTATTAGTCCGTTCTTGGGTTCTGTGAGTCTGCTGCTGTTTTGTCCCTTCAATTTTTTTCTTTGTTCTTATACTCCACATATGAGTGAAATCATTTGATACTTGTCTTTTTCAGATTGGCTCATTTCACTGAGCATAATACCTTCTAACTCCATCCATGTTGCAAATGGTAGGATTTGTTTTCTTCTTATGGCTGAATAATATTCCATTGTGTATATGTACCACATCTTCTTAATCCATTCATCTACTGATGGACACTTAGGTTGCTTCCATTTCTTGGCTATTGTAAATAGTACTGCAATAAACATAGGGGTGCATCTGTCTTTTTGAAACTGGGCTGCTGTGTTCTTAGGGTAAATTCCTAGGAGTGGGATTCCTGGGTCAAATGGTATTTCTATTTTGAGTTTTTTGAGGAACCTCCATACTGCTTTCCACAATGGTTGAACTAATTTGCATTCCCACCAGCAATGTAGGAGGGTTCCCTTTCTCCACATCCTCGCCAACATTTGTTGTTGTTTGTGTTTTGGATGTTGGCCATCCTCACTGGTGTGAGGTGATATCTCATTGTGGTTTTAATCTGCATTTCTCTGATGATTAGCCATGTGGAGCATTTTTTCATGTGCCTATTGGCCATCTGAATTTCTTCTTTAGAGAAGTGTCTATTCATGTCCTGTGCCCATTTCTTAATTGGATTATTTGCTTTTTGTTTGTTAAGGTGCGTGAGTTCTTTGTATATTTTGGATGTCAACCCCTTATCAGATATATCATTTATGAATATATTTGTGTATTATAATTTTGAATGGCTTCTTAAATTCACCTAACTGTACAGTTCAAATATGTGTGGCTGATTATAGGTAATTATACTCCAAAGCATTCGTTCACAGGAACAAAAATGTAGTGGTGCAGTGATCAGTGTAAGATCTAGAGCACAGAGAACGGATTCTCACTGAGCAGTGGTATAAGATAAGCCTTCTAAGTGGGAAGAAACCAAAGTGTCATATATGGATAGAGGAACTGTAGAAGTGAATTTGACGATTCACATTGGGTACTCTTTTCCATGGTATAGAAAGTAAAAATAAGGATATAAACTGAATATATATTGGTTCAAGAGAGAAGAGTACCATAGCCACACATGTCATGGATGAGCCTTAGAAACACAATGTAGATTCATAGCTCAGAACAACTTAGCATACAAATAAATCTCATTTTTTAGGATGAGTTGCTATGCAGCAATAGCTAAGTGATGCAATAGTCAAAGAGAACAGAAATAAGTACAACTCTAATAATTTTCCACGGCTTATTGTTAGCATTTATTGTTATATTTGAAGACAACATCTGTGGTTACTCTGTTATTTAGTTTATTTCAGACAACTGTTTTAAACAGTGTCTCATGGGTTCCTTCCCAGGTAAGCAAGACATGTATGTTGATGTAGGAAAAGTGGTGACCCTGATCAGTGACTTGACAAAAATTAAAGATGTCTTTTGAGTCATTCTTTAATCATAAATATGAAGAGATTTCTGAGTGTAAAGAGATATATAATGGATAATGCTGATAACGATCATTCACCACCACTTTAGTGGTTATGACAAATATTAGAAACAGAGAGATATTTTATTTAAAACAATGCAAAGATTCAGCAGCACTGGAAGTTTTCCCACAGAAACAAAGATAATTCAAGAAAAATTACTTTTAAAAGTCCATCAGTCCTTCACACATATGTATAAACCCCCTTACACGTGGGCACCAATCCTCCATCATCCAGTGAGCAGATGAGCAGCATGAAAAGTCTTTTGGACAGCATGCACCATAATACATTGCAAGATTTAAAACTTTGCTGCATATCATATTTAATGTTATCTCTGACTGAGGCCATGTACATCAATCCATTCATTAAAATTTGTTTTTCAATGAAGACCCTCTTAGAGACATGCATTTGAAGACTGGTTTTTCACAAGGTCTACAGTTGGCACTATGACACTGAGCTGAATAGGAAAAAAGGATCTTAATTAGGAGAATAAAACCCAATGACCAGCTACAAGCTGCATTATTTATAAAGAAGACTTATTCAGGTAGAGCAGTTAACGTAGTGATATAGGAAGAACTGATGTACACATAAATGTACATTAGTATAAACTCTACTTCCATATTTTTATCAAAGATTTACAATTCCTGACTCTGAGGATTTGAGCTCTAAAATCAGGTGTACTCCTTCAGCCCCAGGGGAAGTGTTCCCTTTAATGTATTCAAAGCAACTGTTTTCAGAGCCCCCTTTATGTCTTTATTCCTGAGACTGTAGATGAAGGGGTTTAGCATGGGTGTGACCACGGTATACATCACTGAGGCTGTTGCACTTGACTGTGAGCTCTGTGTAACAGCAGAGCTAAGGTACACACCTAGACTTGTACAATAAAATAAGGAGACAACAGAGAGGTGAGATGCACAGGTCGAAAATGCTTTATACTTCCCCTGAGCTGATGACATTCCACATATGGAGGACACTATCTTAGAGTAGGAGTAAATTATTCCAGCAAGGGGACCACCAGCCAGCAGCAGTGATGCAAAATATATCACTATGTTATTGAGAAAAGCATCGGAACAGGCAAGTTGGACTATCTGGTTAAGTTCACAGAAGAAGTGGGGAATTTTCAAGTCTGTATAGAAGGACAGTCGCAACCCCAGTAAGCTATGTAACAAGGAATGCAGGATACTGATGCTCCAGCACATCAGAACCAGCAGTCTACAGAACCAGGGGTTCATGATGACTGTGTAGTGCAGGGGGTGGCAGATGGCCACATATCGGTCATAGGCCATCACTGTCAGGAGGAAGTCATCCAATGCTAACAAGAGCATGTAAAAATACATCTGAATCATGCAGCCCTCATAGGTTATAACTTTTCTCTGAGTCTGGATGTTCAGCAGCATCTTTGGGATGATAGTGGAAGTTAAACAGATGTCTAAAAAGGACAGATTGGAAAGCAAAAAGTACATGGGTGTGTGCAGGTGGGAGTTTGAGCTGACAACTAGGATTATGAGCAGGTTCCCAAATACAGTGATCAGGTACATGGAGAGGAAAAGCATAAATATGATTGGCTGCAGTTCTCGTCTCACTGAAAATCCAAGAAGAGTAAATTCTGAAACTCCTGTAAAGTTCCCTTGTTCCATGTTGTGAAGTTAAGTACAAGGAAGGGAAAAGATAACATGATTAATTTTCACATAAATGGGTATTACTCATGTTGTTGAAATGCTAAATTTGTATTTTGCAGTCAGGAAATTAATGTCAAATTCTGTGTATGGATCTGGCCCCCTATGGATCTACGCCATCTCTGATAAGGAAATGTCCTACTTTTAGATTTTCCCCCAAGATTCATGTCCACAGTTAATAATAAATTCTATCATTCATTACTGGAAAACATACTGAAACCCAAAAATGTTCCAAGTAATGTCTTCACAATCAGTATAAGGTGTTGAACAACAAGAGCTCCTAAAATCTTTAAAGGCCTTACATGATAATCCCACAATTAACATCATACTGAGTGGTGAAAAGGTAAAAGCTTTACCTCTCTGATCAGGTGCAAGGCATAGGTGCTCATGCTCACCACTACTGTTCCACGTGGTACTGGGAGGCCTAGACAGAGCCATCAGGCAAGAAAAATAAATAAGAGACATAAGATTTGGAAACAGAATTAAAATTGTTTCTATTTGTAGACAACATGATTTTATATGAATAAAATTATAAAGACTTTACCAGAAAATATTAGATTTCAGTGAAATAACAAAAGATGCAGCATAAAAATTAACATACATAAATGAATATCACTTGTTTATACAAACAACAAATTATCTGAGAAGAAAATGAAGAAAATAATTCTTTTCATAACAGCATCAAAAATAATAAAATGCTTAGGAATAAATTATTTTTAGTTATTTCTTTTAATTTAGTTTTCTTATTCCTTAAATGCATAAATCATTTTAATTTTGTTTTAAATTAAGGTATCATTGATATACAATATTATGAAGGTTTCACATGGACATTCACCCATGATATCGTGTCCGCACTCCCCCATTGCAGTCAACCTATCAGTGTAGTAAGACGCTATAGAGTCATTACTTGCCTTCTCCGTGCTGTACTGGCTTCCCCATGACCTACCTGTATTGTGATTGCTAATTATAGTGCCCCTCAATCCCCTACTCCCTTCCTACCCTAACCCCTTCCCTTTGGTAACACAAGTCCCTTCTTGGAGTCTGTGAGTCTGCTGCTGTTTTGTTCTTTCAGTTTTGTTTTGTTGTTAAACTTCACAAATGAGTGAAATCGGTTGGTACATGTCTTTCTCTGCCTGGCTTATTTCACTAAGCATAATACCCTCTAGCTCCAACCATGTTGTTGTAAACGGCATGATTTGTTTTATTTTTACACCTGAATAATGTTACATTGTGAATATGTACCACCTCTTCTTTATCCATTCATCTACTGATGGACATTTAGGTTGCTTCCATATCTTGGCTATTGTATATAGTGCTGTGATAAACAGGGGTGCATATATCTTTTTGAATCAGGGATTTTGTTTTCTTTGGGTAAATTATGAGAAGCAGAATTACTGGATCAATGGTATTTCTATTTTTAGTTTTTGAGGAACATCCATATTTCTTTCCACAATGGTTGAACTAATTTACATTCCCACCAACAGTGTAGGAGGGTTCCACTTAGGAGTAAATTTAACCAAGAAGGTGAAAGATCTCTACACTGAAAACTATAATACATTGGTGAAAGTATTTGAAAAAGATGTAAATAAATAGAAAGGTATCTTGTGTTCATAGATAGGAAGAATTAATACTGTTAAAAATGTCCACACAATTCAAAGAATGTACAATTTCAATGCAATCCTTATCTTGCTGGCGTTATTCAGAAAAATAAATCTTCAAATTCATATGAAACCACAAAAGACCATGGATACCCAAGGCAATCCTGAGAAAGAAGACCAAACAGAGAGTCATCATACTCCCTGGTTTCAAACTACGTTGCAAAGCTAGAGTGATCGAAACAGCATGGCACCGGCATAAAAGCAGACACCTAGACCTATGTAAAAGAATCAAGAGACCAGAAATAAACCCATGATTATGCAGCCAATTAATATTTGACAAGGGAGTCAAGATGACTCAATGGAGAAAGGACAAAGAACAAAGTCTCTTTGATAAGTGGTGCTGGGAAAATTGGATATCATATATAAAATAAGGAAGATAGACCTTATCCTAAAGCCCTCACAAAAATTAACTTGAAAAGAATGAAAAAACTTAAATGTTAGATCTGAAACCATTAAAATCCTGAAATAAAACATAGAAAAAATTCTTCAGACAAATCTTGGCAAAGATATTTTAGATTTGACACCTAGAGCACAAACAAGAATATAAAACTTAGACATGTGGAACTACATCAAAATGAAAAACACCTGCAGAAGGAAAAAAAAACAGCGAAATGAGAACAAAACCAATGGAATGGAGGGAAAAATTTGCAAACCACACATGTGAGAAGATATCTAATAACCAAAATATATGAGATACTCATACAACTCAGTAGAAAAAAATAAATTCAGTTAAATAAATGTGCAAAGGACCTGAATAGATGTTTCTCCAAAGAAGACATTCAAATGACCAATAGGTGCATGAATGGTGCTCAGCATCACTGGTCATTAAGAAAACTTCAATCAAAGGCAAATGAGATGTCATCTCATTCCTTTTAGAAATGGCTATCATGAAAAGACAAGAGTTAGTAAATGTTGGCAAAGATATGGAGAAATATGAACCCTTTGCACCCTTGGCTTTAATGCAATTTGTGGAAATTTTGTCATTTGTGGTACAGTTACTGTGTAAAATACTGTGAAGTTTTCTCAAAAAATGGAAAATAGAACTAGACTATGATCACTTCTGAGCATATATGCAAAGAACTGATGATACTTTATTGAATTGATAGTTACACTCCTGTGTTCATTGAAGCCTTATTCACAGTAGCCAAGACATTGAAACAACACAAGTATCCATCAGTAGAGGGAAAGATTAAGGAAAGAAACATGATGTGTATTTATATTCACGTGTAGAATAGAAAACTATTCAGCCATAAAAAAGAAATCCTGCCTGTTGCAACAACATGCATGGACCTTGAAGCCATTAGGCTAAGTGAAAGCAGTCAAACACAAATATTGTGTGATCTCACTTTTGTGCAGAATATCTAAAAAGTCAAAGAAACACAGGTCATATTTGTGATTACCTGAGGGGGGTAGTAGGTGGGTAGAGAAATTGATGGAGATCATTAAAAGGTACAACCTCTAGTTCTATGATAAGTTCTGGGGAATGTAATGTACAACATAATCACTATATTTATGTTATAAATAAGAATACTGCTTTATATATTTCAAAGATGCTACAGGACTAGATCTTTAAAAGTTGTCTTCATAAGGAAACAAAAATCTTTGTAATTATGTAAGGTGGGGGGTGTTAACTAGCCGTATCATGATTATGCCTGAGGACAGTATGTCACAGTAAGTTTCCTTCATTGTACTCTGTCTTTGCCTTCAGACAGCATGATCTCTGTTCACCTTTGTGTCCACATAGGTATGTGAATAGATGTGAATGTATATGAAACATTGTGAATATGAAAAATTACGAAATAAAAAGGATGAAGGGTAAAAGGGGTATTACGATTAGCAGTCGTAAGGTAGGGGGGGCACGGGGACGGCTGTACAACTCAGAGAAGACAAGTAGTGACTCTATAGCATCTCACTACGCTGATGGACAGTGACTATAATGGGGTGGGTGGGGGGACTTGATGAAGGGGGTAGTTTAATCACCATAATATTGCACATGTAATTGTAGGTTAATGATACCAAAATAAATTGTAAAAAAAAAAAGAAAAAAAAAGGATGAAGGGAAAATGAAAACAACTTTAATGGAGTGTTTTCAAAACAACTTTAGTATGTAATGTTGAATGCAGGTTCAAACATTAACTGAAACTGCAAAATGACAGTCACCTGTCTTGGAGGGGAATGAATGTTCTCCCTGCCCTCAGATATCTTCAAAAAACAGTAATTTGTGAGTTTTAGATGTGCATCTATAAAAATATATATAAAATCTGCAGGTGGACAAAACCATCTCATAAGACAAGAACATCAGATCTAAGAAGATAAATAAATTTTTAAGCATTTTTTGGCCCAAAATGTGCAATCAAATGTGTATTGGGAAATAATTATTTAAAAACTCTTTTGAAATGCTGAAAAATGTAGAAATCTGGGCATATAAATTATGAGCATATAATAATAGGCAAATCCAGAAGATGATCAAATATATTAACTTTTTATAAAACTCAGTAATATTTTAAAACAACCCCAAATGTCCATCATACCAAACAGCCTAGGGAAACCCTTAAAGTGCTGTCACATTGACTGTGTTTGGAATTTTCAAACAGGTAACAAAGAAGTACTCTAACTTTGCTGACTAAAATCTGAAGTGTCACAAGACTGGAAAACAATCAGGTACAGCTATAAATATAAAAACACAGAAATCCTTTGCCTGGGGTGTCTCAGCACTGCTGAGAGCCATTCTGGTCCAGACGGCTCCTTGTGGTGCTGTGAGTCCTGGACATCACAGGATGTTCAGGTCACCCCTGACCTCTACTCATCCCTCAGCATGTGACAGACAAAGACGTCTCTGGACATTACGTAATGTCCCCTGGGAGAACAGTATTGCCTCCAGTGAAGAACCAGTTTTAACATAACAATCTCAAAATATTCTTGCTTATTGTTAAAATAGCAAGGTACTGAGGGAGAATGTAGAAGGCTTTCAGAGTGTGAGTGACTCCAAACCATAAAATAGTATGCAGACACTGAGATAATGAATCAGCATTGTACTTCTTGATTGGAGACAAGTGCATGAGGTTTTACTGAGAAGAAGGGAAAGTGGAAACAAAACAGAAAAAACCTTCAATAAAACTTGAAGAACCCTTAGATGCTGTTCATGCATTTGTGTAAAGATGGAGGAACATACATGTGTGTGTAACATAGGAAGAGAAGTTTTAAAAGAAACTAAGAGCTTAGGGAATAAAGACTGTCAGTAAGAAAGAAACTAGGTTAAGTAGAATGGCTTCCAAACAACTTCTGAAAAAAAATTGCATGAGAATATAAAACTAACAAATAAAAGGACATAAAATAATAATTTAATGATATCAACTTGGATCACTAATTCCACACTGAATCCAAAGACTTAGAAATGAAAGACTATAAGAAAGGGGACATTAAAATTGCACAAGAAGCAGTATCTGACTCATAGCTTCATTTATGTGTGGTCATATGGATTCAAATATGTTCATGGAGGGAAAAGGTGATCTTCAGTCAAATGTGAAAAAGAATACCTTTCAGATAATAGTTGAAGATTATGCAACTTTCTAAATATATCTAATCACAAAAAGCTAAAGGAACAGAAAAATATAACAATAAAAAAATGTGAAATCAAGTTGGAAATAATGTATGAACGATGATTTACTAGCACTAAGTATACCAAAGAATATTTCTTTTCCCTTTTGTTTGCAGGAAGGGTTTGCAAGTGAAGAATATTAAGGTGACAGTTGAGTTTTCATTAAGAAAAATAAAAAAGCAATGAGAACACATTGATTGAATGATAGATGTGACCCCACACAACTAATACACGCTCACAACTCCCCACATATACCAATATTCATGAACAAGAGAAGTGAGTGACAAATGCAAAAAGCTCCAATTCCTTGTTTGAAAGAATGCAGTCAAAAACAGGAATAAAAACCTCACACTGATACACACATGTAAAGAGCTTGTGAAGACAATTTACAATACAGAAACAAGTGCAAAACTAACCCACAAATATATTCAGGTTCACAGCTGATGAAATAATTGCAAAGTAAATCTATTTAGCATACCCCAATCTTGCAAACCAAATAAAATTATTTTCATGTGGCTGCCCAGAGTGGAAGAAGATACTGTAAAATGAATGTCTCATGCACTAAAGTTGCAAGGGTGATATTTGCAAGCAATACACTGGTCTGGATCTATCTCATCAATATGGGAAAATCATCGAATATGCCCCATCTTAAAAATAAAAAAGAAATGCCCTCACTTCACTGGACATCCCTCTACACAAATACACTATTTCCCTACTCTCTTAAAGACTGCAAAAAAAAACATGTTCTACATTTACTGAAAGCACTTTATGCCTCCCATTTCCCCCTCTAACTAGGCTTACATCATTTAATTGTCAACAATCATCCACGTGTTGCTGAGCTCAGTGTTCACTTCTCTCTAAGGCATCATACATAAATTGATTAGTTAATCATGCAAGCAAACATCTGTAGCAATCACTCTTGGTTTGGGCTAAGCTGGTGGCTGTCACTGACCTCAGGCATATGAGCTTGGTTTTTATTCTCTCTGACCCTTTCCTGCATTACCTACTGGGCTCCTGGACTCACCTGGTTGGGAATGCTGAGAGGAAGGTTACTGGGTAGAAATGAAAATTCCTCCTGGATGGTAGATGATGGAGACTCAAGCTCTGTTCCCAGACAAGACCACAGGGAGGAGTAAAGCATCTGCCCCACAGCCACACTTAGGACTCAACAACCATGTCTCATCCAGCCCAAGGTGGCACATACTGAGGGACCCCAGCAGAGGAGAAGAGGAGATATACAGCTCCCTGTGTCAGCTCGTTAGGCACATTTCCCTCTTGTTACTCCAGCCTCTAAGCACATGGTTTCCCTGTGGGACTCTGGTCTGGACAGAATTGAGAGTTTTCCTGGAGATTCTGGGTTCCCAGTAGACCAGTTAGAATCAAATGAATCTTGTTTTTATTAGTCCTTCCTCATGAAATCTGCTGGCTTCCAGAGTCCTCACTTCCCAACACCGTATGCCATCCCTGAATGAAAAATTTCCCCCAATTTAAGACTGACCAACCTGTCTTCATTAGAACCCTTGAATCCACAAAATTTTGACTTGTGGTAGAGACACACCCCCGATATCTGCACAAAATTTCCCTTCAGTTCAACAAGGAGGAGAAGTAATTTCCTTTGATATAAATCCTGAGCCCAACCTTACTTGGCTTCATGACACCTTTGCCAAACACTGAGGAATTGTGTACTTATATCACAAGTTAAGAGCTGTCATTTAGTCCCTCATTATGAAGTATTTATTAATTATAAGAAACATATTTAGGGTTTTTTTGCCCCATAATCTGAGCTTGGAATAGGAAAGTATATAGATTCTTCCCTGTAGTCTTCAGAAGGAACTCAGCCCTGCAAATATCTTGAGTTTTGCACAAGGGGACCCATTTCAGGCTTCCAGAACTCCAAAAGCATAAATATATTTGTTTAAATTACTAGTGCAGGGATTTTACATTAGCATTAGGAAATGAATACAAACATTTATCCAATAAAATTTTGTTAAGGAAACTGAAATCATGATCCTTAATTCATTCATTTAGCATTCCCCCGCCATGTTGTGTCTTCATCTCACATTAAGTAGAAGAAGAAATTTAAAATCAATTAGGAGTTATTCAGTTTCTTTAGTTGGTAAAGTATTTAGAGTATTTCTTATTGCATAAATGGAAATGTATTTCAGATTTTGATGTCTTTGGTGCATTAAGCTATGAAAAGTAATTCATCCTTTATATTTATGTCTACTGTTTAATTTAGTCTTTGTGTCTAAAATTCTACATTCCTCCAATTTCATTCAATTCACATGTTCATTCTTTTTACATCTGTCCTCTCCACCACTCTCTCAAATTTCAACATGAGATTATAAATGTTTATGTACATATATCTGAGTGAGTATATTTATTTGAAATAATATTGTATACAAATAAACACAATACAAACATACATGACCCCCGAACATTTTCTATATCTCAACAAATATGTCCACACATTTCATTTATTTCTTGCAACATTTGTCTGGAGCTATGTTTGCTGTTCCATGTTACCTTCAGAAATAAGGAAGTTGAGGCTTAGGGAAATTAAAATTTTAATATGGCATAAAAATGTCATTACAACTTACCGTGTATTTTCTTGAAAGATAACAAAATGGAAACATTTAATGTGTATTGTAACATTTGTATGGTTTCTTTAATTCACCTAATTGTACATTTAAAAAATATCTGTGGCTTATAGTAGGTAATTATACTCTAGTACATTGGTTAGCAGGTGCAAAAATCCAGTGGTTCATTGATCAGTGTAAGATCTAGAGCACTAATGGCTGATTCACACTGAGCATTGGTGGGAAATATGCCTTCTAACTGAGAAGAAAGCAAAGTGTCATATATGGATATAGGAACAGTAGAAGTAAATTCAAACAATTCCCTCTTGATACTCATTTTTCCATGAAATAGAAGCTAAATATAGGGATACAGAGTTAACTGATCATATTTGGTTTAAGAGAGAAGAGCGCCAAGGCCATGCATGTCATACATAAGCCTTAAAAACACAATGTACAGACTCACAGGTCAGAACAACTCCTTACCATAAAATCGCATCATTTTATTTTAGTATGACTTATGCTGCAATAGATAACTCATGCAACGATCAAAGTGAACAGAAAAAAGGACACTTCTAACAATCTTTTGCTTATCGTTGGCCTTTGTTATTTTTTTAAAGAGATCAACTGTGGTTACTCTGCTATTAATTTATTTCAGACAACTGTTTCAAAAGTGTTTTGTAGGTTCCTGCAGAGATAACCAGGAAATGTCGAAAGGACATGTATGTTTGTGTAGAAAAAAGGTGACCCTGATTGACGTGACTTGACAAAAATGAAAGCTGTCTTTTGAGTCATTCTTTAGTGATTAAGATGAATAGGTTCCTGAGCATAAAAAGATATATAATGCATAACATTGATAATGAACATTCACCATCGCTTTAATAGTTTTAATAAATCTTAGAAACAGGGAGATATTTAATTTAGAGCAATGCAAGGAGTCATATTATTAGCAGCACTGGAAGTTTTTTTCACAGAAACAAGAAGATAATTCAATAAAAAATATTTTCTATAGCCAATCCTTCACTCATATGTATAAACCCCCTTACACATGGGCACCAATCCTCCATCATCCAGTGAGCAGATGAGCAGCATGAAAAGTAGCAGGAACAGAGTGCGTAGTAGTACACTGTATGATTTAGAAGTTTGCTCCATATTGTATTTAAGGTTATCTCTGACTCTGGGGCCATATACATCAATCCAGTTATTAAAATTTATCTTTCAATGAAGACCCTCTCAGAGATATGTATTTGATGACTGGTTTTTCATAAGGTCTATGTTTGGCATAGTGACACTGAACTGGAAAACAGGATCTTAATTGGGAGAATCAAAGTCAATGACCAGCTATAAAATGCACTGTACGTTAAATATGACATTTTCAGGTAGGGCAATTAAGGTAGTGATATGCAAAGAATTCATGTATGCATAAATGTACCTAAGTATAAGCTCTATTTACACAATCTGATCAAAGAATTACAATTCCCGACTCTGAGGATTTGAGCTCTACAATCATGGGGACTCCTTCAGCCAAGGGCGAATGTTCCTTTTAAAGTATTTCCAACAAATATTTCAGAGACCTTTTTATGTCTTCTTTCTGAAAGTGTAAACGAAGGGGTTCAGCATGGGCATGACCACAGTGTACATCACCCAGGCTGCTGCACTTGAGTGTGAACTGGGGGTTTCAGCAGAGCTGAGATACACTCCTAGGCTTGTACAATAAAATAAGGAGACAACTGAGAGGTGAAATGCACAGGTGTAAAATGCTTTATAGTTCCCGTTAGCTGAGGAGGGTTCACATATGGGGAAAACTATCTTAGTGTAAAGGACACAAGGGAGGGTCCACCATCCAGCAGCCCAGCTGCAAATCCATCACTGTGTGATCACTGTGTGACTGTGTCAGAATGGGCAAGCTGGACCACCTGATTAAATTCACAGAGGTAGCGGGAGATTTCCAAGTCTGTGTAGATGGACAGCTGCAGCACTATTGTTTGTCAGAAGGAAGTAGGGGACTTATGCTCCAGGACACCAGGACCAGCAGCGCAAAGGGCTGAGGGGTCATGATGACCGTGTCGTGCAGGGAGTGGCAGATGGAGACTTATCAGTCATAGGCCGTCACAGGCAGTTCAAAGTGATCCAACCCTTAAAATGTATGAAAAGCTTCATCCGAAATATATGCGGTCTTCATAGTCTATACCATTCCTCTGGGTCTATACGTTCACCAGCATCTTTGGGATGGTGGTGTAGGTAAACAAATATCTGAAAAGTACACATTTTAAAGGAAGAAGACCATGGTCATTTTGAGGTGGGTGTCAGAGTTGGTGGCCAGGATAATGGGTGGGTTTCCAAACACAGAGATCAGGTACAAGGAAAGGAAAAGCATCATTTTATGTGCTGCAGATATGGTGTCTCTGAAAATCCCAGAAAAAGAAATTCTGAAACTACCGTGAGGTTCCCTGGTTCCATGTGGTGAAAGTGAGTACAAGGAAGGAGGAAAATAACATGATTAATTATCACACAAATTTGTGTTATTAGCGTCACTGAAATGCTAAATTTACATTTGGCAGTCAGGAAATAAATGTCAATATTATGCGTGGAGATCTGGACCCCTTGTCAGATTCCCCCGTGTGCTGTCTCTGACTAAGAAAGTTTCCCACACTCGATTTTATTCCCAGGTTGTCAAGTATCCCACAGTTAATGAGAAATTCTATGATTCATTCTTAAAAAATATATTGATTGCCGAAAATGTTCCAACATCAGTACTTTCTAGGCAATCTTTAAGGCCCTATATGACAACATATGTTATCTTTATGGAAGCTAGGTTCATACTAAATTGTGAAAATATGAAATATTTACCTCTATGATCGGGAGCAACAGAAGGGCGATTACTCCCACCAGTCCTATTTCTCATGGTACTGGAAATAATCAGGCAAGAGCATGGTACAAAGCAATCAGGCAAAAATAAATAAATAAAAGACATCCTATTGGAAAGGAATAAGTAAAACGGTCTCTATTTGCAGATGTCATGATTTTATATATAGAAATTCCTAAAGACTCTATCAAAAAATAAATCAAAATCAAATCAATGAATTCAATAAAGATGCAGGATACAATATCAACATACAAAAATCAGTAGTGTACCTCAACAAAGAAATACCAGAAACCCTGAGGATGTCTGGGGAAGTGTATCCCTGGCAGAGGTCACTGTCCAGGCCAAAGCCCTGAGGAAGTTTATTGTTTCAGAAATTCAAGTCCAGAAAAGTGAGCCAGTGGTAGAAGGTTAATAAGCAAGAGGGAGAATTATGAGAAGTGTTATAAATAAATCAATAGAGACGTGGAGAGACAAAATGGACATGAGGTAAAAAGACCCAGTAAGCTCACATAGTCCCTGTGAGACTGGGAAGAAGAGAAGCTTCTTTTGTTCTGGCGACATTTCAACTCCTAATTAATCCTCCGTGTCCAGGAAAGTTCAAAATGTAGAAAAATAAATTTGGTGAAATTTCAACTTCTATTGTATCTCATTCATGAACAGGAAATCTTTTAAGAGAAAGGTATTTATATAAAAGATAAAATTTGTGATACCTTTATTGTGTCAAACACCTTACAGATTTAACACCCCAAGACAAAGATGAGAAAATGAAACAAGCAAACTTCATAAAAGAAAATACATAAAATGTAACAAAAGTTGGACATTTTTTATATGCAACCACTGGAAGATGTGTTTTTCCTCGGCCTATTCCCTGTTTATTAAACCAGGTGGTTTCATATGGTCCTATGGAAGGCAAAGGAAGACTCTTTCTCCCTTTTCTTTTTTATTATTTTTATTTTTTTTATTTCGGTATCATTAATCTACAATTGCATGTGCAACATTATGGTTATTAAACTCCCCACTTGATCAGGTCCCCCTTCCACCCCCATTACAGTCACTGTCCATCAGCGTAGTGAGATGCTGTAGAATCACTACTTGTCTTCTCTGAGTTGTACAGCCCTCCCCTTCCCCCCAACATTGTGTCTGCTAATCATAATGCCCCTTTTTCCCCCTTGTCCCTCCCTTCACACCCATCCTCCCCAGTCCCTTTCCCTTTGGTAACTGTTAGTCCATTTTTGGGTTCTGTGAGTCTGCTGCTGTTTTTCCCTTTCAGATTTTTTTTTCTTTGCTCTTATGCTCCACATATGAGTGAAATCATTTGACACTTGTCTTTTATGGCTTGGCTTATTTCACTGAGCATAATACCCTCTAGCTCCATCCAGGTTGTTACAAATGGTAGGATTTGTTTTCTTCTTATGGCTGAATAATATTCCATTGTGTATATGTACCACATCTTCTTTATCCATTCATCTACTTTTGGAGACTTACGTTGCTTACATTCCTTGGCTATTGTAAATAGTGCTGCGATAAACATAGGGGTGCACATGCCTTTTAGAAACTGGGATGCTGCATTCTTAGGGTAAATTCCTAGGAGTGGGATTCCTGGGTCAAATGGTATTTCTATTTTGAGTTTATTCAGGACCCTGCACACTGCTTTCCACAATGGTTGAACTAATTTGCATTCCCACCAGCAGCGTAGGAGGGTTTCCCTTTCTCCACATCGTCACCAACATTTGTTGTTGTTTGTGTTTTGGATGTTGGTCATCCTTACGGGTGTGAGGTGATACCTCATAGTGGTTTTAATTTGTATATCTCTGATGATCAGTGATGTGGAGCATCTTTTCATGTGCCTGTTGGCCATCTGAATTTCTTCTTTGGAGAAGTTTCTATTCCTATCCTATGCCCATTTCTTAATTGGATTATTAACTTTTTCTTTGTTGGGGTGTGTGGTTTCTTTATATATTTTGGATGTCAACCCCTTATCTGACATGTCATTTATGAATACATTGTCCCAAACTGTAGGATGTCTTTTTGTTCTACTTATGGTGTCCTTTGCTGTGCAGAAGCTTTTCAGCTTGATATAGTCCCACTTGTTCATTTTTGCTTTTTTTTCCCTTGCCCGGGGGGATATGTTCATGAAGAAGTCACTCATGTTTATGTCCAAGAGATTTTTGCCTATGTTTTTTTCTAAGAGTTTTATGGTTTCATGACTTGCATTCAGTGTTTGATCTATTTTGAATTTACTTGTGTGTATGGGGTTAGACAGTAGTCCAGTTTGATTCTCTCACAGGTAGCTGTCCAGTTTTGCCAACACCAGTTGCTGAAGAGGCTGTCATCTCCCCATTGCATACCAAGGCTCCTTTATCATACATTAATTCACCATATATGTTTGGGTTAATGTCTGGATTTTCTATTCTGTTCCACTGGTCTGTGGGTCTGTTCTTGTGCCAATACCGAATTGTCTTAATTACTGTGGCTTTGTAGTAGAGCTTGAAGTCAGGGAGTGTAATTCCCCCTGTGTTATTCCCCCTTCTCAGAATTGCTTTGGCTATTCTGAGTCTTTTGTGGTTCCATATGAATTTTAGAATTATTTGTTCTAGTTCATTGAAGAAAGCTGTTGGAAGTTTGATAGGGATTGCATTGAATCTGTAGATTGCTTTAGGCAGGATGGCCATTTTGACAATATTTATTCTTCCTAGCCAAGAGCATGGGATGCATTTCCATTTGTTTGTGTCCTCTTTAATTTCTCCTAGGATTGTCTTGTAGTTTTCAGGGTATAGGTCTTTCACTTCCTTCTTTAGGTTTATGCCTAGATATTTTATTCTTTTGGATGCAATTGTGAATGGAATTGTTTCCCTGATTTCTCTTTCTGTTAGCTCATCGTCAGTGTATACAAAAGCAACAGATTTATGTGTATTGATTTTGTATCCTGCAACTTTGCTGAATTCAAATATTAGTTCTAGTAGTTTTGGAGTGGAGTCTTTAGGGTTTTTTATGTACAATATCATGTCATCTGCAAATAGTTACAATTTGACTTCTTCTTTATCAGTCTGGATGCCTTGTATTTCTTTGTTTTGTCTGATTGCCATGGCTAGGACCTCCAGTACTATGTTGAATAACAGTAGAGATAGTGGGTATCCCTGTCTTGTTCCCGATCTTAGATGAAAAGCTTTCAGCTTCTAGCTAAGTATGATGTTAGCTGTGGGTTTGTCATATATGGCTTTTATGATGTTGAGGTACTTGCCATCTATACCCATTTTGTTGAGAGTTTTAATCATGAATGGATGCTGAATTTTGTCAAATACCTTTTCAGCTACTATGGAGATGATCATGTGGTATTTTTTCTTCTTTTTATTGATGTGACGGATGATGTTCATGGATTTTCGAATGTTGTACCATCTTTGCATCCCTGGGATGAATCCCACTTGATCATGGTGTGTGATCCTCCTGATGTATTTTTGAATTTGGTTTGCTAATATTTTGTTGAGTATTTTTACATCTACATTCATTAAAGGTATTGGTCTGTAATTTTCTTTTTTCGTGAGGTCTTTGCCTGGTTTTGGTATTAGATTGATGTTCGCTTCATAGAATGAGCTTTGAAGTACTCCCTCCCCTTCTTTTTTTTGGAAACCTTTAAGGATAATGGGTGTTATTTCTACTCTATATGTCTGGTAGAATTCAGAGGTGAATCCATCTGGCTCAGGGGTTTTGTTCTTTTGTAGTTTTTTGATTACCTATTCAATTTCATTGCTGGTGATTGTTCTGTTTAGGTTTTCTGTGTCTTGCTTGGTCAGTCATGGAAGGTTGTATTTTTCTAAGAAGTTGTCCATTTCCTCTAGGTTTTCCAGCTTCTTAGCATATAGATTCTCATAATATTCTCTTATAATTCTTTGTATTTCTGTGGGGTCCGTTGTTACTTTTCCTTTCTCATTTCTGATTCTGTTTATGTGCGTAGATCCTCTTTTCCTCTTAATAAGTCTGGCTAGGGGGTTACCTATTTTGTTTATTTTTTCAAAGAACCAGCTCTTGGTTTCATTGACTTTTTCTATTGTTTTATTCTTCTCAATTTTATTTATTTCTTCTCTGATCTTTATTATGTCCCTCCTTCTGGTGACTTTGGGCCTCATTTGTTTTTCTTTTTCCAATTTCACTAATTGTGTCTTTAGACTGTTCATTTGTGAATATTCTTCCTTCTTTAAATAGGCCTGGATTGCAATATACTTTCCTCTTAGAACTGCCTTTGCTGCGTCCCACAGAAGTTGTGGCTTTGTGTTGTTGTTGTCATTAGTCTCCATATATTCTTTGATTTCTGTTTTGATTGGGTCGTTGACCCATTGATTATTTAGGAGAATGTTGTTAAGTTTCCATGTATTTGTGAGCCTTTTTGTTTTCTTTCAAAAATTTATTTCTAATTTTATACCTTTGTAATCTGAGAAGTTGGTTGGTAGAATTTCAATATTTTTGACTTTACTGAGGTTCTTTTCATGGCCTAGTATGTGGTCTATTCTGGATAATGTTCCATGTGCACTTGAGAAGAATGTGTATCCTATTGCTTTTGGGTGTAGAGCTCAGTAGATGTCTGTCAGGTCCATCTGTTCTAGTGTATTGTTTAGTGCCTCTGTGTCTTTACTTATTTTCTGTGTGGTTGATCTGTTCTTTGGAGTGAGTGGTGTGTTAAAATCTCCTAAAATGACTGCATTGCTTTCTATTTCCTCCTTTAATTCTGTTAATATTTGTTTCACATAAGTCGGCGCTCCTGTGTTGCTTGCATATATATTTAAAATGGTTATGTCCTCTTGTTGGACTGACCCCTTTATCATTATGTAATGTCCTTCTTTATCTCTTGCTACTTTCTTCATTTTGAAGTCTATTTTGTCTGATACAAGTACTGCAATACCTGCTTTTTTCTCCTTGTTTACATGAAATATCTTTTTCCATCCTTTCACCTTTTGTCTGTGTATATATTTGGGTTTGAGGTGAGTCTCCTGTAAGCAGCATATCGATGGGTCTTGCTTTTTCATCCATTCAGGAACTCTGTGTCTTTTGATTGGTGCATTCAGTCCATTTACATTTTGGGTGATTATCGATAGATATGTACTTATTGCCATTGCTGGCTTTAGATTCGTGGTTACCAAAGGTTCAAGGGTAGCTTCTCTACTATCTAACAGTCTAACTTAACTTTCTTGTTAAGTTATTGTAAGCACAGTCTGATGATTCTTGATTTCTCTCCCTTCTTCCTCCTCCCTTCTTTGTATACTAGGTTTTTATTCTTTGCCTTTAGTTAGTATTTCGATGGTCTGCTTTCTTTGCTGTGATTTTATTTTCTCTGGTGACCTCTTTTTAGCCTTATGAGTGCTTTCCTCTAGAGTAGTACCTTTAAGATATCCTGAAGAGGTGGCTTATGGGAGGCAAATTCTCTCAACTTTTTCCTGTCTGCGAATTGTTTAATCCTTCCCTCAAATATAAATGAGAATCATGCTGGATACAATATTCTTGGTTCGAGGCCCTTCTGTTTCATTTCGTTAAATATATCATGCCATTCTCTTCTGGCCTGTAAGTTTTCTGTTGAGAAGTCTGATGAATTTTCCTTTGTATGTGATATTTTTTTCTCTCTCCAGCTGCCTTTAATACTCTGTCCTTATCTTTGATCTTTGCCATTTTAATTATTATCTGTCTTAGTGTTGTCTTCCTTGGGTCCCTTGTGTTGGGAGATCTGTGGGCTTCCATGATTTGAGAGACTATTTCCTTCCCCTACTTGGGGAAGTTTTCAGCAATTATTTCTTCAAAGATACTTTCTATCCCTTTTCTCTCTCTTCTTCTTCAGTAGTCCTATAATGCCAATATTGTTCCGTTTGGATTGGTCACACAGTTCTCTTAAAATTCTTTCATTCCTAGAGATCCTTTTATCTCTCTCTGCCTCAGCTTCTCTGTATTCCTGTTCTCTGATTTCTATTCCATTAACAGTCTCTCGCATCTCATCCAGTCTGCTACTCAGCCCGTCGTTCACTTGTCTCATCTCTGTATTGTCTTTCCTCACTTCCCTCACTTCCTCCCTTAGCTCTTGCATATTTCTCTATAGATCCATCAGTATAGTTATGACTTCTATTCTGAATTCTTTTTCAGGAAGATTGTGCATGTTCATCCCATCAGGATTCCTCTCTGGGGTTGTTTGGTCTGGCGTTGTCTGGGTAAGCTTTGTTTGTACCATATTCCTCTATCTTTTCATGGTGATAGAAGTTTTCAGAAAAAGAAAAACAGAAGAAAGGGAACCTAGGTGTCCATCAGTATATGAATGGATAAAGAAGTGGTACCTATACAAAATGGAATATTATTCAGCCATAAGAAGAAAACAAATCCTACCATTTGCAACCACATGGATGGAGCTAAAGGGTATTATGCTTAGTGAAAGAAGCCAAGTGGAAAAAGACAAGTATCAAATGATTTCACTCATATGTGGAGTATAAGAACAAAGAAAAAAACTGAAGGAACAAAACAGCAGCAGAGTCACAGAACCCAAGAACGGAATAATAGTTACCAAAAAGAAAGTAACTGAGGAGGATGGGTGGGAAGGGAGGGACAAGGGGGAAAAGGGGGCATTATGACTAGCAGACGTAATGTTGGGGGGCATGGGGAGGGCTGTACAACTCAGAGAAGACAAGTACTGATTCTATAGCATCTCACTGCCTCATGGACAGTGACTGTAATGGGGTTGGTGGGGGGGACCTGATGAATGGAGTAGTTCAATAACCATAATATTGCACATGTAATTGTAGGTTAAGGATACCAAAATAAAAAAAAAGAAGAAAGGGAAAATAGAGAAACAAACCCGCCACCTGTTGGGTGTAGTTTTGGTGAGGATCCTGTAAGTGGTGCTGCTGCTCCACTATTCCGCAGCCATGCTGCTCCTCTGGGCCCTTTGAGTCTCTGGCCAGGGATGGAATGAATGGGAGGCTGCTGATTTCTGTGGGAAGTCTCAGTGTGACTGCTTTTCCCAGCCGTTGTCCAAGGGGACTGAAAATCCCCAGGACTCCCAGCCTGCTTGGCTGAGTGTGCTGGGACGATCCTGCTCCTCCATTGGGCCCCTGTCTCTTTAAGACCCCTAAAAAAGCATGCACTTTTCTTTTGTCCCGGGGAGTGGCTGAGTGAACTTGCCATCTTGGATCCTGCACCTCTGCCTCTCCAATCTCTGACACACAGCGCGAAGTGTGTCAGTGCTCCCAGTGCAGATCACCAGGACTGGTTATTTGGTGGGCCTGTGCTTCCACTCCCTCCTCACTCTGAACCCTCTCCTCCCGCTGGTGCACTGGGGTGGGGGAGTGTTCAGGTCCCACCGGGACGTGGCTCCATATCTTACCTGCTTCGTGGGGTGCTGAGTCCTCTCAGGTGTAGCTGCAGGCTGGGTGCTGTCTTGTATCTTCTGGTCTCTCTTTTATGAATAGTCATACTTGTTGTATTTTCATAAATATATTTGGTTTGGGGAGGAGATTTCCACCGCCCTGCTCATGCCACCATCTTCCCGGAAGTCCATCCAAATATTGTTATAACTGTGCTGTTTTTAAGATGTATGTATTTCATATAAGTATATATTTTTAGATGCAGACTTAAGGAAACTGTAAATGAAGCTGTACCGTTTTATTCTCTGTTACATGCACCAAAATAGGATTTTTCCTTTCGGGCTAAATTTGGCTTTGGGAAATAATTGGCCTATGGAAAGAAAAATGAGTCATGATTCAGATCTCTGTTTACATGTTAATTGGTTTGCAGTAAAGAGACAACAATAAAAATCAGTGCCTTTATGGGCATTAATAAAGACATTTACTGAAAGATGGTGTTATTGTTCAGGGCCAACAGAAGTAATTCCTATAATTTTCACCTTATTTATAATATAATAATCCCAGTCTGGCTAATGAGTTAAAACAAAACAAAAACCCCAACATACTGAGACCAGGTAACTCTGTTCACAGGATGCACTCTAAATTCAGTCTGGTGTGCATGGTGCTTGATGACCCATCTCCATCCTATTGTACACTGAATAGTATAAGACATAAAACTGCCTGCTGTGAAGAACTTTATCTTCCTTTAGCACAAGGGATAATATTTAGCACATTCCATTATTTAAAATGTTTAAGTCAAATGGCATCTCACAAGCAATTCTACATACATAAAAAATTGGAGAGATGTCATTATTTCAACTCTGTCTATTATTAGTTACAGATGAAGTTACAAAAAGTATGTGGAATAAACATCAGTAATACTGTACCAACAACCCTGTGGCAGCTACCACAAAGAGAACACATCCTTACAGGAAACAGAGCACAAACACAAATCACATATCATGGTCTTTAGAATTCATTCAGTAAATTCTAGATTCTATCAAAGGAACTGCATACATGAAAGATAACATAGATGTCTTAAGACAGTATATATATTTTGTACAGTTTGGAAATATACTGCACTTCCCACGAATAGATAATGGAGAGTGACAGAAATCACATTAACATCAAGATCCTCAAAGCACGTAATTTACTGACTGTGAGGGAGGAGTGGCATCTGGCCTCTGTACAGTTGGTACATTGATATTATGGGAAGCAAAACCCTACTATTGTTCTTTGAACTGGATCTTAACAGAGGTATCTGATTAGTCTAGAGAAGGAGATAGGGTCAAAGAAGTGGTATTTTCTTCATAAGCATATCAGTATGTTAATCTGCAATAGATAATAAAATGGATAAAAACTATCAAATCCAGACTTCACAGGAAGCCCTAATGTCACTGGAAACTTACCAATATACCAAAAAATATAAGGATATAATACCTCTTCTTAACAAGTGATAGTCTATTCTAAACAGAAAAATGTAGGATATTGAAAACACCAAAACAACAAAATCATTAAAGTGGCACAGCTTTTCAGAAGAGCAATTTAGAAATTCATATCATAAGCCTTCAAAAATGTATCTTTTGGCCCAGCTACTTCTCTTCTATGACTTTGCCAAGAAGATAATCATGGATTCATTTATCAATTCAGGCATATGGATGTTCATCACAGCATTATTTATAATGACAAAGGAAAACAAAATGGAAATATCAAATGTTGAGCAATGAAATATTTTTCTCTCTTCTGTTCCTCTGTTAGGAAATACAACATGACAACAACAATCTACACTTAATATGTAGCATGTAGATTGAGAGTGGATAGACCTGGACTCAAATCCTGCCTTATAACTTGAATATTTAAATGTTTGTAATGATAATTTATCTGAAATTAATTTTTGTACATACTGTTATAAAGTTGCTTAGAATTATTTTTTCCATAAGTGTGGTCAGTTATGTCAATGAAATTTATTAAATAAACCGTCTATTTTGAACTGATTTTTGGCAGCATTATCATGTCAAATCTTCATATACACTTAGATCTCTAATTGTACAATTGATCTAATTCAGTGTTAATTCATACTGATACAATTATGGCAAATTTTGTGTACATAGTATATGATTTATAGTTGCCCCACACTAAATTTTTTCAAAAATTGGGGGTAAAATTCTTGGATTTATTTATTCATTGGTACTTTAGAAATAAAAGTTATTTTCAAAAGAATAAAAGGGAAAAATGGTGGGAGAAATTAGTTATGCTTTCCAATACACTCTTGAACAAGAATATATGGGTTGACATAATCAAGAGAAGGTTCTGAGAAGTTGTTGGTCAGACAAAGAAGAAAGTAGGGAAGCAAAAAGCTACCACCTAAGTCCGAGGTGTATCTGAGTCTTAGGGTGGTGAAATAGGCTCACATTTTAAGCTAGGAAATATTCTTGTTTCTTATCATTGCTTCCTTTAGAAAAGCTATGATTCTAGCCAAAAGGGTGAGAAATACGTAAGACACATATGTTACAAGATGATCCAAGGGACTCAAGATGAAGGACCAGAACAATATGATGGACTCGGTCAGCGGGCTCCAATCTTTTTCAAGTGTGAGGATCCCTTTTTTAATGCCAATAGTAATAATGTAAACAGAGCCCATACAGTAGTAACTGGCATTGTAATTTTCATTGGTTGAAATAAATACACTATGAAAACCTCTATAATTGCAGTAAAGATTTTATACCAGTGTGTTATATTAATCATGATAGCTAATATATACAGCTCCACTTCACCATCTAGAGCTCAATCTGTTACTCAGATACAGTCTTTGCCAAAAATAACTTTAAAATCTCAATTTTATTGTCAAAAAGTACTTTTAATTTATAAACCACATCACTCAGACTTATAAACTTAATCCATATTTTCTATTCAAATCAATAATAATTATTACTGATAAATCATAATTTTTACCTAACCTTGTTTAGTTATTATATCACTTTAAGTAGAATGAAAATGTTATATTTTGCACTCAGTATTAATTTCTAAACCTATTATTAAGTATACATTTAAAGCCTTAGTTTTAAACCATAATTAAAACTCTAATAGATAAGCTCACACACTTTAAAAGAAAAATGCTAGTTTTGGTCAACTATGCATAAAGATATATTTTTTAAGTTGAGATTTTCAGAAATTTTCCTCACCCACACCATTTGGAATTTGAAAGTTTGGGTAGACTGCCATAGGCTGAATGTTTGTACCCCCCATCCCAATTAATTGCATTGGAAACTAACACCCAGTGTGACAGCATTTGTAGTGGGGACTTCAGGAGGTGATTAGGTCATGAGGGAAAAGTTTAGTGACCTTATAAAAAAGAATGAAACAAAGACATATGGAACAAAAATATATTAGGTACATTTACAAAATTTCCTTTTCACTTTTCAGCTCTACAAATAGGTACTAGTTTATTACCCCTCCTTACCTCTTTGTGCTACCCACCAAAATAGAGCAGAGGTCAGAATTCTCAGGAATGCCATCTGCTTTAGTGGCTTCCACAAGCAGCTATCCTAGGGGCCATCTCCTCAAGATGAATCAGGCAAAGGGGAGTGCAGCCACCTGGGTACATGGGAGAGGCTTACCAGCTCATTCTTATTCATTCATTCTGTAATAATGTAGTGCCTGTAACCTATATCCTAGGCACACTGGATACAAAAATGGCCCCTTGCCCCTGAGGAATTCACATTTGAACAGGAAAAAATACATGAAAATAAATAATATTTGACTTAAGCCTTGAAGGATCTCATAACTGAGTTCTAGGAGTAAAGCTATGAGGAAGCCTATATACCTCATTTTGCTAGAAACAGCTCCACATTCATCTTTCCTTTCCCCCCAGTTTTCAATGTCATGTTGGCATAAAATTGATTATTAACACTAGGCCATTTGACATGCTTCCAAACTGTTTATTTGATATGCTACTATTTTTCTAACCCCTTCATCAATCCCATGACACGTCTGCTTTTTAATGCCTTTTTCTCACCCCTAATAGCTTTGGTTTAATCTATTGTTCTCATTCTGCGCAATGTGGAAATGCCTGAGGCAAAAATCTGTTACCTATCAGTTAAAATTCCCCCCTAAAGTTGGCTTTGATTGAAAGATATCTGTAAACTGTGGGGTTTCAATGCTGCCCACCAAACATTCCCAGTTCTCCCAAGCTGTAGTGGGCCTATACATCCCTTCCTGAATCAGGTAGGTATGGCACCTTGTTTCACCAAGGAAATTCAAGAAGGCATGGCTCACTTCTAGGCAGAAGCATTAGGTGCCAGTGAGCTATATACCCCCTATACTTCCTTCCTCTCTGGCAATCAGCAGCATTTGAGATGGGGACTCCTCCATCAGCCCAGGACTACACTGAGCAGAAATCCCCCTGCCTACTAACATTGGATGGGTAGCCTAAGCACTAAATAGCCTGAAAGGTAAAGAAATCAAGACTCACGGTTTTCTGGACACTCCACCTTGCCTTTGAGGGTGCTGGAGGTCTAATGCATGATCCGTGCCATTGCCTACACTGCTTTTGCTGATAAAATGCACTCTACTTTAAATTAATTTGCCAAGGAAAAAATGTCTTTTAAATTATTCTGGCAGTTATAAACTGTTCAAAACCAAGAAAGATACATATGGTCTTTGTAAAGTGAGGAATTCTTACAGAACTATACTACGAAATTTATAAGCAGTCAAACATGTATGTGTAGGCATTAAAAATGAAATTGATGCTCTAAGCCAGATAGTCAAAAACATTTACTAAAGATCAAAGCCTTTAGCTGAGGATAACTTATGAGAAAATAATTCAAATACAAAAATGATATAAATGTTACAGTTGAGGAAGGAATTAAATAAGTTGAACAGTAGCATACTTGACTGGTTTCAATAATATGAGCAAAGTGGTTAAGAAGTCCATACAACTCTTGAAAAACTGTGATTTTATTACCAGGTAACCAATAAATGACTATTCTGAGGTAATTTAAAAGCTAATATTCATTAAATGTTCTGAAAAGATCATACTTTTGTATAGGAAAACAACTAAAATAATAAACCATACAAACATCAGAATTTAAAATACCATTATAAAAATGAAGTCCATGTCCACAAGCATGTGTAACAGTCTGAGAAGCATGATAAATGCCATTCCAAACTTTTTTCTCAAAAGTAAGAAATTACTGGCCTTATTGTGTGTTTTTGTGTGGCTGTGTGTCACCTTTACCACTTGCTATTAGAAGCGGCTCCTGGAAGACTACTGTTCACCAAGTGCGGACCATGAGCAAGGATGTCGCCTCCCACTTGACTTGCCTGGTCCATTCTGTGAGGGCTCTTTTCAGACCTAAGGGCTCCATCTGTTTACTGAGAATGGCTTCCCTACAGAGTAAGAGTCTGGCTTTGTGGCTTTACCCTCAGAAAAGATAGTTATCATATTGTTAGACAGAAATTAAACACACAGAGTAGAATAGAGGCCAAGAAGAATGAGATCTATTTCTTCAAAATGTCAGATCCTACCACAAATACCATCTCAGTGACAATACCTCTATGGCAATATCTCAATTTCTCTTGCTAGTAATAGAAAAATTACTTTGTTGTGTTTTCAAAATACAATAAAAGTAAAGCCCAATGGCAGTTAGCTTGAAGACATAGTTCAACCCATTTTGGCAGGAAACTTTGAAGTGCAAATAGGAATTACTTCCAAGCTTGTTCTGGCATGGCGACAAGAGCAAGAACAAACACAAATTTAACATAAAGGTTTATTTCTCCCCAGAGGGGCTCCTGGCATCAGGGAGTGAGAAAAGCAGCTGAAGGAATAAATGAGGCCCTCAGGGAAGGGCAGGTACTCCTTTTTTTGCCCCCATTTTTTGGGAAGCTTCTGAAGCAACGGTAAATCCACTTTTACTTTCCTTCTTAGAGGTCTTCATCTTCGAAGATTTTTCTTTTTTCTCCATTTACTATTTTAAAAGGCCCCTTTTAGAACTTTATGCCTTCTCGGAAGGAACTTCTAGTCAACGAAGAATAAAATTAACCGCATCATTTCTAAGAGAAGTTTAAAGAGAGACAATTTCATATTTTCAGTGGCTACTGGAAGGTGTTATTACAGGTTAAAATATCTTTTATTTTTATATTTAAATATTTTATTGGTTATAATATTAATGGCATTTTATTCAATCAATATTGCATAAATGTTTATTAAATTCTAACCAACTAAATGTCAGGCATGATAACATGAGCTGAGCATACCAAGATCATTCCTACCACTGCCCCTATACACTGGGTCTTTTTCTCTTAAGACCCTGAGGCATGACAGCAAGAGCCATGCCAGCTCTACAGGCCTGTATAAAGCAAGGGGCCATGCTCATGACCTCCATAAAGCATATAATGAACAGGGTCTTTATAATACCATGGATCACATTTCTAACATTCATACTGGGAGGAAATTTATGTTCTAAGTTGTTTTATGTTAGACTTTACAATCATGAGATTTCTGGATGATGACTTTACTCATGCAATATCTAAATATGTAATATTGGGCTATGACATAATAGAAATCTCTCAAAGATTATTCATCTCTATCACTCTGAATTAAAACTCTGGAGTATGCTGTTGTCACTGACTACTTAGCCAACAATTAATTTTTTATTTATTCTATTTTACTTTTAAATCAATGTGAAATATCTTAAAATATAATAAGATAGGTTGGATTTTTAAAAATAATTCATTTATGAAGGCTTAATCACATATCTAGCTTTCTTCACTTAGAGATTCTTTTTGTCCCTTTGTTTGAATTACATAATAATATATACTGACATTTAGTTCACAGACTGTTAAGCTAAATGGTTAATAATACATTGGGTTAACAGTTTATTTTCCTGAGTCATGCACTGCCCTAATGAATGGATTCAGTCAAAGTCAAGAACTATTTGTTGAAAAGGTCCCCTATTTCAGGGTACATGCCTGGATTAATGACAGGCTTTTGGAAAGTTCACATTCTGTGGAAGAGAAAAATAAACACCAAAATATTATAAGTACTGTATCAATGGCACATACAAATTGTTATGGGAATAATGATAAGGAGGTGTTAAGGATAGTTCTAGAAGGACTGACATTTTAAACTGTACCTGAAGTGTAAGTATGAGTTCCTGGGAAAGATTATAAGGAAAAGTGATTTGGAATGGATGGAACATTCCAGGCAGAGGCAAACCCATGAGAGAGGACATGGACACATGGAAGTGCAGAGAATCATCACTGTGTGGTTCAGATTACATCAATAGTAGTATAAGAAGAGAAAATCAATCCGCACAGATTTGAATATATTAAGTTACATGGAAGGAACCTAGTAAATGGGCTTTTTGTTGCTGTTCAAGTAGATAATTTCTAACTTTCAAAAAGCAATTACTATGGTAATTTATAATTAATTACAAACTTTCCATTTCAAAAAATACATATATCCTATTAGTTCAATAGCTTAGATAAGATACACTTTGTTATATTCAAAAAACATTTTTGTTAAATTTTGACTTAAAATGCGTGTTGCTTGATAAACACTGATCAAGTTTAGCAAATGGAAATGATTGTGCCAAATGTTTGCCAGACTTTGGCAATCTGTTCTTTGGTAAATACCAAAACACATGGAGGCTTAACAACATGTTCCTAAATAAAGA